>CM019152.1:2698225-3008534 GCA_009733165.1 Naja naja
AGCTTAAGGGTGAAGGGGAAAGACATTTCCTGCCCTAAAGTTTATAATTCTTTTTAAAAGATACACTTAAAAACAACAACATGGATGTAAGTAAAAACTGGAGGTGTGCAAAATATTCAGATTGGTAACTTGCCAGTTCTAAAATACATTGCTCCAAGATTACTGGAACAAGGACTGCTTTAACAATAAAAGGAGATCAGATGAAAAATTGGTTAACCTGATAGAGCCTCAGAAACACTTTCAGGGTGTTATGTTTGCATGGAAGAGACAGACGGAGTGCTTCAAGCTCTTTTGTTTATTAGTGACTACAGCTCAGAACGGACCCAACTGGCTTTGCTGCGGCTGCTACTTATAGCCAGCAGCTGCAGCTAACAGCCAATCAGAGTGCAGGGTTTTCCCCACTTTCTAAACCAATCATTTCCAACACTTTCAAGAACAATTCAAACTTAACCAATGACTTTAAACCTGCATACATAACACCCCTCCCACTAGGTTCAGTCCATACTCAAACCCTAATCTATCTAATGTATTCTTTTAAATAGGTGGGCTCTTACGTTACGTTGAGACCTACGTGGTTCAGATGTTTTAAGTTCTCACCTTGTGAGAGAGGAATGTGTCTGCTGACATTTCCTTACTTGGACTTCTAGTAATGGTAGAACCTGTTTGGTTACTACAACCTGGTCTCTCCTCCTAATCCATCTCCAACCCAATGTCAGCACCTAAATCAGGTAGTGATGTCCAATCTTCCATTTGTGAAAAGGGTTGTTGGTACTGTGACAGGTTTTTGGGTGGTTCCTGTCGTGTTAGCTCGTTACACATGGGGTTGATTCTTGCTTGCTGATTACTCTCATAAACCTCCCCTTCCCCTAGAAGAGGCAGGTATGGGAACCAGAGAGGAGCAAGGGCGTGCTCCAGAGGTAATCTGGATCTTAACTGATCAATGTGCCTGCTCCAGAGGACACCATCCTCTGTTTGTACCCTGTGAGACCTGGGGCCTGTGATTTGGGTTTCTCAGCAGGATCCATAATGTTTCACCCATAAGGTTCTTAACATAACAGAATCACCCACAGTGAATGTGGGATTTTGCTAGTGGAATCTAGTGTGCGTTGGGTGCGTTGGGTGCGTAAGTGGGATGAAGGCGGTCAAGGGAGACCTGAGTTTCTACCCATCAAAAGCTCAGCTGGGGTTAAATTAGTTGAGGGGTTGGGAGTGATATGCTGGACACTGAGTAGTTTTTTCAACTTTCTCAGTGATGTCCCCTGACCCAATTGCTGAAGTTTTTCCTTGTAAAATCATACCCATACGTTCAGCCCGGCCGTTAGCCGAAGGGTGCCCAGGGGCTGTCAGGGCATGTCTGATACCCTGCTGTGCTAGATATGATTCAAAAAGGTTGGATGTAAATTGAGGACCATTGTCAGAAACAAGTACATCAGGTAACCCATGAGTTACAAAAAGTTTTTAAGCTGTTTGATGACAGCTTCAGTTGTGGTGGATGCCATAGGGATAACCTCTAGCCATTCGGAATATGCATCTACTATAATAAGGAGGTGTGCCCTCTGGTAGGGCCAGCAAAATCAATGTGAATCCTGGACCATGGGCCCCTAGGACATTCCCATTCCGTGTGGGGGCGAGAGGTGGGGCAGGCCTGACTACCTGACAGTTGGGACAAGATGCAACCCAGTTTTCAACCATTTTGTCAATACCTGGCCACCATACATAACTCCTGGCCAATCCCTTCATTCTGACAATTCCCGGATGACCCTCATGTAACATTTCCAAATCCTCCTTTTGTAGTTTTGCAGGAATCACCACCCTGTTACCCACAAAATACATCCTCTTAATACAGATAATTCAGTTTGCCTGGATTTAAAAGGTTGAGGTAGATCTTGAAGTGGCCAACCTTTCTTAATCCAGCCTATAACAGAGCCAATAAAGTGTCTTTGGCAGTCTCTCTGGCAATTTCAGCAGCATGTACTGGAAGCTTGGCAACAGTTTAGAAAAAAGGTGTGAGTCTCAGGAACAGGGTCCTCAATGTGTGAAGGAATGGGCAGCGACTCAAAGCATCTGCATGCCCAATGTCTTTACCAGGTCTGTGGATCATTTGTATGAATAAGCAGCAAGAAATTCGGTCCATCTCAGCATTCTTGGTGACAGGATCGTGGGCATTGGTTTGTCCCCTGCCACAATGCCTAAAAGAGGTTTGTGATCTGTGACAACAGTAAATGTTCTCCCATATAGATACTCATGGAATTTCTTGACAGCTGCTACAATTGCCAAGGCTTCCTTGTCCAGTTGGCTGTAGTTCCTCTCTGCTTTAGTCAAGGTGCGAGAGTAAGGCAATAGGGCTTCCCTCCCGCTGGGAAGCATGTGGCTCAACACCCCCCTACTCCAAAAGGGGAGGCATCACAAGTCAGAACAACAGGCAAGTTCTCAGAGAACTGTATCAGTACAGAATCAGACGTGATTTGTCTCTTGATATTGTTAAATGCAGCTTGTTCCTTCCTGCCCCAGACTCATGTAGATTTCTTGTCTAGCACCTATGTAGGGGGTTCTGCAATAGTTGCCTTCTGAGGTAGAAACATATGATAGAAGTTAATGAGTCCCAAGAATGCTTGTAAGTCTGTTTTGCATTTTGACCTGGGGGCTTCTTTGATTGCCTGAACTTTGGCCTCTGTGGGGTGGATGCCATGTTTATCGATCATGTAATCCAAGAATTCCACTTTATCTGTTCTAAGTGTGCATTTTTCTTCTTTGACTTTTAACTCCGCTTTTTTGAATCTGATCAAGACTTCTCTGAGTCTCTCTTGTAACTGAGTGTCATTTTCAGCAGAAATTAAAACATCATCAAAATAGGGCACCACCCCTGGCAACCCTTGTAACATTCTTTCCATAAGGCTTTGGAAGATGCCAGGTGCTACGCTTACTCCAAATTGCAACCTTTTGCATTTGAAAGCACCTCTATGGATCACAATGGTTTGGGCTTCTGCAGTGGCATCATCAACTGTTAACTGTTGATATGCCTATGCCAGGTCCAATTTGGCAAAAACTGTGCCTCCTCCAAGAGAATGTAATAAATGATGCACTACGGGAACTGGATATGCGCTCTGTTGTAGCGCATGGTTCAATGTCCCCTTGTAATCTCCACAGATTCTTACAGACCCATCAGCCTTGACTGGTGTGACTGTGGGTGTCTCCCACCTGGAGTGGTCAGTGGGCTCTAAAACCCCTTGGGCTATTAGTTTATCTAATTGTGCATCAATTTTTTCCTTTAATGCAAATGGAACCCTTCTGGTTTTAAACAGATTGGTTGTACCTTGGGATCTATGTTAAAGGATATGGGGGTCCCCAAGTACTTGCCTAATCCGTCACTGAAGACCTCTGGAACTCAGACTTCAAGGCCTCTTCCCATTCAGTGTTGCTCACGTGATTGATGCCAGTCACCTTGATGCCCAGCGGGTTGAACCATTCAAGGCCCAGCAGACTTGGGCGGTCCTTGTCCATGATGGTCAGTGGTAGGCGCTTGGGTGTGGCCCTTGAATTTCCACGTTGAATTCTCTTGTTCCAACTACTGGAATCTTGTTCCCTTGGTAGTCTTTAAGAGTCAATGCTTGCTTCTTGAAGGGATTCTTTTGGATGTTGGGAAGAAGACTGTGAATAGTGTCCCATGACACCATAGATAGGTATGAGCCTGAGTCCACTTCCATTTGGCAAGGCCTTCCTTCAATAAGTACCTTGACATGCACCTTTCTGCTCTTTAATGGGGAAGAATGACCAATAGTTACTGTTTGATGAGTTCCATTCTTCCCATTTGCTTCTGTGCTGCGCCCCGCTTTCTCACTGAGGTTGTTAGGCTTGAATTCTTTGTCTTTGCTTGCAGCAAACTTCCTTCTGTTGGGTGGAGTTCTGGATGATTTGCAGACTCTTGCTAGGTGTCCTCTTTTATCACAATGGAGGCAAATGGTGTCTAAAAACTTGCATTCAGTGCGGGGATGGCTTCCCCCACAACCTCTGCAGTAGAAATCTTGCCTCTTTCTTCCCAGGTCTTTCTTTTTCTGCTCCATTCTGAGTCTGTAAATTTCTTCCTCCGCCTCACTACAGTCTGACTCAGAATCTATTTGCTCACAATGAGTTGTTGTGGACTTTTCCACATCAGGATGGCTTGTGGCCTTGTTAATCTTTTTCATGGCTGCTGCTGAGGACTTGGTAGCTTCTGCTGAAGAGGCTTCTTCTATTGCTTCTTTCAGGGTGATCTTAGGTTTCATTAATAATTTGCTCTGCAGCACCTTGTCTTTAAGGCCTAAAACGAAACGATCGCGCATGGCCTCCTCTAAACTGTTGAATTCGCATGCACCCCCAATGTCTCTTAAACTTGCCATGAAGTCGTTTATGCTTTCATTTTCCCCTGATCCTGACAGTAAAACTCGTGTCTCTTAATGAGGCACGATACTTGTGGCGCGTAATGGGCTCTTAACAGCCTTTCCAGATCAGGCCAAGCCATTACCCATGTCTGCTGCTCCGCGAGGGCCTTCGCCATCTTGAAAACTGCCGGACCGCAGTATGTAAGGAAGACCGCCCCTTCGCTGCTCGGAAATGGCGGCAAGATTGTTCCCTCCAAATACATTTGGAAACGATCTGCATACGACTCCCAGTCTTCTGCCGTCGGATCGAACGGGGCTGGGGGGGGTGTTCAGCGCAGCCATCTCGCTCTTCTTCTGTTCTGCATTGCCTTCTCTTCAGGGGAATCCCATCCTCGTCGCCAGTGTTATGTTTGCATGAAGAGACAGACGCGGAGTGCTTCAAGCTCTTTTGTTTATTAGTGACTACAGCTCAGAATGGACCTGCCTGGCTTTGCTGTGGCTGCTACTTATAGCCGGCAGCTGCAGCTGACAGCCAATCAGAGTGCAGGGTTTTCCCGCACTTTCTAAACCAATCATTTCCAACACTTTACAAGAACAATTCAAACTTAACCAATGATTTCAAACCTGCATACATAACACAGAGTGTTCTGGGAAAAGTAAATTTCAACCATGAAAGTTTGGTATTATGGTAATTCTTAATATTTTTATATTCATCTAATCCTAAGGGTACTGATAGTAATATATCAAAGAGTGGTATTGAGATGAAGGTTCTTAAAATGTAATGATGAATAAAGATCTCAAAATTAATATACAAGACCAAAGTAGTTGTTTTTTATAGGGAAACTGGAATGAGTAAGTTCTGTAGATGGGGGAAATGTTGGAGCAAGTAGAGGGATTGGTCTACCTTGGTAGTAACTTTCTGAGAGGTGCAAATACTGGTAGAAAGGTAGCAGGCAATATATGTGATACATTGTGATGAACATTTGTCTAAAGAAAATGAGTGTATATAAGATAGTGCTTCTACTTAATTTCTTATATGAAAGTAAGAGCTAGATATGTCAAATAAACATAAAAATAAGATGCATGCAGTAGAAATGGAGTACCTCAGAGTTTTGCCCTGGACTGGTATTCCTCAATATTTCAATTACTTTGATTAGGTGGATGGCATCTTTATCAAAAGCCACGAACCAAACATTGCGAAATGGCCCTGGAAGGCATGGAAGTCATTGAGTTTGCTCCTCTGGAAAAGGAGGAGTTGGGAACTCAGGGGAGAGTGAAACCAACTCTGATGATGACCCCATGACCATCTCAGTGGAATTAAGGGTGCCTTCATCTGGCACCCAAGGGAAGACGTTAGCCTTTTTTGATTCTGGGTGTACAAGGTGCGTAATTAGCCCAGAAGTGGTGGAGAAACTAGGGCTAAGACTAAGGTCATTGAAAGTGCCCATAGCATTTTGCCAGCTAGATGGATCAGTAGCTGGGGGAGGCCTGGCTCACTTTGTGATGGAGCCAGTAGAAATGTGGATGGGGGACCATCGAGCGACTTTGTGTTTTATTGTGGCCCCTGGGATGGAGCATCCTCTCCTACTTGGATTGCCCTGGGTCCAGAAATGGAATCCTCATGTGAACTGGAGGAAGGGACTGTTCCGCATCTGTTCCACCCAGCCGCAGAGGGGAGAGGAAGTTCCCCAGTAATAGTCAAGACCACAAGGGAGCTGGCATCAGTGGCAAGTGAACACATAGCTACGGAGGAGAAAATCCAAAGGAATATTGGGACCTCAGGAAGGCATTCAGCGAGAGGGCTTCGGATGTGCTTCCACCCCATTGCCCCATAGACTTCAGCATAGAGATCCTCCCTGGGGTGAAACTCCCTAAGCCAAGCTCTACTCCATGAACCCACGAGAGCTGGGAGAATTGCGAACTTTCATTGATAAAAATCTAAAATGGGGTTTCATCCAACCCGCTAGGCCACAAATGGCTGCTCCAGTGTTGTTCTGTGAAAAAAAGATGGCTCTTATTATCTCTGCATCGACTAAAAAAATCTGAACGCAGTGTGTGTAGAAAATGTTTATCCACTCCCTTAATGAAAGATATGCTGGCTCATTTAGCCAAAGAAAAGATTGTCACTAAGCTGGATTTGAGAGAAGCTTACTACAGAGTTCAAATTAAGGAAGGAGATGAATGGAAAACTGCATTCAATTGCCCTGTGGGATGTTTCCAATTTAAAGTGCTTACGTTTGGATTACAAGGAGCCCCCATCATGTTTATGCAACTGATAAATGAAGTGCTGCATTAACATCTTTACAAGGGTTTTTTGGTTTATTTGGATGATATTCTTTTTTACACGGAAATCATGGAGGTGCATATAAAGCGAAAAAACTCAGATCTGCTGAATTGTATGCCAAATTATTGAAGTGTGAATTTCATCAGAAAAAATGACTATTTGGGTTACATATATTGCATGAGGGAATAGAAATGGACCTGGAGAAGGTTCGAGCAGTCATGGAATGGGTGCCCACATGTACCAGAAAGCAGCTGCAAAGCTTTCTAGGTTTTGCTAACTTCTATCGACAATTCATCCCTGCCTTTGCAAAAATTGCATTACCCATTACTAATTTCCAAAAGACAAAGGAGAAGTTAAACCAAAGCCTAGCCAGCCTCTTGAGTGGACCATAGAGTGCCAAGCAGCCTTTGAGAAACTGAAATGGCTGTTTGCAGCCAAACCCATTCTTAAACATCCCGATATGGATGTCCCCTTCATGGTACAGGCCGATGCCAGTGATGTCGCTGTGGGGGCAGTTTTACTAGAAGCCAATGCTACTGGGGCCTTATAGCCCTGTGCCTACACCTCCAGAAAACTAACTGAAACTGAAAGGAGATGGGCAATTTGGGAGAAGGAAGCATTACCAGCCTTACTGACTTGGAGACATTTCCTAGAAGGGTCAATACACCTATGTGAGGTGTGGACAGATCATAAAAACCTTAGAGGCTTTGAAGAGCCCCTGAAAATTGTCACCCAAGCAAATTCGTTGGGCGCAACATTTTAATCATTTTAATTTTTCCTTGCGATACCTTCCTGAGGGAAAATTGTTTATGGCAGATGCTTTATCAAGATTACCCCAGTATCAGAGGTGGTATTCAGCAGGTTCTGACCGGTTCTGGAGAACCGGTAGCAGAATTTTGAGTGGTTCGGAGAACTGGCAAATACCACCTCTGACTGGCCTCACCCCATCTATTCTCTGCCTCCCAAGTCCCAGCTGATTAGCTGGGTTCTTTTGTTGTCCTGCACAGGAGAACAGAGCTGGAAAGGTTAGTGGGGGGGGGGGGAAGGGATTTTGCAGTAACCTTCCCCAGGAGTGGGGAGGGAATGGGGATTTTGCAGTATCCTTCCCCTGGAGTGTGGTAAAAATGGAGATTTTGCAGTATCCTTCCCCTGCCATGCCCATCAAGCCACACCCATCAAGCCACACCACACCCAAACCACACCCAAAGAACTGGTATTAAAAATTTTTGAATCTCACCACTGCTCAGTATAATAGCGCCCAGCCAGAAGTGATCGGCCCAGTTGTCCCCTCCAAGCAACTGGCTGCCCCAGTGGTCACCAGAGCTCAGCAGAAGGTAAACGTTGATGTCCCTGCTGATTTAACTGAACAGCTAAAATGGGCGGTGAAAACAGATGACTGGGTTTTGGCCTACTCAAATGAGTGCACTATTAGTGATGGCCTGGCATGGGTGAAAAGTTATATGCCCGCCAGTCTTAGAGGTACCATTTTGCAACAAGCCCATGATTTGAATGTTTCATGAAAACATTAGGGAATAGGGAATAACATTAGTTAAAAGGCAATTCTGATGGCCCTCTTGAAAAAAAGACATAGAAACCTACATGGCTAGTTATCCTGTCTGTGCTTCTGCAGAGGCCACCTGGCAAACTGGCTGGACTGTTCCAGAATGTTGCTAGGCCTAGTGCTCTGTGGAAAGAAATATCCATGGACTTCATTGTTGAACTACCTGAGAGTGGGGGGAATACAGTCCTTTGTATGATTACAGACTTGTTTTCCAAGCAAGTGGATTTTGTACTCTGCTCGAAGATTCCCTCTGCTAAAATGTTGGCTAAACTGTTTATTCAACATGTATATAGATTACATGATGTTCCTGAATGCATAATTTCAGATAGGGGGGTACAATTCACCTCCCACTTTTGGAGGGAGTTTCTGAAGTTGTTAGGCTCTGCCCAAGGCCTAAACTCCTGCCACCACCCTCAAACTAATGGGGCTTTTGAACAGACTAACTCAGTACTCGAACAATTCCTCAGATGTTATGTAAATTACCAGCAAGATAACTGGGCTGATTTATTGCCATTCGCTGAAGTCGCTTATAATAATTCCATCCATAGTAGCACTGGATTTACCCTGGTCAAAGTAGCCTCTGGTCAGGATTTTGTACCCGTTCCTGAGCCTCCTCAGGAAAGCCCCAAACCACTTCACTGGTGGAATGGATTCAGCTTATATGGCCTGTCACTCATAAAGCATTAGACGAAGCTCATCAAGCTCATAAGAAACAGGCAGACAAGAAAAGAGCTCTGGCGAAAGGCTACCAAGTTGAAGATAGAGTTTTCTTGTCCACTAAGTACCTACAGACCACACAGAAGTCAAAGAAATTGGGACCCAGGTCCTTTCCCCATTTGCGGATTGTAAACCCTGTCACGGTATAGAGCTGCCTAAAACCCTTAGAAGGATGCATCCTGTGTTTCATGTTAGTTTTCTGAAACCTGAACACATCTCCCCTCTTTGGCCTGACTGACCTGCCCCTCCTGTTCCCCTCCTCATCAAAAGTGAGCAGCATTTTGAAGTCAAAGAG
This sequence comes from Naja naja, assembly GCA_009733165.1. NCBI lineage: Eukaryota > Metazoa > Chordata > Lepidosauria > Squamata > Elapidae > Naja > Naja naja. Next base: position 2,707,441 of record CM019152.1, read on the forward strand.
ATGTTAGATTCTAGGAAACATAGGAGGGGAAATTCAATATTTGGTTGCCTGGAAACACTTTCCTCCTTCTCAGTCTGAATGGGTGAATGAGTGTGATCTCAGGGCCCCTAAACACGTACAACTGTTTCGCTCTAAATACTCTGATAAGCCTTAATGTATTAATGTTATTGATCTTATGTTTCGTTTGTTCCTATTTTGCCTGTTTTCTATGTTTTTTTTCAGAGCTAATGCCTCTACTGCAGGAGGGCCGAATGTCAGCCTCCCTGATCCTTGCTTTGTCAGCTGCCATAGTAATGAGGACAGGGGAACAGATTGGCATTTGGGTGGGGAAGTGAGCTGGAGAGAAGACAACGAAAGGGATGATTGCTGCTGTGCAGCTGCATGGACTTGTTTATGCCCAGTCAAGGTCAATGGTCTCAGCATTCCAGATGGGTGAAAATGCCTGAAGATGCACCCCACATGAAATGGGGATTGGTTATTCACTGTGGATCCCTAGCGGGGAGAGGATTGGGAAAACTTTCTATATGTAACTTTTACCTTTTGCTTCAGATCTTGTTCTTTTTCATTGCTATCATTTCAAACTCAGTAAAAGTACCTCTTCTCTACAAACATGGAGTCGGGGATTTTCTTTCTTGGGTTTTGAATGGAGCCACGTCTGACAGTAATTCATAGATGTGCAAAATATATTTGCATATATACTAATGAGATTCTAGCTAGCACTAACTAAGAAAGTATCTTGGCCTCATAGTGATCAGCAAAATAAAAACGTTGACATGATATGTGATTACTATATAACAAAAACAACACATTCCATTATTGGAATTACAGTATAAGAAGGAGAATTTAAATTCAAGGAATCATTTTAGCAATGTTTGTATGTACACCTATGTTAAATTGCATCTGGAGTGTGATGTACAATTCTGGTCATCACTTCTCAAAAAGAATGTCAGGTTGAAAGGGAGCCCCAAAGGGTCCAAAATAATAAAAAAACTTAAAATACAATGGTCTCCTGACCACACAATGGTCTCCTGACTCAGAAGGAGCTCCAGACCTATCAAATTTCACAACACTAGCATGTTTATATGCTTGATGCCTGTCACTTGTCATAGGACAGTGATGGCATTTGAGCAGGCTGCTGTTCCACCTTCCAAGCCCAATCTGGGAGGTCATCTAGGAATGTGATGTCACAGAAAATGGCAGGGCTGAACATTTTCAGTCCATTTTGGCAGCAAGCAGTGGTGGGATTCAAAAAATTTTACTACCAGTTCTGCAGGCGTGGCTAGAGGGCATGTCCATGTGACTAGGTGGGTGTGACTTTTTTTCTTTTTGCAGCAAACCCCCCCCCCAATTTTGGGGCCTTCTGAGACTCAGGGAAGCCTCCTGGGGGGTGTTTTTTGTTCCCAGAAGGCTTCCCTAGGGCTCAGGAAGGCAAAAAATGGAGGGGGGTGGAGGGTTTGTTTTTTTGTCTTTGCCTTCCTGGGCCTCAGGGAAGCCTCCTGGGTGAAGCAGTAAGTAAGTGAGGGGAATCCTGGCATAGCTGATCGTAGGAACAGCTGATTGTCAGGAGGGGAAAAAAAGAAATACCTTAAGGAGTGACACTAGGAGTGCCTAGAGTCAGGTGGGCGGGGTGAGTGAGCATCGGATGAGTGGGGCAAGTGAGCGAGCGGCAACCAAGTGACCGGGTTGGGGGTGTGGCCAGCCAGAAGTTACTACCGGTTCAGGGACCCATGCCAAATCCTTGCTATCAGTTCCCCCGAACCAGTGTGAACCGGCTGAATACTACCATTGGCAGGAAGGGAATTTAAGACTGGAAGTGCAAGTTCTTATTCTATTCTTACCCCTTGAATTCTATAAAATGCACCTATTTCCCTATTCCTTGGGGCTTCTGGCAAAAAGGTCTTGCAGAGACCTTTGACTTCCATTCGTATCCTTGAAAAATAATCATAATCACAGATCTCAAGAAAGTGGAGTTGACAAATATGATGCTGGGTTGCCCATCTGAATTTAGAATGTGTCCACTCACCAGCATAGCAGTATGTATCCATGGTTGGGAAAGTAGAAAATTTTATACAATATGCCATCATTTTTTTTTTTAATTACATTTATATGCCGCCCTTCTCCGAAGACTCAGGGCGGCTTACAATTTTTTGGAGCACAACCCAATGTGCTCAGCAATAGCCTTCATTCCATTGTATATGCCTGCTTATTACTAAGCGGCATTTTTACAAGGTCAGCTAATTGCCCCCAACAATCTTGGGTCCTCAATTTACCTACCCCGAGAGGATGGAAGGCTGAGTCAACCTTGAGCCTGGTGGGATTCGAGCCTACAATAATTGTAGACAGCTGGATCTTAAGAGCAGGCATTTACAGCCTGAGCCACCAAAGCTCATTCCATCTTTATAGTTTGTAGCACCTTTTAAAGGCAACAAATAACATCTTTTGCCAGCAGGACATTTTTCCTTGTAGTACATACTTGGACATATACTGAAATGTTGATGGGGATGCTTCCAATTTATTTTGCTCCCTTTAATATTGATCGAGTTTAGAGGATTTGGTTTTTTTGCTCAAAAATCTATGGTAAAATTTGGAGGGGAGGAAGGGAACAAGGCATTGTTCAAATTAAGTGTTTTGTGTTCTCCTAGTGACAGAAAGCTCTGATTGTTTATCATGTTCCCTGCAATTTCAAATCTTCAGAAATGAGGTCAACTACAATCTGGTTTTGGACTGCATATTCAAGGATTTGTGGAGCTGAAACAGTGGATTGTAGAAATGCTCCAAAACTACAATAGTGATTTTCAGCTTGAATAGAAAAAATTAAAGTAATTTATGACAGTATATACAGTTACAGCCAGTATGGAAAATATGGAGAATCTTTTCTTCTCTATGATGAGTTAGGGCCCATTCATTCAAACTTGGGACAGCTTTTTTAATTGCAGTAGGATATAAAGGTAATAAAATAATTAATATAATAAAATATTGGATATTAACATTAGATTTTTATCCCTCCTTTTTAAATGTACTTTGGCCAACTGAAATACTCATAAATAATAATTTTTGAGGCTTATGCTGCAGGTCCTGTCTTCTAGAGTGTATATGGTGGGATCCAGATGGCATGTCTTTGTAACCCACACATACCCCAATTTTCTGCAATATCATTCTCCCTGAGATAAACTTCGACCCACCCATCTACTTTCTAGAAGGCCTTTAAGACTTCATCTGGGGGTCATCAGCCATGGTGAGCCTGCAAGATGATTATGTGGTGCTGAATTATTGTATTGTCTCACTTTTTTATCCTTTATGTTGTTCAAATCATGATTTTAACTGTGCGTATGTTGTATGCTGCCTAGACTTATGTTTCATGAGATAGGTAGCTATATAAATTTATCAAATCAAAGCATGGAGGATTATACTATAAATTGTTATGAATTTTGATTACTCTTTACTACGCTCTACATTCATTGACAGCATCATCAAAGGATCATCAATAATGAAAGACCAGTATTTTTTTATCTGTGTTATGGTTCCCTGAATGCATCTAGTTGTTCACTGTGTGATGCAGAATGCTGGACCAGATGGGCTTTGGCCTGATGAAACAGCATTTTCTCCCCTGCCTGCTTTCTAATGTTCTATTCTTGGCAATATAGGATTGCCACAGACTCTAGTGAATCAGACAACATACACATTTTTGTAATAAACAAATAATTATGATCCCCATGTAACAAAAATGTTGGTCAGGAGTTACATCCCCACTCTGCATATCCTTTGCCCTGTTGAGTTGCCAAACATCCAAAAACAGCACAGACCCATAAAAAGAATATTGCTGAATAAAGCAATAAACATGTATCTGCCAATTTTAACAGTAAGAATCATTATTCACTGTTGACTAGAAATGTTGACTGACTTTTAATCATATCAATTTTTGTTGTATTTCTAGTGTCATATAAGAGACAGTATTCATTGTAAAGTGGACCAGGAGTTGGTTAGTGGTGTTATTCACATACATGAAGGGAAATCTCATCCAAGTCAATGCATTCATTTCACTATTTTCAGGCTGGGACCTCTCAAAAGGTTTGCAAAGTAAGTTAGAAGACTTAAAACAATATTTGCTGGTATTTAAAGCATTCAGATCCATTTGCATCATTTCCTGGGAATACATATTTTGTTCTCAGAATATAAACACCTGAAAGAGTTTGAACTGGAACAGAATTAAATAAAAATGCACTTCAACTTTGTATTTTAAATCACACATCCAAGTAGTGAAGACTTAAAAAGATGCCCCATTTGCCATAAAGAAGAAGGGGTCAACCTACTTTCTAAATCACCAGAAAGCAGGACAAGAAACAATAGATAGAAACCAGTTAAGGTGAGAACCAACCTAGAACTAAGGAGAAACTTCATGACCATTAGAACAATTAATCAGTGGAATGGCTTGCCTTCAGAAGTTGTAGGTGCTCCATAGTTGGAGGTTTTTAAGACGAGATTGGACAACCATTTGTTTAGAATGATAGGTGGCAAATCTATGGCAAGGACCCTCTCTGTGGGCACGTGCGCCGTCACCCCAGCTTGGTTCTGCCACACATGTGTGCGCGCCTCTTGCTGGCCAGCTGGTCTTCGGGTCTCTGCCACGCATGCACGGGGGGGCAGGATGCATGCGTGGGGCAGGGTGCATGTGTGGGGGTGGGGCGCATGCACGGGGTGCACATGTGTGGGGCTATGTGCACATGTGTGGGGGGCACATGTTGCATTTTGGGTATGCATGTAGGCGCTTGCTCTTTGGGCACTCAGTGCCGAAAAAGTTCGCCATTACCAATATAGAGTTATATAGGGTTGAACTAGAAGACTTCCAACTCTGTTATTCTGTTCTGTTAAGTCTAGGGATATTATAAATGAGAATTTCTATATGAGAATTTCTTGGCACATTCCTGTTTGGAGCAATAAAGTCAGGAACTACTACAAAATGTATTGATGTTTCTGAATTGGGATGTATTTTTTAAAAAATCTTTTCAGTTCTTTCACAAATCACTTTCCTTTTTCCAAACAAAAAGAAAATATCTTGTATTAAAGACTTTTTGTTCAGATTGCTGACGATGTCCATATTTAAGGCAAAGACATTCATTCCTGTGAGAAAGTGGAGAAATGTTAAGACAACAGTTAAAGGAATGTACGATTTTTTATTACAAATTTATTTTAGTCATTAACAAATCTATTCAAATTCTTTTCCAACAAGGGAGAATTATTTGGTATTCCAAAATAGGCTAGAAAGAAATGGGAGAAAGGATTATGAATGTCTCACTATTACCAGACTACTGTGCTATAACAAAGATAGAAAGGCTCCAAATAGGTTGATAAATTTGTTATTAATTATATCACTCATGTAAATGTTTTTCCTGAGATAGTATTTAAGTATATCAAAACAAAATCTGTCCCTCAAACAAAATCTGGCTAAATAGAACTGTACCACACTTGTAAGAGAACTGCCCGCCCTATTAAACACATCCCATATCTATTATCTATATCTCTCAAATCAATATATACCTATATTTAAGAGAAGCATAAGGCTTCTCTTAACAAAATAGGATGAAGAATGACAGTTACTTTTGTCATGAGACAGCTGAGAACAAAACATGTTTTACATTTTATTAAACTTACTCCATGAGCAATCCATATCTTCACAAAGCACATCCGTGACCTGCTATCAATAGATTTTTATTCTTGGTATTTCTTACACTTTCCTGTGGTTGTTTTTAACTATCAATTGGGAATTTTGAAAAAACAAAAGATTATCTTATTATAATCATAGAACAAGCCTGGGGTCATTCAAACTACTATTTAGCTTTGACATGCAAATAAACATTTCCCATTCCTTTTCATGTGGAAGTTGAATTGCAGTTACTGATTAACAGCACTTAAAAAGCTATGGTGGGAGATTCTAGTAAACTTTTCTCTTCTGTGCAACTCTTAAAGGGCCAGGCTTAATCCCAAAGTTTGGAAGGACTTATTTGAAAAAAACAAAGGGAACCAGCTTGATTGTTCAAGTGGAAAAGAACAAAATCCTAAATTATATAGCATCCATTCCATATGTAAGAACTGAAAATAAAGATACATTTATATTATTATACTGAATATATGGTATAAGCATTTCAAAGAATTACAAAGTACTATATTTCTACAATAAAATAAAAAATAAAACTTACATCCCCCCAAAAAATCTGTAGCTGTGATTCTTTTATTTTGTTTAAATAAAAATATGCAGTAACTGTCCAGAAAGAGAAAATTGCAATGTTTATCCATAAGAAGTATGATGTATGGACTAAGGCTAATCTTTGCTGCCAAAGACATCTTCTATTAATGGTAGGTATTTTATTTTTTTCACTGGAAGTGCTGGTGGCTCCCCACTCCATCCATCTTCATACTGAAAGCGTAAGCAAAGGGGAAGAAGGTTTAGAACTAACTGCAAAGTGAAATTGAAAGTAACCAGAAATGATGCTGAATACTAGCAAGCATTGCAGTTTTGTTTCTATCAAAACTATACACCATATATTTGCATTATAATTTTCAGTGCTCTCCAGATGGAGAGGGCGGAGTTTCCCTTTTTTCCCTGTTTTTCTTCCGGGTGCTCTTTGATTTACCTGATGATTTGCTTCATGATGTAGTGATGTGTCTATCTTATTTGATGTAAATGTAGATGTAAAATGTATTTAATTACATAAAACTACAAGTTCATTTCAACCTCGTTTGGACGCCAGCTGCGCAATTCCCTGACGTCATGACTATCTGTATATTTCTTTGGCCTGTTTAGGGAAAGGACAGTGCTGCGCAATCTTCTTAATAATTGGGGTGGGGGGAATGCTCTGTCAGACAAACTGACTGCCAGTGGGATTCCTCCATCTAATATTCTTCTGGAGAGAGACTGATCTCCATCCAAGAAAAATTAAAATGAGAACAGAAGACAGTCAGATAGAGTTCCCTGGAGAAATACTAATAAGGAAGACATGTTATTATGTATGTTCTATTTTAAAGTAGAGTACAAATTATTAAATAACTGGGTGATACAATGTTTAATTTGGAAACAGTATGATTTTTATTGCCTCCTCGCATAGTTCCTCTGTGCAGTTTCTAAATGTGATAATTAAATAAAATGAAAATATTAAGGGGCAAGTGAATAGATTTCTACACTTTAAATCGGGGGTGTCAAAGTCAAGGCCTGCGGGCCGGATCTGGCCTTCAATGAGGTCAGATGCGGCCCGTGATGAGGTCAGATGCGGCCCGCGCTGTCATCCTGGAAACTGTAAGGGTTGGCCGCGTCTCTTCGGCCCATGCCATCCCAGTGTGCGTATGTGAGCAAAGGAAGTGTGGGGGGCATGTGCACACAGACCCAGTTCTCCACTGCCACATGCAGGGCAACAAAAGTAGTCTGTGGGCAGACGGTAATAAAAAAATAGTCCGGCCCTTCCAACTTCGTGAGATCTTTTTTTTTTTTTTTTTGGTGAGAAGTTGGAAGGTCCGAACTATGTACCCACAGACTACTTTTGTTGCCCTGCACATTGCGGCCGCGAACGGGGCTGGAAAACAGGTTAGTGAAGGGATATGGCTGCCCTGGGAGGTTTGGGGGGCTGAGGGTTTGACATAGGTGGCCTGGCTGAAGGGCCCTCAGGTAAGCCAGTGCGGGGTGGGTAAGGCAGCTTCGCACCCTCTGCCTTGCTTCATCCGACCCCCCCCACCGCCTCACTTCGTTCTTCACTTCTCCTTGCTCGCTGCTGTAATGGAGCAGGAGGCTGAACAACACACTGGTACGGTGGCCACAAAGCGAGGCGGTGGGGGGTGGAGGATGAAAAAAGGCGGGGAGTTTGGAACTGCCCCCCCATGCCCTCCATCAGCTTATCTGAGCGCCCCGCAACCAGGCCATCAACATCCTGATAACTACCTCGTCTTGCAGCAGCTCCAGCAACCCTGTTCAGAACCTCACATGTTGCTCAACCTCTTGCTCCATCATGACAGCGAGTAAGGAGAAGCAGGCCAGCAGCCATGTGGGATCCTAGAAGAGGATTTCTTGAGCTGCCGTAGCAACGCCAGGCAGTTTTTTTTAAAAATTCATATTTATATCCCGCTCTTCTCCGGAGACTCATGGCGGCTTACAATTTTTGGAGCACAACCCAATGCGCTCAGCAATAGCCTTCATTCCATTGTATATGCCTTATTACTAAGCGGCATTTTTACAAAGTCAGCTTATTGCCCCCAACAATCTTGGGTCCTCACTTTACCTACCCTGAGAGGATGGAAGGCTGAGTCAACCTTGAGCCTGGTGGGATTCGAGCCTGCACTAATTGCAGGCAGCTGGAACTAAGTGCTAGGCGTTTAACAGCCTGCACCACCAAGGCTCCTTGGTGTCAGGATGCTGATGGCCTGGCTGCTGAGCATGAAAGTTTATATGGATGTTCATACTGCAGCTTTAATCAGTGTGTGAACCAGGCAAGATTAACTTAAGTTGATTAAGAAAACATATGTTAGGTTGATGAACAGGTACCCAGCAGATTGCTTTGTTCCAAACTCTATGTTGTAATTTAAATTGTTTAATTTTGGATGTGGAGCTCTATCTATGATTACTTCAAATCAGGTCATTAGAGTGCAAACCAAATATATCTCTGAATATCTCCTTGAAGTTTTAAGTATTCTTTCAAATACATTAGACGCCCTGCCAGTTTTGAAGGTACTGAGGAATCTGGTAAGGAAATACCTCTCAAATGATGACCCAAAGGGTTACAAGTTGTCTAGTGCAAAATTAAAACTGAAATTCCTTGTAAATAGTAGCAATGTTTGGGCAGTAAACCCAAACCATTCTTGTTTGAGAACCTGAACTATTATGATTTATATTTTTGGAAACTTATGGATACATATTTTACTTTACCTGTAATGGCATCAGGATGGTTTGGAAAGCTGGAATTGGATGCTCTCTCCAGTTCAGCCCATCAACCAACTTCTTATAATTTACATGTTCTTTGCAATCTTCACACCTAAATACAGATTGTGTGCATATATTCATTATTTAGCTCTCCCTCTATCATTTGGTTTAACCTATTGTTTATTTTGATATCATGAATAATTAAAGTATCTTTGGAGTATAGCTGGAACACATGAAAAAGAAGAAATGTAAGGAGAAAAAGAGACTCATGGTTTTAGCTTGTGTTCACTTATGTCTTTTAAGCAAACAAATATTCATTATATAATGTACATAAATTGTGAAAGCAACTCCCTATTTTAAGACAGGCTTGCTTACAGAGCCCTCTTGTTTTTCTTTTATTATTTCTTAGATGATTTGTTATTCCCGATTTAACTGGCAAAGCACCATCTTGGCATAGGCCACCAGCCCTCAGAGCGTAGCTGTCACAAGAGAGGACTGGTCTGTCAGTGAGGCAGTAAACTTAAGAGGCTTTTTTAGAATTCAGAAACTAAATTCCAAGAGTCAGAGTATTTTATGTAAAAGCTTAAAGGCCCCCTGTTTGTGGCAGAGTTTACTTTGCAGGTGCACATTCATGGACTGTTTCTTCGAATAATTTGACCACAAGGAGTGGACAGAAATTTATTTTTATGGTAGAATTCTCCTTTTACTTAAGAAAGACTGAAATATCAGTTATGTATTACAAGAACAGATAATGAAATGCCAACAAAATCAAAATGAAGTAAATTATGGTAGTGGCCTTTGAACAAAAACAGATTAACTCAAGTAATATTCCTGATTTTGTTTGCTGATGGGAAATCTGGCCAACTGCCATGAACATGTTTTACATTATTACATTTATTCTTCCCATTTGTGAAAAACAATTACTTATCATACAGAAATACTGAGCCAATAAATGACCATATTTTAAAAGATTAAATCTGAAAGGACAATAATTCCCAAACCTTTGTTTAAATAGCAAATACACTCAATAAAAATCAACTGGTATTAAACCAATTTTACATGTGTGCTTTGAAATAACATGTATTATTTCAGTAAAGACTAGGGGCAATCATCCTATAGAAAAATATTGGCTTGCCACATTATATTAACAATCTGCAATTTTATTAATAGATTTTTAGCTTTTTGCATTTGCAGTATTTGTTTGGCTGAGGGGAAAAAAACAAAGGAAAAAAAGTAAGAATAATAAGCCTAAAGCTAAAGAAATAAATGTTGTTACAGTGTTAGATATAAGAACAACTGCAGCACACAGAGATGGACTTTCTCTGTTAAAAAAATGCTATTTTACACTCAACATCTGAACAAACAGTGCATATTCATTCCACTGCTGTAAAAGTGCTATTGTATAATTCAGGAAATAACTGGGAACATACTCCAATTTTCAAGTTGTTGGATCAAATTTTTAAAAAAGATTCCAATAAATATGCTATAAGATTGTGGGAAACTCTGAAGGCACTTTTCCTTAACTGCTGTCAAATAACCATGGCAATTGAATTATTGGTTTTGTTTCAGATGTAATACATTCCTGTGGCCCATTTTATATTTCACAATATGAAATTTGTGGATTATATTCAGGTTAACACATGTATAAGGTTTAATTCAGAGAAAGTTTAGCTTTTATATAACAAATTAAACATGGGTTTTATAATTGTAATTGTAAAATTGTAACATTGTGGAATTCATTCAGGAGATAGATAGGTAGATAGATAGGTAGGTAGGTAGATAGATAGATAGATAGATAGATTTTTATACATACACATATACTGATATATGCATATAAGCATGCATGTGTGTATGTGTGTATGCACATATATAGACATAACACACACACAGATAAAAAGTTATGTTGTATTTCTCTATATTATCTATACAAAGGACTCATATTAAATATTCAATTCATTTATCATAATTCTCTTTGGATACAATTCTTTTATTAGTGATTTGGAGAACAGAGATAATTTTTCATTCCAGGATTTTAGCTGTTCTAACTTTCTAACCATTCAGTAGAGAGACTAAAGTGGTTTATTTTCCTCTTTTGAATGCTCATGACCAGGTATTGTAAGTGATGAATATGCAGAAAATTGCAAAAATTATCCATTTGCCACTATGGTGAAGTCCCTGAAATTATTTTATTTTATGAAGGAACCAATTTTTCACTAGCATTTTAGTACTCATTAGACATTTCAGATAAAGATTATTTCCTATGAAGAAATAAAACTCGATAAATAAAAAAACGCAATTAATCTTTATATTCAAAGTGTCATCCTATATTCAGAACTGAGTCTTGCCTTTCATGAAACAGAATCCTATGCTTGGAACGAAACTAAGAACCTAAACTAGGACTCCTAAGAACTCCCCTGATGTGTATTAACTGTGCTTCTGCACATAAATCCCCTGTGGAGGCTCCTACAAAGTATTTCCAATTAAAGTACTGGCTAAAATTAATCTTTAAAAAGAATCTCAAATCCAGTTAAGGTTTAGTCCTAGCTAAAAAACTTCCTTCTTCTATAAGAAAGGTATGGTCTCAGATTTGAATTATTACGGCTTCTAACATAATTCCTGATGATGCTGTGATTTGAGAGATACTTTAGAAATAAAGCTGCAATTTCCCAACATGGATTTACATATAATAGGACTCCTCACTGTTCTAAGACTTAGCCACTTCGTTAATCCTTTACCAATCTACTTTACTAAGAGATAGTTTAAAAAGTACTATGGCTATTTTACTAATATTTTCTCCATCTTGCATAAAAAAGCATTCTCTTGGGCTAAACTTAGTGCTTTGTCATCCAGGGTTCTATACTGTGTGCACAATAATTAGGCAAGTGGTATTTGGAGGATTAATTTTATTATTGAATAACTACAAGTGCTCTCGGTCAATCCAAAATGTTAATAAACCTCAAACCTGAATATTTAAGAAAGTAAAAATGAGGTTTTGGCTTTCTTGGGAGAATATCTATGTGTGCACAATATTTGGGCAACTATTAGTATGTAGAATTATTATGCAACTAAATGAAAAATGAAAAATTGCCCATCTCAGTCATTTATTTGCATCTGTTGTGAGAATATTAAACAAACAACTCAAAATCTACAAATAAGCATTTATGACATTTCAAAAAACCAACAAACCAGTGACCAATATGGCCACCCTTCTTTTCCATACAGCCATAAGTCCTCCATTCAGCAGCAGATCAACTTTTGGTGTGGCAGCAACCATAGCCTCCCAGACACTCTTCAGAGAGATGTACCGTTTTCCTTCACTGTACATCTCCCATTTAAGAAGGGCCCACAAGTTCTCAATAGGGTTTAGGTCAGCGGAGGAAGGGGTCCATGCCATTATTCTTTCATCTTTAAGGCCTTTACTGGCTAGCCACACAGCGGAGTACTTCGATGCATGCGAAGGAGCATTGTCCTGCAGGAACATCATAGACTTCTTGAAAGATGCAGACTGTTTTCTGTACCGCTGGTTTGAAGAAAATGTCTTCTAAAAACTGGCAGTAGGTTTGGGAGTTAATTTTGAGTCCATCTTCAACCCTAAAAGGTCAACTTTAATAATACCAGCCCATACCGGTACCCACCTTGCTGGCATCTGAGTCAAAGTGGAGCTCTGTGCCCGTTACTGATCTAGCCACAGGCCAGATCCATCTGGTCCGTCAAAAGTCACTTTCATCTCATCAGTCCATAACACCTTTGAAAAATCTGTCTTCAGACGTTTCTTGGCCTAGTCTTGCCATTTCAAATTATGTGTCTTGTTCAGTGGTGGTCGGGTTTCAGCCTTTCTTACCTTGGCCATGTCTTTGAGCATTGAACACCTTATACTTCTGAGCAGGTAGGTAGGTTGCAGCTCTGGCATAAGAGAGCACTGGCGGATAATGGGTTCCTGGTAGCTTCACATTTGATTCTTCTCAAATCTTTGGTGGTTGATGTGTGTCTTTTTTTCCTCAACACGTTTCTTGAGACCTTGTTGACTATTTTCATCAAAATGTTTGATGGTTCTGTGATCATGCCCCAATATCTTAGCAATTTCAAGAGTGCTTCATCCCTCTGAAAGACTTTTTACAATTCTTGATTTTCCAGAGTCAGTTACATCTCTTTTTTTTTGGGCCCATTTTGCCTGAGGAAATGAAGCTGCCTAATAATTATGCATACCTTGAATATAGGGTGTTGATCTTGTTAGGCCACACCCTCCCTCATTACATAAATACACATCACCTGATATGCTCATATCCACTAAGCATTCAAGTTTATACAGGTTGGAGGTGAAAAATATGCGTAAAAATGATGATACAGTCAAAATACTCACTTGCCTAATACTGTGTTTCCCTGAAAATAAGACCTACCCCGAAAGTAAGACCTAGCACTATTTTCTAAGCCTGCCCTAATATAAGACCTACCCCAAAAATAAGACCTAGTGCAAATCTCCAGTTCCAGGAAGACTTTTCAGGGAGCAACCGTGCACCCGCGAAACACCCCCCCCATACACTCACACCCACTATTTGGCACCATAAATATATAAGACCTACCCCAAAAATAAGACCTAGTGTGTTTTTGGGAGCCCCAAAAAATATAAGACAGTGTCTTATTTTTGGGGAAACACGGTAATTGTGCACACAGTGTACAGGGGAGATTTCTGAAATGTAACAAGCCAACAGTTATCTCATGCATCACAGCACTTTGGTGTTCTGAATGAATACCCAAATTGGGTATTGTAACCCAAACTGGGTTGCCTTGAAGAGTTGAATATCCCCCACTGCATAGTATGCTCAAAATAATAGGTAATGAGAGATATATAGCTTTAATACTTGCACTAATTTCAGCCTAAATAGCCCAAGTTCAATAATGAGGCCTCTTCTTCATTCAAGCTGTTTTTACATTGTTTATTTTCTTCTGAAGCAGCTGTATTAACAGCACATTTTCTAAACAATATTCTCATTTGTTTCAACATTGCTAACATATTAAAGTGCAATGTACACACATGACTCATCTGAATAATAAAAATATTAAGCAGAGATATAACAAGGCTGTAGTCAAAATGAAAATAGCATTAATATGCAAAAGAATCTCTGGGGAGAAACAACATTAGAATATAAACAATACAAAGGGCAGAATTGCTTGCAGATTGCCATTTCATCCAAGCTGAATAGATTTAATATTTCAATCTTATTTCATTCTTCAACGTAGCGACTAAATTAGTAAACCAGCAAAATACTGTGGACATAATATACTTAGACTCCACCAAGGCATTTGACAAAGTAGGCAACCTACTTCTTGGTAAGCTAGAAAAAGGTGGGATAGATAGCATCACCACCAGATGGATTTGCAACTGGCTGACAAACCGTACTCAACGAGTAGCCTTTAATAGTAGTCTACATGGAGGGAAGTAAGCAGTGGGGTGCCACAGGTTCCGTCTTAGGCCCAGTACTCTTCAATATCTTGATAAATGACTTAGATGAGGGAATAGAAGGGGAACTTACCAAATTTGCAGATGATACTAAGCTGGCAGGAATAGCCAACACCCAAGAAGATAGGCTCAAGATCCACATGGATCTTGACAGACTTGAACACTGGGCCCTATCTAACAAAATGAAATTCAATGTAGAGAAAAGTAAAGTCCTACACTTAGGCAAGAAAAACCAAAAATACACATATAGACTGGGTGAAATCAGGCTTAATAGCAGTAACTGTGAAAGGGATCTTGGAGTCTTAGTGGACAACCAGCTAAATATGAGCCAGCAGTGTGCAGCAGCAGCCAAAAAAGCTAATGCAATCTTAAATTGCATTAACAGAGGGATACAATTAAGATCAAGTGAGGTACTAATACCACTCTATAAAGCCTTAGTAAGACCACACCTAGAGTACTGCATCCAGTTTTGGTCACCACACTATAAAAAAGATATTGAGACTCTAGAAAAAGTGCAGAGAAGAGCAACCAAGATGATTAGAGGACTGGAGACTAAAACATATGAAGAATGGTTACAGGAACTGGGCATGGCTAGTCTAGTGAAGAGAAGGACCAGGGGAGACATGATAGCACTCTTCCAATATTTGAGGGGCTGCTACAGAGAGGAAGGGGTCAAGCTATTTTCTAAAGCACCAGTAGGCCAGACAAGGAATTCAAGCTAGAAATAAGGAGAAATTTTCTGACAGTGAGAACAATCAACCAATGGAACAGTTTGCCTTTGGAAGTTGTGGGAGTTTCATCACTTGACACTTTCAAGAAGAGATTGGACTGCCATTTGTCAGAAATGGCGTAGGGTCTCCTGCTTGGGTGAGGGGTTTTGATTAGATGACCTACAAGATTGCTTCCAACTCTGTTAATCTGTTAATAGTTTTTCTCAGAATTAAAAGGGGTTTTAATTAAAGGGATGACATGATCAGCAATTCCATTCCCACTTAAAGAAAAAAGGGTTTTGTATATTTTGCTACTATTTCATAAACTGGCTGTGACTATCTCTCAGATCTGGAAAGAAATTTGCATCACTTGAAATCTTCTCTACACATGTAGTAGATTCTTCATCTTCCCTATCAATCTCTGATTTAAAAGAATGACCTGAACCCTGCAAGAGTACAAAAGACTCTCCCACAGATCTGGGACTGAAGAAGATATAAATGGCAGCCTCACCATTTTGTCTTAAACATTGACTGCCTTGCTGGTTTCAATAAAACATAAATAATAAGTTCCTGAGAATCATGGGACCAGTTTCTATGTGTTTGCTTGGAAACCTTTCTCAAACAATTAATATATAACTACTGTAAGTGTGGACTGTTCCTTTCCCTTATTATTTCTTTTTCTCCCATTTTCCAAATAATCATCTATTGTTGTTTAGAGAGGCTGAACATTTGGATATATATTTTAGCAAGAAAATGAAGTTTCTTGCTAAAATCTCTTCAAGGTAAACAGATATTTCCATTCCTGCTATTTTCACATTTTTAAATTCTTTTTCCTTAGAGTGGTGCTGACGTGACTCATCTTTGACAAGAAGGTTTAGATGTTTCCTGCTGAATAGATTAAGACAAGGTAGGATTCTCATAACTGGAAGACAGGAGCAAGAATCCTAGGAAACTTATGGCTTGCTAGCACACGCAGCCATTCCTCTTTTCAAAGTCCATCTCTCATTGAAATTACTTCCAAATAAAAATTACTAGTTTACAATGGAATTACTTCAGCATCACATCTCAGACATGTTGTCTGAAGCATTTATATTACGGTCAATCAAATGTTATGTGGTTCTGGGCCTTTTCTTGTATGTTTAAAAAAATATTCTCCAATCAAGTAGTTTAGCCCTGTGTCCTGATCCCAATGGGCAACAGAGAGAGGAAGAACAGGTTGATCGACAGATAGAAAGAAAAGAGATGGTCCTGAAGCAGCCTCTGGTACATTATCAGAAAAGGAATGTGGCTCTCAGAAGAAGAAGAAAACATTCTTTAACTCTTATTCATATTAATTATTACATTGGAATTATGACTTACGCAGCCAGTAAAGCACGTAGAAGGTCATCTGCTAATGGTAGCCTGAAGGATTTGCAAACAGTCCTGCACTTGTCACTGGCCAGCAGTCCACATCTGCGCAAACAAAAGTAATGACTTTTTATTTATTTTAAAATTGGAATTAAGAGCAATCATGATGCACAGTTTAAAAGAATGCTTAGAATTGTGCTAGAAAGGAATGTAAAAAGGATGGAAAAGGAAAACGTGTTCAAATGTGCCAGCTATTTCTTTTGGTCCTCTGTCTTTAAAGGTTTTGAGCCCTAGAGAAAATTGATGTTCCTGAACATCTGCACTCATTTTACCAAGCAGTCACTTGGCTCCCCTACCAACGATCTCCTGCCAAAGCTCCTCACATCTTCCCATCCCCAAGTCAGGCATTAGCAAATAATATATCATCACTTATGTGATGTATTTGTTGGGGGAGCAGTACCTTCACAGTCTCAACTTTTGCTTTGGTTCAATATAAAGTTTTTTTTAAAAAAAAACCCTTCAGTTATCTAAATCAGAGTATTAATAAATCCAAATGGCTTACAGTTATGAAGGTCTTATATTATGCATACATGTGTCTTATATGCCCAAAGGGTTGCCATTGACAATTGTTCTCTAATCACTTAGGCTGAGTGATGAAGTATAGTTATGAAGGAAGGGTGATTATCCCATTGTAACTGTGCTTCTTAGAGTTTCCCTATTAGTTCTTTGTAATCCATGATGCCCAATTTAAATGGGAAGGGTGGCAGGAATGAGAGTGATTTCTGTTCACTTCTCTATTTCCAATGTCAGTCCTCTGAGATATAGAGTGTTAAATATGCATGACGCTACATTTCCTTGCTATCCTGGGTCCGCTTCTTCCCCATCTGCCCAATCCAACATAGAGTAGAAGACTTAAACTTTCCACAACACACATTGACTTGACCTGAGACAGCTCCTATTTTATTAAATTGGGCTTAATAAACCATGCAGATTTGATATTGGAAGAAGTCTTACTTTTCCCGATCACTGTATGCCAAGGCTGCCAACAGCTGGCCAAAATTTTCAAAGTTATTTTTCTTGAGATTTTCCTGGGACACAGCCAGAAGGTAAGTGGCATCCATTTCATTCTCCTCTCTTACACTGTAATATCGCCCAATAGTCATAATTTCATGTTCTGATAATTTTCCATCTGAGACATTCAATAACACATTTCTAAAAAAGAAAAGTAAAATAAAACATTAATCCATCCATCCATCCACTGGCATTTCTAGAATAGTATATGCATAATATACAGAATGCTAGGTGTGTATCATCCAGCAATAAAATACAGCTCTTTCTAATGCCAGCAGAAATGAAAGAATATCTATTTCTGTAATGGAGTGGAAAATGTCTATATTATATGTATCACAATGGCACTTTATTTATTTATTTAGCATATGGCACGTGTTAGCCAGGGATCACCGAGGTAGCTGGTTGCCTCTGTGAAAGGGATTTTTTCGGGCAGTGTTATCTTTACCCATGGGATGCCTGAATGCTGGGGAAGGGCTCCCTTCTTGTCCCTGCGCAATTTATTCGCTCATGGGAATCGAACTGATGAGCTGCCGACCTCAGCGGTGCGCAAGCCCAGCGTCTTACCATGTGAGCCACCCCCCCCCCATGGCACTTAAAACATATTTTATGACTATTGTGTAAAAAGTATCATGTTGGTTTTCTATAAAGGAGGAAGCACTTAGCAATACAAAAAGTATTTGTTTATTTATGGCATCCTAGCTGTTCTAAGAGGTTTGTTGTTTGCTTGCAGAAATTTCATTACCCGACTAGGTAACATCATCAGTGTTACTGTGTGTAGGGCTTGCTCCCTATATATGTACAGCATACTTGCCCTGACAGTGTTGATGGAGTTAGGTATTCTTCAATTGTAGTTTCTTGATTAGGGTATTGTTTACTGCTTAATTGCTTGTCTGGTGTTAATCCTTTTAATTTGGGTGCTGAGTGAATATGCCTTTTGTGATCTTTTGGCTTAGATTTTTTTACCATCTCTTATGAATGATGTGCAAACATGGATTGATGGCTGATTTGTTTGAACACCAAGCTTCAACAGTAACCTACATATATTCTCATTTATTTGTCCATTTGTTTGCTTGCTTACTTATTATATATTTATTCATTTTAGTTCTTATAACTGAATTTCCCAAATACAAATTGGATTAGAATTGGTAATTTAAAAAACTGTTTTTATCTTAAAATGCACAATGAGGGAGTATACAGTATTTTGCTTAAAAAATAATAATATTCATTACTAATATATTACTGGACTAAATTTCCCACAATGGCTTTTCATTCAGACAGGGAGCACACTGATTAATTTTCTTTGAGAAAACATTCAGACCTCAAAACACAGAAAGTAACTATGCTTTAAAAGCTGTTATAAGCAATCACTGATAGTGACATCTGTCTACCTAAAGAATAGAAATTCTATTGGAGAACGCTTATTTTACTGCTACCCCTCTCAACTCTATTGATTTTAATAAACATGAAAGTAAATAACATAAGCAGATTTTTGTGTGGACTTTTAACTAACCCCAGTCCAATAATTTCAGTGCTTTTAAGAAAGTACTAGTATTTCAATAGTGCCTTGTAATGTACTGTTGACTGATGCATCTGGTCCTGAATTAGTGTAATACAATCTGACTGTTCAGCTCCAATAAAAATAAATTTACAAAATTCTAAATTTTGTATAAACTGAACTTTTTGAACAAAAAATATGTTTACAGGCTATATTACTGAGATGAATTCCATTTCTCTTAACTAAAGTCACAGTTGAAGTATAAGCCTAAACTGATGGATGATCCAAATTGTATTACTCCATCCAATAGTAACTGAATCCCTCTATCAAATTAATAATTCCTTATTTGAAACACTTCTTTGTCCTAATTAAACTTTAGTTTAATTAAACTTTAGAATTTTTGAGATAGATCTTCCAGATAGGATTAAAGCAGCCAAATACTCCATTTCTAAACCTCAACCCAACTGAGAAACCATTTAAAAGAATATTATAGTCCATAAACTGCCATCCTGCAAAGCATTCCAGAAAGGTTTGACTCTCAAATCAGGCATTAATCTGGTCCAAAATTACCTAAAATGAAATACTGCTGAAATTAGTATTGACTATTTTTTGCTGCACATTATACTGCTTGTTTTTCATCATGAGTGTCATAAAATAATAAGATGCAAAAATTATCACGGCAATATGTCAATTTCTGAACTTTTACCTACTCAGTTTAGGATTGCTTTTCAGAACATTGATAAGATATATGGAATTGTAATATGGAAATAATGATAAAGATGCAAGTTTAATAAACCAAGAATGACACTTAAAACTTGCACAATCCACCTAAGTTAAATTTGGAATCCTAAACTATATATTATTTACCGATATTTATTGTGCACATTTGAGGATAGGAACATTTCTTTAAACTTTTATTTTCTCTGGATCACTTCAAATGATTTTTCTTTGAATCATAAACAACAAAATATCTGAATCAGGGTGATTGAGAGATGGCATTATCTCCAAAATTATTCTGTCTACTTCTAAGGAAAAGGGATGAAGCAAAGTTCTAGTTTTCTTAAAACTCTGCAGTGGTCAGGAATGATAAACCAAACAATAGTCAACTGCAATAGCTGAAGCTGTATTCCTACATTAGAAGTTGTATTCCAATAGTGTAAAATGATTGCACTGAAAGGTATTGATTTGTAAATAAGATTGTTTTAACTCTTAACAGGAGACAATTATTTTATAAAGATTTATTATGCACATTTGCTCAAGAACAATATGACTTTCCAATAATAAGGAACTCTCACAGTTGCAATAATATTCACACATGACTTTCACACTTTATTTCACTATAGCAGCATAATCAATATAGATTCATTAAATATCTTCTGATAAGATAAGTCTCTGATTCCCTTGGAATACAATTCTATACAGGTAGTCCTTGATTTACAACCATTCATTTAGTGTCCATTTGAAGTTACAACGGCACTGAAAAAAGTGATATATGATTGGTTGTCACACATTTAACTGTTGCATTGTCCCCATAGTTATGTTATTAAAATTTAGGCCCTTGGCAACTCAACTGACATGTATTTATGACAAATGCACTGTCCCAAGATCCTGTAATCACCATTTGTAACTTTCCAACAAGCAAAGTCAATGGAGAAAGCCTGATTAGCTAGTCTGTGGTGAAGACACCCAGCTAGAAACCGGGAGACCACGAGTTAGTTCAAATCCTGCCTCAATCCTGAAAGCCAGCTGGGTGAGTTTGGGTCAAACACTCTCTCAGCCCAATTCACACATGCCGTATTAAAATTTAAATGAATTAAATTTCTATTTGCTTGGCTGTTTACAATCCTACCTGAACTCATCATAATCAATCATGTAAGTGTTCTGAGGATCAGCGGCTGCAAAAATCTGTTTAATCTCTCTTGACCGAGGTTCTCCTATAGCTTTCAATTTGTTCAGGATTACGTTGATATTGGCCATAGCATACTAGAAAAAAAAGATGAGAGAGATTCAACATTGATTTTGCTATATCCTTTCACCTAATATAGTACCAGACTGAATTCTAATGACACCAAGTTATTTTTTCCTTATGACATATATCCATTAAATTAAATTCCAAATTACCACTTATTAAGAATGTGTCAACTCGTAAAGCATTCCTGGCTTGCTCTCCAGTTGCCATAAGTGGGGGGGGGGAGATGTGATGGAACAGTTCAGTTGCTATGACCAGAAGCACATTCCACGCATACCTTTCTCCAGGTTGTGTCCCAGGTTACCAGAACCAGCCAGAGAGGCATGTTTTCTACAGCCCGTGCAAGTGCTTCATTGGAGAATGTGATTTATGACACATCCTGGGAGGAGGGGGGGAAACAGAGTCATAGGTGGGCAGTAAATTTATGTAGGGCAGAGCCCACTGCAAAAGAGCCCTTTTTGGGAAAAGTGCCAACATGTTGCTCCTACTAAATAATTGGATTTTTTTTTAAAACTTGGCTCGAGGCTCATGAATTAATTAGGGCATCCGTCAGAACCCTGACAGCCAGTCGGCTCTGCCCTACCTAATTCAGAATGCCAGGATTTACTTCAGAGAGTCATGTGCCAATATACTGCACATGTACTCTCCCACTTTCCTTATATGGAAAGCAAGCAGTTTCAATTTGTATCTCACCACTGCTCTTTCTTGAGTTTTAGCATGGACAATAGCATTAGTGGAGATCCAATTTAGTGGAGAGATTAAGGCATCAAGAGTATTGGTTCTAATCCTGCCTTAGGCATGAAACCAGCTGGGTAGTTTTGGGCCAGCCACTCTTGTCAACACTAGAAAGGAGGCAATGGCAAACCACTTCAAAAATCAAAAACCATCTTGAAGCCCACCTTCCCCCCCAAGTATTTGGGAGAAGGTATTTTAGAAACTTAGTATTTTTATAACTCTTGGCTTGTTCTGTGAAGAATTAAGACAGCAAAACATATCCAGGCAAGACAATTGAAAGCAAGACAATTTGTCAGATTTTATGAATACTATAGCAAACAAGCAGTCATAACGATGATCAAATATTCTTAGGGATTTCGTTTGATTAGTGTTAGCTCCTTTGTATTTTGTATGGGAAAATAAGTTTGTATAACATAGGCCTTATCAGTAGTTCCCTTTTTGTTACTATTATTATTCCTTTCTTAAAACAAAGGTAGGGTTAGAACATTATGAAAAATCAGCCTGCAAACTTCAGTCCTCAGGAACAAAATAAACCCCCTGGCATTTATCAAACTCACAATGTAGCATGTATTACTCATAGAGCATTTTTTTTTTTACAAAATCAAACAATGATGGCTGTTTTGATTCTCAACACATAAAGAAAGATCTTCAGAGCCACCCTTATTTAGGCCAGATAATAAAAGCACATATGCCTTCGAAGACAAATAAGGATTAACAAACATAGCTTGCCTCATTTGCATGCTTCTCCATGTAGTTGAAAGCATATTCATCAGCATCCACCAAAAGAAGGACATGGCCATGGAAACACACTTTGGCTCCAACAAACAGGTCCTTAGCTGTGTAGTATTCAGATGGCTCACTTTTATAAAGCTCTTGCCCATGCTTCTTAATGCGACTTCTTTCCAAAAATTTCCCACCAATTACTCCTATAATGAGAAAACCATGAGCACACTAGATCTTTTGAATATAAGTCATAAAATACACATTAAAATGAAACAAGACTCATACATTTCACTCACTCACGCTGAATTCTCCACAGTCAAGCCCAAGTAACAATCGTTAACATTCATGTCCTTCTTGCCCCAGATTTCCTCCTATATTCACAGTGTTAACATAATCAAACCACATTCTTCTTTTATTTTGCCACAATGATCAAACTCACAATTTTAGAAGTTTTCATGAGCGACTGAGAATCATACCATCCCTTTGGGGGAAACTAGAATTACATCAGGCTGGATTCATAAGCAGTTAGGAAAATATTAACTCAAATGATTTGAATTTTATTTTGTAATTTTATTGCAAACTAAAAAAAAAATAGAAATCAATACACATATTCAATAAATATATGAAGTTATAATATCTAAGCAAAAAGAAAATAAAAATGGAAAATTAACTTATTAAATTTAATAACAATGTGTGAGATTATACATACTATATATGTGTTTGTAAGAAATCTATGCCAATGCAATGCATTGTGTCATTTTTTTTAATTAGTAGAAAAACCAGCCTTTTAAAATATTAATGTTACAGATTTCTTAAAACCAGCCTTTGATATCTGGGATAATACATTTCCAGTCATTGAGTATAATTCCCTTGACTATTCCTCATGCCTGATATAATCAATATTTCCCCTCCATTGTCAGATTCCATGTTTTTAAAATAAATGATGTAATATAACTTTGACATCTTTAACTTGAAAACATTTACCTATATATCTGTATATACGTATGATAAAATATCATTCCCAAAAAAACATGAAAACAGATATGACCAAATAATAAGAGCTCACATACCACCAAAAACATTCCTATTTATAAGAGGGTGTCCACACTTATGCAACCATATTATTGTAAAGTTTTTTATTTTTACTTTATTCCCCCCACCCCCTAAATGTTTTCAGTTTGTTTTTCAATTAAATTGTACAGCTTATATATTATATTAAAGGTGGAAAAAAAATCTGAAGTGATTTCTTGGTCTGATTTTTTCTACATCTCAAAAACTGACATTTTAAGAGGGATGTGTAGACTTTTGTATCCACTGTAACAACTGTGAGATTCAGTTAACAAACAATGAGGATTGAAAGGTTGGCTTTTGCTAAGTGATGCACTAATGCCTTAGACTGCACCACTTAGGGACAGAAATTCAATCCCAATAACAGTTGTAAGGACAAACTCTATCCTGTTCTTTATCAGAGTTGCTTGTAATAGAATTACTTTTTTACCTGTATTTCTTTGGGGAGGTTCAAACACTGATATTGTGTCATCACTTAGAAAATAAGAAATAATGAACTTCCGATCTTTAGCGATGGGATCAGAAGTAATATACTGTGCAAGGAACCGCAAAATATTACTTTCAAGGCCTTGTCTGAAAAAGCAGAAGAAAATATTTTCAGAATTGTTTCATTTTCTCTTTACCTGGGGAAACAGATCATTTCAATTTGTAAAATAACATCCCACAGTCAGGATTTATATTAATTCAATCTTGACCCTCCAAAACTACTGTGAGGAGTGCATTGCAGCGTGCTAACATTAGAGCCCTTCAGAGTTTAGGGATAGTTACATAATACAAATATCTTTGAAAAGAGGAGTTTGATTGCTCAAAAAATATTCCTAGGAAGAGCAAATTGATCTTGCTGGGCTTCCAGTCTTTGATACATTATTTAAATGCACTAAGTGCACTCTCATACCCCGTTATTAAAAATAGAGAAGCCAAGATACTGAAGTTTTGGGGAGATGGTCATGAACCATACTGATTTGTAATTGTCCTCTATAAAGAAAGAATTCAAATCTGTGGGGAAATTCCATAGCAAGGCTTTCTCCATTAATTCACAAAATTTATCCATGCAGTATACAATGATCCAGATGTCCTAATTTCAAAAACTGTTTTGTAAATCCCAGACTGCGTTGCAAAATAGAGCATGATATAGGATATATAAATGATTACAGAGTAGAGGCCAGAAAAGAAAAATGGACCACGATGGTTCATATTTGAGATTAATGAAAATATATTAGGAGATCAATATTAGGAAATCAAAACTTTGTTAATACGATTTGTTATCTATCAGACAGAAATATGACTGCTACAACTGCCCATTTGTAATTATGAAAAAAATGACCATCTTTTTTCCTGTCTCTCATTCAAATGGGTTCTGAATATCGCTTTTATTCAGATACCTGTCTTTTTCCATGAATTTCTTGAAGTCCTTTTGGGGAGGTTTAGGAAGTAAGCTAAGGCAAGAGCAGAGAGAGTCTTCTTCAGATCCAAAACCACTGTATGGAGGAATCATTCTTTCTATTTTCAGAGAAGGTGCTGTCTTGTATGGAACTGGAGTAAAATCCTCTGTGAAACACAAGTAGCAAATCAACATATTTCAGAATAGTTCCTGAATATTAGCTCTTAGTTTTTATATATACCATACATCTATTGAAATAAAATAATCATAGGATAAGTATATGTTTTAAGAATAAGACATTTCTCTAGACAGGAATTTTTGCAAAACTTTTTCCTACATATCACCACTGATAGTTCCCTTTGCTTCCTGTTCTTTTACCTGGTAAGTAAAATGAGGACCCAGATGTTGGGGGCAATATGCTGACTTTTTAGACTGCTAAGAGAGGGCTAAAAAGCACTATGAAACAGTATTTAAGTCTAAGTGCCATTGCTATTTTTTATAGATAGGAAAAACTTATACATTACTAACAATAACTATACGTTATTCTAGAAGATGGACATCATCATCCTACTAGCACTGATGATGTTATCTAGTTTGGGCAACAAAACATCTGCAAGAAAACAACCAAGCTCAGAGAGCCCCAAGAACCTATTATATGATAGTTATACATTTGTAAAGAGTTACTGGGAGTCAGGCAGTATGGCTACTAACAATACTATCACTACTTATAATAATAATATCTGTATTATGTGAAATGTCAGAACCAACCTATGAATTGATCCCCTCCCCTAGAGAAGAAGGATTAAAAGAGAACAGTATGACATATGCAGAATTATCAGTAGAAAGACAAAATTATCTGCATTGAAAGTAATGCCCCCAAAAGATCTGGCACCTATAATGAAGGATGTGAATAAGACCCTTGCAAAGATTAAAATAATATGTATCAAACAGACCAATCAGTTTGCCTACATTACAGCACTGGTAATTATAGAAAACTTGAATATCGAACTTAGAAAAGCAAGCAAAAGTAAAATCATATGCAATCCCCAAGTGGAAGATCAGACTGGAGATCAAAATAAAGAAATTAAGATCAGATTTGAGCAATTTACAGAATATGAAACAGCAAAACCTGAAGAATGTAAGGAACAAGGATAAGTCTAATAAAAATATTGTCTTAGCACAAGAAAAATGGAAGAAATCGATTTTTTAGAAACCATAAAGCAGCAAACAACAATAGTGGGGAACACTGATGGATAGATCATCCAACTGAAATAAAATCACCTATTTCGTTTTTTTTAATGTAAAGTTTTTTTTCTTTTTAAACATATATCAATATCATTTCATGGACAGTGTAGGATCTGAGTATCATTCATTTTGGTACAAAAATAGTATTGATGCAGATAAAAATTACCACATTATTCAAACTTACATAATCTAATGTTATTATACATATCAGTATTAACACATGATCCTTCCTTTTTCAATTATTCAATATTTGCTACATCCTTCTAATAGTAATAGCATACTTATTGAGCAAAGATCCTCTTTCAAAATCTGATCTTATCCTCTAACTTTTACTTTAAATATGTCAAGCAAAAATATGTATAACAATATTCCCCTGTTTTTAATTTTTTTTCCCTATTCTAATTTTTAATACAGCCAATTTTTTTAATAAAAATCCTTCCTATCCATCGTCTCTCATCCTCTTGGAAATTCCACTTCTTCTCTTTTTGACTTGCCTTCCATACCCCTCCCTTGGGTCCTTATCTACATCTTTCCTATTCAACCCAATCATCATTTCCAACCCCACTATTTTTCACTGCCCGTCCACCCATAGGTCTGCCAAATCCTCTCTCTTTTTTCCAAAAATATCTTTCAATTTTTTCCATTTCCATTTTTCTATCTCCTAATATATATTCTCCCAATTTTATTTCACCCCACTTTGAAGTCTCTCCTCCTTTCTCGTTGTTCTATTTGTTGTGTCGTCTGCTCTATCTCATCTTCTAAGCTTATGATTATCTCCCTTGTTTCCTGGGTTTGATTATCTTGCTTCATTGTTCTTTGTTGCTCATTTTCAGTCTTTCCAGTTATTTCATGCAATAAGTCCTTTATCTCCCTGGAATTCCTCATCATCCTGTCACGTCATAATTTCTCTTTGTGTCTCCAATTCTTCCTGATGGGCCATCTTGCCTTGTTTTAAAAAGTCCAAGTAATATTCAATGTTCTATCAATGTCACCACTCCAGAGTCTATTCTTTTTCACTTCCCAAAAGCCAGCAGATTATTTAATCTTAGTATTGTCCATCAGAGATTACAGCAGTTATAGTTCTTTATAACACACAGTTAGTCAATGAATTCCATTTATACAATCCAGGGGATTTTCCCAATAATTCTTAGATCCACCTTTTAAGTTGTTAGTTTGTTCCAATATACACAAGTCATTCCATTAATTATCCTCCAGATTTTCAAGGTTGATCCTCTGGTTGCCATAAAATAGATAAGTATAGAGCAGTAAATAATACAGCAGACCTCCAGGTGCCATTCTTTCTTATCAGGGTTCCCAGGCTGCTATCATGCTTGGAGTATAACATAGAATATATCCATTCACCAGTAGATGGTGCCTTCAGGTTGAAAATCACCATTAAAAATCCACTTTAAAAGTATTATTTAAAATTGTTTCAAACAAAATATCCAAAAGCCAGTCAAATGTCCAGCATTTTAAAATGCCTATTCTAGGTCTTGCCAGTAAGATTTAAACATCCAGTCTTTCTATATTTTAAGCTTTTAGTGATTTCCTGTCAGGGTGCAGTGTTACTCTGCCTCACTTTAGTCGCCGCTAGAAAGCACTCCAGACAGCCTTTTTTTCAGGATTAATTTTCTTTTAGGGTAAATCCTAGACAAAATTCAAAAGTCACCTCACCCAGCACCAGTCACTGTCCACTTACTCTGCTCCTGCACAATCTTAGTTTCTTCGGCTGCCCCAGCTTTGCGGTGGCCATTTTGATCACCTCATCTTCGTCCCTTGCAAAGAGGGAAAAACCCTGGGTCCAGCAGGAGAGCCACCGCTCTTCATGACCAGCAGGTGCCCCTCCTTATCTGTCACCCCTACACAGTGACTTTAGCCCCTTGGGGCACCTCCAACAAAGAGGATTCGGCATGGGGATGCAGAGCCCCTTTCCCCTGAGCCGATCACATTGCGACGTCAAACCGGAAGTCTAAAATCACCTATTTCAATCAGACCAGAAGTGATTCTACTGAAGCATTAATGTGAACAGAAATTCTGAAAGCGGAAAACCAAAAAAAAAAAAGGAAACAATCATTTTGGAAAGACATATGGGAAACTCAAAAAGAATGCAAGATGGATAAAGGAATTTGAAAATAAATTTACTACAAATCAAATGGAAGAGCCAATAATAGGAGCAGAAATTGTTAAAAATCAAGTGAAAATGATTAAAAATTAGATAATTCCTGGAAATTATAAATTGCATAGCTTTTGGCTCAAATAGTTGCCTAGCTTACAGCCAACTATAGTTAAACAGCCTAATGAACTATTGCAATAATTGGCAAATCCTAATTTGATTCAAAACAACCCAGTGAAAGGAAACTACAGGCCAACAACATGCTTGCCACCAAAGTTTAAATTACTCACCAGCATGATGGCAGGCAAAATGAAAGATTATTTAGAAGAAAATAACATCCTTCCAATAGAAAAGAAAGGAAATAAAAGGAGTGATAAGATGGTTTTAGGGAATTGCAAAAGGCAAAAAGCAAATTTTCATTTGGATTGATTATGGATTGATTATAACAAGGCATTTGATTATTATATAATCAAATGTTTATCAAATGTTTGCAAACAACTGGTGTCGGTAGAAACATTAGAATGTCTGTATAAAAAATAAGGAAGCAGTGGAAGGCAGAACTGGCGATTGGAAATGAAAAATATGGGTTTGTCAACATTAGGAAAGGCCTCTTCCAGGGTGACTCATTATTACCTTTATTATTTGTCATTGCTGTGATCCCCCACTTTCAGTGAATTTGGAAAAGAAACCCGAATCTTGAATGCAAATCAGCAAAAAATTATAATAAATTCTCACATCCTTTAGGTGGATGTTCTGAAGTTTTATGGAAAATTAGAAATTGAAATCGAACCATTAGGAGCCATCAGGATATAAACCTCCAAGTATCTGGGGATTCTATAGTTGAGTAACATGAAGTACGGAGATATTAAAAAACGTGATTAGTAAAGATATCCAAAGAGTGAGAAAAGATTGAATATAAAAATTAGTACCCAGTACAAAAGAAGTGCATCACATGGTTTGGTCAAGTAAAGAGAATAAATAAAGATTAAATCACAAAACAAATGAGTGGGTTGAAAGGAAGGAGAAGGCCCAGAAAATTGTGATTAAATAGAGCTGATGTAGACTGAGAGAGGTTAGAAATCTGACAAACAAAAGACAATCCATGAATCAGTAAATGAATATAGTGAAAGAAAGAATAGTTTCCCAAGGCTGAAAGATGTGAAGTTATGCTGAACAGGATCGATATAAATTAAAGTTCGTTAAGAGCTCTCCTGACTTCAATTTCTTTTGCTTACTGCTTTTTATTTTCTTTGCATTATGTTGTTTATACCAAAAGGTATAAACATAACGTAACATATTCCAAACAATAAATGGGGATATTTTCCTTGAGGACAGGCACTTTTCTAGTGTGCTGTTATCTTCTTCCTGGATCTGAATTTCAGGACTTGCATAACAAATAGATGGCTGATTAAGATCTTCCTTGCATACCAACAGTGCCACCTGGTGCACTTCTTGAAGCTGGCCTAACAGGAACTACATTTAAATGGTTCTTCCAAGAGAACAATAGTAAAAAAGGTTCTACTTCCCTCGCACCAGCAACTGCAGACAACAAGCTCAACTTGAAACTGAAAGCTGAAAGCAATACATTGTGTTAATCTCTCAAATGCATTTATTTTACTCATTTTACTTGGGTATTTTTGTTGCTCTAGTCTGCAGATTCTAATAAATAAGAAGCAATTGTTTCTGTTGCTTTTCTCATTCTCTCAAAAGCATTGGTGCTGGGTAGGATGTGAAAATAAATCTTTCACACAATTAACACATTGTTTTCGGTTGTTGAGTGCCCACAGAAATAAAAAAATGCAGAGGTGATCAGGCTCAAACAAATAGCTTACTGGTATAGATAATTATTCTCAATGCAGCAGGCTATTTAAATTCACATTTAACTCTGCAAGAGAAATCATTTCAAACTTAAAGGACTTGAACTTAGGTTTTGCAATGGCTGTTGTTTCTCTAATAGAGTTCCCATGACCAAGTTTTATTACAATCTGATATTCAGACACCAGTTTGTCCAGCATTGAATAAACAAAAAAGTGAATCAGTTAAAGAAGGCTGGTTAATTCTTACTTCATCTAAAGAGTAAAATAGTAGGAGTCAAAATTCAAGTCCATGTTTGGAGCAGAACACCACTCAAAACTGTTTTCTCCTTAGAAGCTGCATTTATTTACTTAATTAATTAAAGCACTCATGGGGACAGCATGGTCGTGTGATTGGAGTGGGCAAGACAAGACTTTGTTTTTGAACATATTTGCAAGTTTCAGTATTAAATAGCTTGATATGCACACTGCAAATCTTCAATCATAAAAAAACATCAAAAACTTTGCCATAGTAAATCATTTCAATGGACTGCTCCTAAGGAGGTATAGGGGCCACACAGAGCCTATGGGCTGCCCACTGACCTAAAGCAGACATGTCAATCACAAGGCCCGCAGGCCAGATCCGGCCCACAATGTGGTTAGATTTGGTCTGCAGGGCTGCCTGGAGACAGCAAAGGACCAGCCCCTGCTGCCTGGGCCCCACCCTGGCCCCAGCCCAGCAGGCAGCGAGCGCATGGGGGCTGGCAGCCAGGGTGGCCCCATGGGCTAGATCTAAGGCCCAGGTGGGCTGCAACAAAGTTGATGTAGATCAGCACAGGGCCAGCAATAGTGCAGTGCCTACCACCAGCTGTCTCCATGGCTCGCTTGCTGGTGCAGTGTTGCAAGCTGCCTCGCAGCCCACCCCCAACCCCGTGTAGGAAAACTGGCCACTGGCAGCGCTGCCACCCGCTGACCCTCCCTTCATGCCTTTCTGGGGAGGGAGGGAGGGAGGGAGGGAGGGAGGGAGATTGGAATGAGAGGGAGGGAAGGTCTGAAGAAAGTCCTGCCTTAGCACTTGGCCACCAGCAGCCCAGCAGCCCTTCTGCCACTCCCTTGTCCCCTTCTCTTGGTCTGTCCTGGTGTTCTCCCATTCTATCGCTGAGGATGCTTTGCTTACAAAGCTGGGTCTCCTCACATGGAGAGGGAGCGGGAATCCCTCTGACCCATGCACTTTGCTCTCCTGCACCCACCATGAGCAACCTGGCCAAGGAGAGAGAGCACAGCATCAGCAGCCTAAAGGAGCGGGTAAGTGCGGCTGGGCATCCCCTCAAAGAAGTGGGGCTGGGGGGCTGCAAGATCCCAGTGCCCCAGGAGCTCAAGGGCCAAGCTGGCCGCTTGCCCTCTGCTGCACAGAAGCTCCCATCAGCCCGCGCTGCCATCCGTGCAAGGAGACCCACTCTGCATGGCCTGAGAGGAACAGCGAGGCTCCTTTGGGGAACAAGGCTCTGGTGCTCACTCTGGTCTTGCCTTCCTCCACTGGAGACCTCCGGATCCTCTCCCAGCTTTCACTGGCCTCCCACAGGGGACGGAGGATGACACTGCTGAGGGTGGAAGGGCAGAGGAGAAGGGTTGCAGGAAGCAGTTTCCTCCGAATCCAACTTCTGCTTGACAGTTCTCTGGAGAGGAGGAGAGGGTGGTGCGGAGCTGCATGAGGGAAGGCTGCCCCAACAAGCCAGCATCCTTACCACACGACGGGAAACGGGGATTCCCTTTCGAGAAGGGCCAGCCTCTCTTGTGCAGGACTGGGGAGTGCTGCTCCCCTGCTTCCTCCTCTTGCTCTCCAGAGATCTGTCAAGACAGAAGTTGGACTCAAGAGGAAACTGCTTCCTGCCCACTTTCTCCTGTGCTTCCACACCCAGCAGTATCATCCTCCACCTCCTGCTTTGCTGGGAGGGAGCCCTGGACAGGGAAACACCAATGATGTCTGGGGTTGGGAGGAGAACGTCTTCTTTAGCGTGTTCCAAATCACACCATTCCAAATCTGGAGACTTTTATCCACATCTGAGCTTGCAAACCTGCCAATCATGCCTGGGCTTGGGGAGAATGCGGGGTGTGGGTCTGGGTGGGTGTGAGCACGCACACACGCACTTGGCTGCCGCAGTTTAGGGAGGCAAGGAGCTTGTGGGGCACCAAACTGTCCCCACATCAAGGTAGCCGGTACAACTTCTTCTGTCCCAATCTAGCTGTCCCGAGTCAGCTGTGTCCAGTGAGCAGCACTGAGCTGGCCATACCCAGCCATGCCCACCAAGCTGTGGCAACTTGGCTGTGATCACCAAGCCACACCTACCCAGCCACGCCCACCTGGCTGCTGTGAGTCATCATCAGTGGTGGGATTCAAAAATTTTACTACCTGTTCTGTGGGCATGGCTAGGGGACGTGGCTAGGGGGCATGGCCATGTGACTACGTGGGCATGGCTTTTCCTTTTGCAGCACTCCCCCCCCAGTATTTGGGCCTTCTGGGCCTCAGGCAAGCCTCCTGGGAAGGGGGCGGGTTTTTTTTTCTCATTACATTTATATGCTGCCCTTCTCCAAAGACTCTGGGCAGCTTACAATTTCTGGGATACAACCCAGTGTGCTCAGCAATAGCCTTCATTCCATTGTATATGCCTGCTTATTACTAAGCGGCATTTTTACAAAGTCAGCTTATTGCCCCCAACAATCTTGGGTCCTCAATTTACCTACCCCGAGAGGATGGAAGGCTGAGTCAACCTTGAGCCTGGTGGGATTCGAGCCTGCACTAATTGCAGGCAGCTGGAGCTAAGTGCTAGGTGTTTAACAGCCTGCACCACTGAGGCTCAACACCAAGGTTTTTGCTCCCAGAAGGCTCCCTTAGGGCTCAGGAAGGCAGAAAACTGAGTCGGGGGGGGTTGGTCTTCCTGAGCCTCAGGGGAGCCTCCTGGGCAAAGCACTAAGTAAGTGAGGGGAATCCTGGCACAGCTGATCATAGGAACAGCTGATTGTCAGGTGGGGGGAAAAAGAAATACCTTAAAGAGTGACTGGGCGGGCTAGCGTCAGGTGGGCAGGGTCAGCAAGCATCGGGCGGGCAGGGCAAGCAAGCGACGACTGGGTGACCAGGTCAGGGGCATGGCCAGCCAGAAGTTACTACCAGTTCAGTAACCGACACCAAATCCTTGCTACCAGTTCGCCCGAAGCGGTGAGAACCGGCTGAATACCACCACTGGTCGTCATAGTCTTACATGCAACTGGCCCTTTGAGGGCAACCATAATGCTGATACACCCCTCAATGAAATTGAGTTTGACATCCCTAGTCTAAGATTTCATTTTGTTTATTTTTAATTTACTATTAAATATGATTATTCTCCATTCATATTTTTCTCCATTACAAGTTTTAATTTGGTAGCAACCTTTGACAATTTCCGGGGGATATAACTAGAGGTAAAAATACATGAAATCCAGATATGGCAGAATCTTTGCTTTAAAGGATATTGATAAAAGCATTCATCTCCAATTGGTTAAGCTCCTATACAGATGTTGTTGCTAAAATGTGCACTACAATAATGTTCTCAGTGGATTAAAAAAACCAACCTTGACAAATACACAATTTAAAATTAAAATATTGGTATTTTTACTTACTGACTCCATACTTTGTCTTATAATATTCCTTGGAAAATTCATCACAATCACAGAGAATGATTTTTCGTCCCCAAACATTGATCGTTGCTCCTATTCTCAGGTCACAGTCTTTATAAAATTCCTGATACACTGCTCCTGCCTAATAATTGGAGAGGGGGGGAGAGGAGAAAGAGGGAAATATATACACTGAAGATTATATCAGTTATTTTATTTTGAAAAATTTCTTCAGAAGCTTCAGTTTGAGAAATATCTTTTAAAAATGAGATTATGTTTTTGTATTACATTACAGTAGAACCTCTGGTCACGACCATAATTTGTTCCATAACTTTGGCAATTTCGTCGTCTTCTAATGTTTCATCTTCAGGAATTTCTGGGTCAGGGGTCATGTTTGATTGCCACCCGAGTAGGTGTTTGTGACCAGATCCAACAATTTTGTGAATTTTTGGATCGGAATCTGATTTGGTTGTGGTCAGAAACACTGGTGACCTACTGTATACATCTTCTACCAATTCACATTTTCACCCAACCTGTTTATTCAAATAACAGTCATAGAAAGACAATTTAAATATAGTGAACTTTGTAAATTATAATTGTCTAACATAGCTCACCTTACGATTATCCAGAATATAACGACCTTTGTTCCCAACTAGCCCTCCAAACACATTCAAGACTGTCCGATCTGTAATTGTACCAGGCTGATATATTCCAACTGGAGCAAACTGGGGTTCAGGTAAAAAAAGACAGAGGCTATTAATATATGTAATTGCCAGACTAACTAAAGAGAGCAGCTAGGATTATCTAGTACAAAGAGTGCTGTTTGAAATTACAACTGTTTGAAATTACACTGGTGCTAACTGGATGGAATTACAACCCATGCCTGAAGTCACAGCTGCTGCAGTGTCCTCATGATCATGTGATCAAAATTCAGGAGCTTGGCAGCTCAGCCACACTTACAACCATTGGGGCACTGCAACTCCCTCCACCTGCCTGCGTAAATCTATGCAATATGTAAAAATGTTTATGTATACTGATAGGTTCTGTCTGAAGCCAGCTGAGGCCTCCCAGGCCATGGCAGAACTGCATGTGCTGCAAGACCCCATCTTATCTTCAGCCTACATTGGGCGTCCAAATGTTTTTCCCACTCTCTCCGAAGCAACCAGTGCTATTTAGTTGGGATTTCATTCACTTAATGACCCATGAGATCACTTAACAATTACAACTGTGAATGCCAGAACTGCAGTTGTTCAGCAAAGTGGTCATGTCATGTCTTACTTAAAGACCACTTCACTCAACCATCAAGATTCCTGTCCCCATTGTAAGCCAAAAACTACCTGCATCTGAAATTTTATAAGGTACTAAACGTCTGTTTCACATAAAAGCTACATTTTATGTCCATCTAACTCAGCTGTGGGCAAACTACGGCCCGGGGGCCGGATCCGGCCCATTCAGCTGTTCTATCCAGCCCGCGGAGCTGAAAGAGCAGAGGGTTCTCTTGCTCTCCCAGAAGGCTACCTGAAGTAATCTAACTTTGAATTTATATTAGTTCACACAAACACTCCATCCATGCTTTTGTTCTGGCCCTCCGGTCCAGTTTAAGAACCCATTGTGGCCCTCGAGTCAAAAGTTTGCCCACCCCTGATCTAACTACATATGTTTTTATTTCATTGAAATGGACAGCAAATGAAATAAAGGCATGAATGCGTTCCAACCTTGCCAAACATCAAATCATATTTTTCACATACGCATTTACCTTTGGTAGTTTCTGCCTATTGAGGAATAGAGGTACAGCATCCCGGCCAGAATTTATAGGTATCACTTCTTTTATTTCAATCGTATCATCAGCCAAAAAATAATGTAGCACCACTTCTCGAACGTCCCCAAACATTGTTTCAGTGTCATCCCAAACACCGTAAAAACGTAAAACATGTCCCTCATGTTCTAGAAACTGGCGAAGTGTGTCAAAGCGCTCATAGGGACGCAATGGTGTCATGCTATCTATCAACTGCAGATCAAAAAAGAAAATGTTTTTTTTAAATTACTATAGTTATGAACATAAAAAATCTCAGTGTGTCAGTAACTTTAAAAAGTACCCCATAGGACCAGTCTTCATAGCTAAAATCCTAATTTTTTCTAATACTTCTTTTTTTCCTATACATTTTATTTCAGTATAACAGATACACGTCTCAATTTTGTTTATAGCAAATGAAATATATTCTACATTTAGTAACCATCCAGGAACAATTTCAATAGTGACCCCAAATATCAAGTTTCGATATTTTTTTCTATTTGTGAAGAACTTTTACATCTAAAAACTGGAAATCATTACTATCTTCCAATATCTCAATATACAATCTCATTTTTTGTATGCAAAAATGTGTCCTTCATTTTGTAATCCTTTTTGTCAGATATATTTTCTTCATTTTGTAATCATTTTTTTTCATGTTCTGAAGTAGTAGTATAAAGTTTCTTATCCAAGTAGGTATTGGTTCTTGTTCTCAAAATGAACCTTTTAGTATTATTTCATACTAGTAGCTTGCTACATTTTGCCTATAAAATAAAATAAAGTAAAATGGTTGTTCTCAAAATATATCCATTAGTATTATTTCAGTAATAGTAACTTGCTACAAGATGCCTGTAAGGAAGGTTCAGGGACAAAATAAATAATTGTATTGAGAAGCACATTAGGTGAATATTGGAGGTAACGAGATTATATAAAAGGCAGTTTGTGAAAATAGGAACACAATTTGAATGGAAGAAAATGGTCTGAAGAAATGGCAGCAATGAGGAAAAAGATAAAAATTTGAAGAGACCAAATTGTTCATAGATACAGCTAGAAACCCAATACAAATACCCTAGAAACGGTGTAAATGATATTACCTTCAATTTGAAACCTGAATTTGAGGTTTCAAGCAGTAAACACCTAAAAGAAACAGGATGAATACCCCTGTCTCTTCAGAACACTAACCTTGGATATTATGACATCACTGAAGCTAGTAGAGAGGAAGAAGTGGGAGGGGGTGCTGGAAATAAGGGTGGGGAAAGTCTATTATCCTATAAGCCCCAACCAATGACTGATCAACCATAGTATTCCAGGCTTTAAAATATTAATAAAATGATTATGGCTGGGAAGAACCTTAAGATCCTTTTATAAAACGCAAGAGATAAAATGAATAAATGGGCAAAAAAAGACGAGATCAAAAAGATTGTGAGGGGGAAATGGTAAATTCTCCTTTCAGTAATAGATATAGCATTTATCAATTAAATACACATAAAGCTTACACTGTACTATTGTAATAACTCTAATGAGTCTCTACATTTTCCATGGATTAATATAATCATTCTCCTGGAAAATAAATCAGTTAGTTTGCCAGATTTAGGTAGTTTAAGATTTATATTGCCACTCAATTATTTTATATGCCAGCTAAAATAGCAATAGCAATAGCACTCAGACTTATATACTGCTTTATAGTGCTTTACAACCCTCTCAAAGCGGTTTGAAAAATCCTCTCAAAGCATATTGCCCCCAACAATTTGGGTCCTCATTTTACCCACCACGGAAGGATGGAAGGCTGAGTCAACCTGGAGCCTGGTGGGATTCGATCTACCAAATTGCAGTAGGAGTAGCTTGCAGTATTGTGCTCTAACCACTGCGCTACCAAGGCTCCATAAAATACTAGGTATGTTAAGAATAGTAAACAAATGTATTCTGTAAGGTTACATATGTACAGATCAATTAAGAACAATTTCCATCTCAAATCTGCTATCCACTACTCCCATTCATTAGACTGTAGAGATTTAAGCAACAATCCTACAATCATTTACTGTGGAGTAAATTTAATATTTATTTCAGTGATAATTTGAGTAGATGCTTAGTATGGGATTGTGCTGTAAATAGGGCTTAGGGTACACAAAATATTTGGCCAGCTAAGGCAATTGCCATTTCCCTGCTTCTTAAAATGATATTAACAAGCTTATTCTTTCTTTTGAATATGTTAATAATTAATTGTGCTAAAAAAAATTCTCTAGATTCTGTGTGTATGTGTGCATGCACGTGTGCAGAATCAGATGGGTTTGGGGGGGGGAAAGCATGGTCAGCTGCCACTATTTAATTTTTTGTAATGTCACACATTCTCAATGAACCAATTGAAAAGAGAAGCCTGGTGCAGATGATAGTCAATCCAGTATGTATTTTTATCTGGCCCCTGTGCATAAGCAATTATGGGCATTGATTTCCAGATACATCATTTGTGCTATTTATGTGTGTGTGAAACACCATTTAGGGAAGCAAGAGTTTCTACTCTTTGTTGAGTTAACATTAAAATATAATTAAGAGAAAACAAGCAAGCATCACAGAAGTATAAATAAGTATGAAACTGAATAAAGATGTATGCGCATATGTGCAAGCTCTCAGTAGAGTTAGAAGTTCAGCATAGAAAGGCCTTCCAATCAGCAACTACTGACCCTTCCCAGACCCCCACCCACCCAAAATGATAAAACTATGTTTCAGTGCCCTAACAGCTGCTTTTTTATTTTGTGTGTTAAAGGTATAATTAGGAATAATCCATAATTCTTGATTTTAAAAAAAACTTAGATTAAATCCACTGCTCCTATTCTTAATTGTGGCTTTCAGAAATTAATGCATAATCTCCTGGCATTTACTATGATGACCGCAAAACTCTGTATGTTCAGCCACCCGTGTTATATGGCTCCCTATCTACAATTCTGTAGCATAAAGGAGTATCTATGGAAATTCTCAGTCATCCAGGTCATGGTTGTCCCAAAGCTACTATTTCCAAGAGACAACTGGATTTTCTTGTTTTTCTTGGAAGACGTTTGGCTTCTTATCAGCTCCCATTTCCCAACCATCCCAGTCAGAGCTGAAGAAGCTTCTTGAATGAGAAGCCAAACATCTTCAAAGAAAAACAAAGAAAGTCCACTTGCCTCTTGAGAAAACACCTTAGAGTTTACCCTTTTCCATCAGTCTGCTTGGAGTCTATTCTTTTCCACCAGTTTTATTTCATTATCTTGACTTTTGTTCTACTGGAAATTGTTATGCAACATAGGAAAGGACAAATGGTAACAGAAACTGGAATTAAATTAATCTGACAGTTACCATAGTGCAGTTACGTTTAAGCTAGGAGAATCCTAATGAAAAATCTATGTAAAAAGTGGTAGTGCTATTATATTGATTCAAACATGTATTACAAGATAAACTGTAAACATGCTGCACCTTCATTCTAGTAATGTAAAGTACAGCTAGGTTTGTGATAAATGGCATTGAGGGTTTTCAGTAGGTTAGGATAGCCCAACAAATGTCTGTTCAGTTGATTTATTTCATGATATCTCTCCTTAGGGTAGCTATTATTTTATGTTTATTATTGAGTTCTAGGGTTTAAAACCAAGCAGCTTTGAATATATTACATATTTTACAATCCCTTCCAGAACAATAAAACAACTACCAAAATGTTTAAAAGTATCAGCAAGATTAGAATTTAAATGAAATTGTCTCAAAGGGGGGATATATACAAGACCACAACATTTGGGCAGATTCATATAATGGGGATTCTGTTGCGTTAGGTTTTACAAAGTAATTATAAACATTCAGCAGAGTATCTTACATATGTGAATTCCTCTTACAATTTTTGAATCAACTTCCCTGAATCAACAGCTACTCAGTTTTAGGCAATAGGTCTTAAAGAGAAACCTTCAGCTCTTACTTCTTTTTAATCTAATTCATCTCCAGTGCCTATTTCCTTCTGCTTCCCTTTAATATAAACTGGCCCACATTTTCTCCTATAATAAATCTCACAAGCAATCTGTCCCAGTTATCTTCAACCTATTGTTGAAATCGCCCAAAATGATGAATTTATCACTGTCAAAGCTTATTCAAATAATTTGATTCAGATCTTTATTTATTTTATTTCATTTTGTCAAGTGATTATAAGATAACAGGTATAAGTATAAACATAGTTATGAATACATGAAATGGATACATATAAGAAAAACAAAAAGAAACAATAGGACAGGGATGGTAGGCATGTTGGTGTGCTTATGCACGCCCCCTACAGACCTCTTAGGAAAGGGGTGAGGTCAATAGTAGACAGTCTAAGGCTTTGCCCTGATCGAGTTGTGTAGTCCATGTGTTTTTGCAGTGTAAGAGTTGCAGATTACAGGAGTTTTTTTTCCTGAAACCAAATTGTTTATTATAGAGTAGGTTGTTTGTCTCTAAGTGGAGGATAATGGATTGGTTAATAATTGATTTCATGACTTTACAGGTGACGCAGCATAAAGAGATTGGTCTGTAATTTTCAACTCCCTTTTTGAAGATGGGGATGACCGTGGCTAGTGACCATAGGGTTTGGCAAGTAGTTGGTCCTGAAAGATTTTTCAAAGATTATGCTTAGAGATTCGGCTATGGCAGTGGATAGCTTTTTAAAGAAGTAGGCACATATTCCATCTGGTCCAATAGATAGAGATGGTTTTAGATTGCGTAGTGCTTTTTCAACATTGTCTTCTGTAAAATCGATATGTATTAGATCATTGTAGTTGTCTGTGGTTCAACTAGGAAATACTGGGCATGATCCATTGCTGTTTACAAATACTGAGCCAAAGAATGTGTTAACGAGGTTGGCTTTAATGGTGTTGTCATTGCAGTCTTTACCATTAGGTCCTTTCAGGGCTGGGATGGACCTTGAGTCTTTTAGTTTGTTGTTTACAAAGTGGGAGAAAGCACTGGTGGAATTGTGCGTAGAAGGTTTTCCTCTTGTTTAATGTGACAATTGGTACATTCATTCTTAATCTGGTGGCATAAATTTTTGTATCGGCTTTTGAAGTTGGCAACGTGACCAGATTTGTTTTTCTACCAAAGTGATTTCTTTTTGGATTGAAGCTTCCTTATTGTTATGGGTAATTTGTTTTTTCTGGTTTTGGGAGTTGTTATTGGTACATATAGTTTGATGACTCTTTTGACTTCAAGTAAAAATATGTTGGAATGGTCTTCAACAATATTGCATCCAGTGAATAGAAACTGCCAGTCAAGAGATGAGAGATCGTTGTCTATCAGATCATAGTTGCCTTTTTTGAAGTTATAATTAGGGATCCCTTCATTATGATGATTTTTGTGTGGACATATGTTGAGACAAAAGTCAATCATGTTGTGGTCACTGTTGGAAAAGGGTTAATTTGTATTCTGTAAATTGAAATTCAAATTATTGCAGAAGATGAGATCGAGGCAGTTGTTAAGTCTAGTATTGTTGGTTACTAGTTGTTCCAGTCCCAGATTTGTTTACAGCACTGTAGAAGGTTGCATGTATGGGTTCAGTTTTACATTCGTTTAGGGTCCAGTTAATATGAGGTAGATTGAAGTCACCAAGAAAGATAAAAGCGTGTGGGCAGGATGTTGCCCAAGTTAGCAGTGAATTTAACTTGTTTACATGTTCGATGTCATAATCAGGGGCTCTGTAACATAGTAAGAATCAAAATATTTAAGGACAATTCACAGACGATGGTCTCAGGAAGAGCAAGTTCCTAGGTAACTTGGATGTTTTTTAGATGTAGGGACTTTTTATAGAAGATAGCAACACCACCTCCTCTACGCATTTCACGATCTGATCGGTAAACATGATAGTCTCTTACTGTGTAATGGAGTCAGGGAGAGATGCATGAGCCATGTTTCACAGACAAATATGATGTCGAATTTAGCCGTATTTAGTAAGAGGAAAAATTCAGGTATTTTATTTACAAAGCTTCTTGCATTGAGTAGCTTGCATTTAAGGCCAGTTGTAGTTGGAATTGAGGTAGTTAGGGGCGTGCGCGCCTAGTTTTGAGTGACGGTGGATTGGATGAGGTAGGGTTGGATGCCGAGTTGTGGATTGTGTGACTTACTTTTGATACAATCAGCACGGTAGTCAATGTACAGGTCCTCCTCATTGTCTAGATTTTTTGAGTTCTGTGCGGAGTTCACAGGAGCGGATTCTTTGCAGTATGAATAAGTCTGGTCTTGAGAGAAGTTTGTTATGGGTGGGATTGGTTTTTGCAATGGGGTTTATTGTATGAATGAATATATGTTTGCTGAACTCATTTTTGCAAACAACTCTACAAAATCTTGGGGCCACCGAGCCATCATTGTATTTGAACTCAGGGCCATCTCTGGTTATTTCAATGATATCTTCAGGACAGATGTTTGTTGTATTTGAGTTGCTTATGATATTGCAAACTTGATGATATCACCAATCATCTGATTCATTGGTGTCTTCAAGACCAAATAAGATGGCATTTGGACATTTCTGATCACATTCCATGATGTCTCTGATGAGTAAGGGGATATCATTTGTGGAAATATTTGATGGGATAGTGATTATTTGTGGCTGTGGTTTGGTGGTTATTTTTGGTTATAGTTGTGATTGTAGTTGAGGTAGTAGTTGTGGTAGTGGTTGTTGAGTTGGGATTTGAATTTGAGCTGATAGGTATTCGCTTATCTGTGCTGTATTTTTTTTCAAGAGAGATTAGGCTTGCTTGTATAGTTGTTTCAAAACATGTTACTAAGCATTCTTCTATTGAGTGAATGAATGATTTTATGTTTTCAACTCTGTCAGGCAGGGTACTTAGTTTGTTTAGCTTAGGTAAACATGATGGACATAGACAAGGGAATGTATCTGATGTTTTTAGGAGATCAGCTAGGTTTTTGTTTAAGTTTAAGCAGGCAAGGTAGGCTTGATTGTCACATAGGTGGCATTTAATGTTATTTTCGTTTTCATTGATGGTTTCAAGACATTTGAAGCATGTGCAGGAGTCTGGGAGGTCATTGGTAGAGATATTATTCTTTTGTTGTTGTTTGGTAGTGGAGCTAATTAATGTGATAGGTAGACAGTTACTTAATGAATGTTGGTAATTAATAAATGTTAATTGATAAGAGAACAGATCAAAAGTAAGATTACTTATTACTACAAATCAATCAATCAATCAACTAGATAATGATACAGTATTAAATCTCTATCAATTCAATAAATCAGTAAATTAGTGGTCATTTAACAATTAATTATTATACTATTAAATGATAAATCAATTATTTTAGACAAAGCATTATCTATCAATAACTGGTCTTGAGGTAATGAAATGGTGGAGGGAGTGAGGTATTGGAGGTTTGTCATGAAAAGTTCCTTTGTTTTTCCTTAAAGCCACTTCGTTTGTTTTGTTTTTGTTTTTAAAGAGGAAGTGTTGCTGCTTGATAGATTTGAATGGAGAAGATTTGAATGAACTCTCCACTCATCTACTTGGGAGTTTGGAATGGATGAGATTTGGGTGGGGATTAAGTGGAGGTTGTCCAATCAGTT
This sequence comes from Naja naja, assembly GCA_009733165.1. NCBI lineage: Eukaryota > Metazoa > Chordata > Lepidosauria > Squamata > Elapidae > Naja > Naja naja. The sequence continues at coordinate 2,750,434 of CM019152.1, forward strand.
GAGTGGGAATTTAAATGCAGGCTGACTAATCAGCTGGGTGATTTAAATGGAGACTGTTTAGGAGATTATTCCTCTTAGATAGTGTCTATCAATTCTCTGCGAGTCTCCTCAGTTCTCCGCAATTCACGGCCGTTCAGAATCACACTCTCCTGCTCTCCTCTAGTCCCGGCTCTTTTTCGGATGTTTAGGATCACCCTCTGTCAGTTCCATCTCTTTCTCTGCAGTTCAGAATCACACTCTCCACCAGTCACAGCTCATTCCATGCCGCTCATTCTATGCCGCTCAGAATGGCTCACTCTCAGAATCAGTCTCTCTGTAAGTGTCAGAATCACACTCTCATCTAATCACAGCTCATCCCGGCTCTTAGCACTATCCACTCTTCGCTCTCCGCTCAGAATCGCACTATTCACTATCCGCCAGTCCCAGTTCTTTCAAGTCTCACCCGTTCGGAATGGCATCCTATGGAATGGAGTCTTGGGCTCTCCGCTTGGGATGGTGTCCTGGCTTCTCCAGTCACTCTCTCCGCTCACTCTCGGGATTGCCGGCACATTCTCTGTTCTCAGAACCTTCTGAAACCTTCCAACAGTCCTGGTTGAGGTAGATCGTGGCTCCGTTGGCCCCAGACCCCACTCCCCGTCTGCAGCGATGCGGTGAGGCATTCGCCAACTTCATCTTCATAGAAAGTTTTCTTGTCTTCAAATGTGCTGGTGAGAGTTGGTGAATAGCTGCTGATAATGATTATATATCAGGACTTGCTGAGAGGAAAGCAGAACTTCACAAGGCATTCGTTTATTCCAGTGGGTAGAGTAGAGATGTTCTTCAGCAAAGCAGCTTTGACTGCAAAATCTGTTCTGTGAGTCCTATTGTCAGTCTGTTTTCCTTTTTCAAAAAAACTCACTTGCAACTTCCTGTAATGAGCCCTCATCTGCCAGCCTGGTCTCAATGAGTGCAGCAATGTCAATGCTATAATAGCAAAGTTGGGCTGCTATGAGCACTGTTTGTCTTTCAGGCCATGGCACCTTGTCTCTATCCAACAAAGTATGGATGTTACAGGCTCCAAAAATGAGTTTCCTTTGATTCCCCCACCCCCTTGATTCTTGACTGTTAAGGGGATGGTCTGCTAGCTATGGTTAACTAGCCAGATGTTGTTGAGGGGCAGGCAATGTTTAGATGCCTTTTCTAACCCCCTCTCTTATATGAAGGTGATCACTGCTATCTTAGAAGGTCTGCCCAGTTGCCCTTGATGTTGCCAGACATTTCTGCTGCCTTGGCTATACAAATGAACAACCAGGGCACGTATCATAATGAGATATGAAATATAAAATGGGCAGAATAACAATATCTTAAAACAGAGTCAGCTGCCACACAATAGGGTTAAACACTGTAGTCCCTGCAAGCTACATAGCGGATTGGTGTTAGTTGAAAATTCTCAAAGAAAATGTAGATGACCAGTAGAAAGATTCAATCAGTGCCTTTTATCAGAGAAATAAAATAATTTCTGCTGCAACTGAAGAGAGGCTTGCTATTATGCTCACTATATTCCATGCTGATATGTGTTGGGGAAAAATGTTCCAATCAAATAAAGTTGAAGAAACATTTATAGTACATTATAAGTTTCGTTTAAACAGGTTCCACTGCATATAATCATTCCTTAAGATTGCAGTATTTAAAAAAGTATTAAAGGGACTTCATTATCTGCAGTACTTTTGAACACCAACATCCTTGGCAACATTTAATATTTTTTACAAGAGATTTTACATGCTATCTAACACATCCTTGATATTCTTTGAAAACTATGGACAAAGCATGAAGATACTGCAATTTAATCTGGTTTACTCATTGATACAAGCACTAAATTTTATAGCACTATTTATAGTGATGGTAAACACAACGTTAAGCTATACTTCTGGTCATGTTCTGAGGGAATAAGTATCTAATAAGGAATATATGCAAACCAATACAAGAAATGTAATAAAATATGGATTATTAATGTAAGACCTCTTCTTAAGAAGGATTCTTTAAAATATGTCTTTCCTAACATGATATTTTCCTTGTTTGTTATGTACAAGTTGTTCTTAATTTTACCCTACAAACAATAGTTTTGTCAACCATTCTTTCATCTAACCTTCTGGCGTCCTTTTGTATAGGGATCATCTGGACGTTCCAACGGGGGATTTACTTTGACTCCCATCTTTCTCAAGAAATTTTTAGTGAACTGATCACAGTCTATAATTTTATATCTTTGGCCATAAAATATGACATCAGTATCAAGGTTGAAATAATCAACAGTATAAAACTGATCTTCATTAGGAGGCGGGAGTGGAATCCGATGGCGCCTAAGAAGTGTTCCTATGTTGAAGAAAAGCACAGTTAATATAACTTACTCCAAACTGGAACTTTAAATTAACATTATTCACATGAAATCTCAAAATAGTTATATGGTAACAAAATTTTGCCTGAAATATTAAATAGGGTGAATTTAAACATCAAAACATCCATTACTGAAACCCCCTTTGGACTGTGCCACTTGAAACGCCTATCTGAGGATTTCTCTCAGAAAATCATCAATAAAAACAGTATATCAGGTTTTGTTCCTTGATATATTATTTCTATATGCATTCAGAATTCTGCATGCAACTTACAGAATTTCCTGCCTCTGATTCCAGTAGCTTACTAGGTAAAGATGTAATTTTTCAAACAATTATTTTAGCATTCCTTGAGATTACCCTCAATTTACAACACTTTTAATGACTATTTGAAGTTACAACGTGACTTATGACCATTTTCACAACTACAACCGTTGCAGTATCCCAATGGTCACATGGTCAAAATTCAGACACTTGGCAGCATCCCAGGGTCATGTGATCCCTTTTGTGACCTTCTGATAAGTAAAGTCAATGGGAAAGCCAAATTCACTTAATAATTGTGTTGCTAACTTAACTGCATTCATTCACTTAATAACTGTGGCAAGAAAGTTTGTAAAATGTGGAAAAACTGACTTGACAAATGTTTTGCTCAGTTGTGGTTTAAGTTGTACTGGGTTGCTCTAATACATTTTTTGTTTGGTTTCTAATTAAAGTGTATGATCTTAACTATGTTTTTCAAATGTAGTCGGAGCCCCCTTGAAACCCTTTATCAGACTGGAAAGAGGTACTATAATTCCTATCTGCCTAAATAACAGCAAGTCTTTATCACATCTGTTAAATTGTCCAAAGAATCATTTGGAGAACTGGTATTGTGGTTAATATCTGTGAGATTAGGGGAAGATATAGAGAACACACATATTAAAATAAATATCCAACAGCATATTATACTTATCATGACAATCTTTAAAGCACAATACAATGAAATTCAGATAAAGTAGCTACCAAACGTCTTAAGGGAAAGGGTCAAAATTCCCAGAAAAGATTCAGTATATAATAAAAAGTAATGGCAGCCTTAAAAAAAAAAAATTATTTATTAAATTTATATCCCGCCTCACTTCCCCCAATGGGGAACTCGAGGCTGCGTACAAAAGGATAAAAACAATTTCTATACAATATAAAAACAAAAACTCATTCATACCAATCCAAAACATACACGGGGGGAAGAAATTACCCTGAGTATGCATATAAGAACCTGTTAGCTCTCTTCCCCTGAAGCTTAGTTGTATTTCTGAACAGGATTCATATATGTGCTGCATATTCTACAAAAATATTCAGGATCCTGTCCTGAGCAAGAATTATCCCTACCTCTACTGAAATAATAGTGATAAGTCAAAACATACCTTTCACTTCCCTTTCTTCAGCTTTGTATATCATTCTAACATTCATGGAATATAGCCAATACCCGTACCCTTTTAACCCCATGAAATGCAGTTAGAGTAGAGAAGTATGCGTCAGTTATATTATTATGGTAAATTAATAATACATATATTTTTATAGAAATAGTTATCATAAAACTGAGTTTTAAGTATAAAATAGAAATGTATGCTATTCTTCAATATTTCAGGAGCGATTTGTTTTAATTGAAATTTAATTGATGAAATAATAATTAACTGCAGATGAAAGTTTAGTTATAATTCCACATATATTTAATATATTAGCTTCCTATAGCACATAGAGAAACCTGTTACTGGGGAAGAATAAGTAAAAGGATACTTCTGAGTATTTTTTAATCTGTCTAATATATTTTAATGCTTATATAATACGGACGAAAATGGAAATGATCCCTCTGTTCCTGGCTTCAAAGGAGAGCAGATGTCCACACTTACACACTCAATTGTTACTAATGTTTCACTGCAAATCTGAGTATCAGTAGTTTGGCATAAGCAATTCTTCAAAAGGGAGCATATGATAATACAATACAGGGAGTCTTTGACTTACAATATTTCATTTAGTGACGATTCAAAGTTATCCAGCATTGAAAAAAGTGACCAGACAATTTTTCATATTTATGACTATTGCAGCATCCTCACAGTCATGACATCAAATTCAAACACTCAGCCACTGACTCAAATTCATGACAGTTGCAGTGTTCCTGAATCATGTGATGACTTTTTGCAACCTTCTGACAAGCTAAATCAATGGGGAAGCCAGATTCACTAACAACCATGGTTAAGAACTGCAGTGGTTCACTTAACAACTGTGGCAGAAAAGTCATCAATGGGGCAATACTCACTTAACAAATGTCTTGCTTAGCAACAGAAATTTTGGACTCAATTGTGGTCATAAGTTGAGGATTACCTGTACTACATATTTCTTAAAGTAAATAAATTTATTTTCTTAAAATCCAATAAATATCACTATAAATCCTTGCTTTCCAGTCATAGTTGTCTTACCAAGTCAGTTTAAATCTCTTACAAATTATGTCTTCTGATTTCTAGATGGATTTGTTTTTTATTTGTAGCTAGTGCCACAAATTTGATGGTTTGTTTCTTGGTAGTTAACTTTAACTTATTCTGTTCCTGTGCGTATTTATTTAAAAGCAAATCTTACTTCATTCAATGGGATTTATTTAAATACACATAAAACCACAATACAGATTTCTGTTTTTCTGCAATCATATCAAATTCTGAAATTAGCAGACCACGTATAAACTTGTTCCAGAAAACTATCCTTAGCTGAACAATTTTCTCTCAAAATACATTCAAACACAATTATATAATTGTACAGCACAGCAAATGGATTAAAACAGCTCTGCTTCACTTACCCTCACAACCCTCTCCTTATGTATCTCAAGTATGCATCCTCAAGTCAGTGCTGATTCTAATAAGTACTTGAACAATGCAGTTTTCTTGGCAACATTTTTCAGAAGTAGTTTGCCATTACCTTTTCCCTGGGACTGGGATAGCAATTGACCTTAAGTCAACATATCATTTTGGACCTAAAGAACTAGGATCCTCAGTATCTCAGTTTCTTAGCACGTTGTGTTTAGCAAAACCATAAAAATTAATTGAGATTAGGTTAGGGTTAGAGTTAGGGTTAGGAAAGAAAACCCAAAACATGGGATGAATACTGCAAGCAGAAATTCTGGGATATCCTCAACCAGATGACCAACAGACTCCTCCTCCTGATGCTTGAATCTCCAAATACCTACGCACAGGTCCTCTTTGTAGACTTCAGTTCAGCATTCAATACCATCATTCCAGACACTCTTCTAAGCAAATTAAACCAACTAGCAGTACCTGAACACACTTGTAAGTGGATCATAAGCTTCCTAACAGACAGGAAGCAGCAGGTGAAGCTAGGCAGAATCACATCCGATACCTGTACAATCAGCACAGGGCCCCCCCAAGGCTGTATGCTTTCTCTACTTCTCTTCTCCCTATATACCAATGACTGCATCTCAAATGATCCATCTGTTAAAATACTGAAGTTTGCTGCTGACACAACAGTGATTGGTCTCATTCGACAACGACATACAGACAGGAATTGTACAACTTGCCTCGTGGTGTAACCGGAACAATCTGGAACTGAACACACTCAAAACCGTAGAGATGGTGGTAGACTTTAGAAGAAACCCGCCCATACTACCACCTCTTACAATACTAGACAACACAGTATCGACAGTAGAGACCTTCAAATTTCTAGGTTCTACTGTATCACATGACCTAAAATGGACACCTAACATCAAAAACGTCATCAAAAAAGCACAACAAAGAATATACTTTCTGCCAACTCAGAAAGCTCAAACTGCCCAAGGAGCTGCTGATACAGTTCTACAGAGGAATTATCGAGTCTATCATCTGCACCTCTATAACTGTCTGGTTTGGTTCTGCAACCCAACAGGACAGACACAGACTTCAGAGGATAATTAAGATTGCAGAAAAAACAATTACTACCCACCTGCCTTTAATCGAGGACCTGTATACTGCACGAGTCAAAAAGAGGGCTGTGAAAATATTTACAGACCCCTCACATCCTGGACATAAACTGTTTCAACTCCTACCCTCAAAACGGCGCTATAGAGCCCTGCACACCAGAACTAGACACAAGAAGAGTTTTTTCCTGAAAGCCATCACTCTGCTAAACAAATAATTCCCTCAACACTGTTCAACTATTACAAAGTCTGCACTACTATTACTATTAATCTTCTCATCACTCCTTATCACCCATCCCCTCCCACTTGTGATTGTAGGACTGTAACTTTGTCGCTTGTATCTTTACAATTTATATTGACTGTTTCCTAGTATGATTTGATTGCTGATTGTACCCTATGACTATCATTAAGTGTTGTACGTTATGATTCTTGATTCTTAACGAATGTATCTTTTCCTTTATGTATACTGAGAGTATTTACACCAAGACAAATTCCTTGTATGTCCAATCACACTTGGCCAATAAAGTATTCTATTCTATTCTATTCTATTCTATTCTATTCTATTCTATTCCATTCCATTCCATTCTTCATTAGTTTTTTTATCTATCTATCTATCTATCTATCTATCTATCTATCTATCTATCTATCGTACAAGGTGGTATTACAGCTGTATTAAAACTCAGAAATATTACTAAAAACTAAAAAGCCAACAAACAAAAATGGTTTCCTTCTTTATAACTGAATAAAAAAAGGATTTCTTTCCTGAAAAAAACCATGCAACTTTCCCTTTTTGTATTCATAAACATAAATCCGTTACTATTAGGTTTAGCATGATGCTTTTTTTTACCGAAATGTCATCAACTTTAAATTGTTGACTCTCAAAGGTAAATAAAATTTAAACTTTATCTTTTCAATTTCAGATTCAAAACACAATTATAATTCATATGAAATATCATTTCTATAATTCACACATGAATCTAATCACAGGAACATCACAAAATTGTATTGGGAAACTATATTCTGTATATTGCAACAAATAATGGCCTATACCACTAAATTTTATATTGTGGCTGAAGCTCAACATAATTAAGTGGTTCTTGAGTCTCAGAAAATTCATTAGGCAAGCAGAAGAAAAAAAAACTCTCAGAACAGAAAAAATAACTGTTAGAATAATTAATCAGTGGAACGGCTTTGCCTTCAGAAGTTGTCTGTGCTCCATCACTGGAGGTTTTTACGAAGAGATTGGACAGCCATTTGTCTGAAATGGTACAAGGTGTCTTGCTTGAGCAGAGGGTTGGACTAGAAGACCACCCAAGATCCCTTCCAAATCTATTATTCTGTTAAAACATTTGTTAATAAAAAAATTATAAAATACCTTGTGGAATTCCACTATTCTTCACTTGGGGTTCAACAACCTGAATTGTGTCATCTTCAAGATAGAAATATATTTTGCAATGTCTTATTCTATACAGCTCTTGATTTTTGTCAGGAACTTCTTCATCAAAATAAGCATTAAAAGACAATACCTACATAAAAGCACAGATAGACAAAATAAATTCTAGTACTACTACTACTACTACTACTACTACTACAACACACACACACACACACACATAGTGGAAAAGTTGGATTGTAACAAAGAACTATACTATTTTGTATTTATTATGGAGATATTTTAATTACTTGCATTGATCTTTTATATGGGATCACAACACTTGAATTGATTAGATTATACAATTGATTACTTATCCAGATTCTTACATTGAGATACGACACAAATAACACAGCTCAACAATCTAAGAATGGCAATCAGTATTACATCTTCCTATTTCTGAAAGAAGGGGAGGGGAGAAACGAAGGAAGGGAGTGAGTAAAATCAACATAAAATTCCTATGTCAACAACTATTTTAATTGTCAGGGACACAACAACAGAAATTATAAAAAAAATTAAAGGAACTCTGTTGAATGTCACTGTATGATTGCCCCGATACTCTAAAGACACGGCTATGCAAATTTTCTGGTTTTGTAATATTCATTGGAAAATAAATTATTTTAAAAACTTAATATGATGGCATTTATTTTTGTATGTGATGGCATACTGCAGGAAAGAAGAAATCCTTTAGCATGCTTTACTGAAAGAATACCAAAGCATGTTCTGCTACCAAGATAAGAGGGACAGCAGCTATGTAGGCAAGAAAAAGATTATGAAAGTTATATTCTTGTCTGAATCTACCCTTAATGATGATTTTATCTCCTAATTAGACAAGCTGTACATAGTTAATTAAACACTGTGCAGCTAGCATTACCAATATCAAATGAAAATAATCACAAGCCTCATCAAGAAAAATGTTCATATTAGCAAGGAAAAAACATTGCAGATGATACTTTCTGGTAATTCAAATCTCTGAATTTTTGAAATATCCTTTCTTTCTTGTAAGTATAGAGCTTTGGAAACAATTTAACACCACCTGTCTGGTGTTTGGCATGTATGTGCTGATGTTTATTCTCTCTTTTTCAATAAAATTAATAGAAATTCTATATAAGGAGAAAAAACATGGTGGGAAACAGGGAGAATGTAGATTAGCCAAATCCTGGGGACACTCCAGGAAACTGCATTGTTTGGCTTGCAGTTTAATGAACATGTTTTATAAGGAACATTTTCAAGCATGAATTATCCCATATGTGACTTAACTATTTAATATCCTAATACACAGTGCAGTGAAGTCGTTTTATTTGGATTTATATGAATTCTGTCCCATAGGCGTTTTTTTTCAGACTGGGAAATGGTTTAACTTCAAAGCACTTTGGCTGAACTAGTTTGTAAATGTAAACATTACATTCAATGCTGCAAACGCTGCATTTGTGCGGCAAGCATTACACAAACAGAAAACTAAGATCCTCATTTATGTATTACTATAATGCATGAAATGCAAACCTTTCTCTAATCATCATAATCCTTCAATTTGTATACTTTGAAAATATAAAATTAGGAGCAAAAAGAATAGTATGTGAGCACTTCATGATACAAACTCTTAAATGCTGGATTACAAATGGAATACTTCTGTTTATATAAAAATAAAAAGACCTACAGGATCTGGCTAAAGGCTTATCTTGTCCAGCATTCTGTGTAACACATGGTCAACCAAACACATTTTGGAAAGAACATGGACAGGAGGCTGATAGCCCTTTTCCATTGTTTTCTAGTAGTTTGTAATTAGAGTGTGTGATTGCAGCAAGATCTGAAAAGCAAGACAGTAAATTGGATTAAACTGTGTTTGGCAATCCTAAATTAGAGGGCTTGCTAATCACAGGAAGCATAACAGTCTGTTTCCAATCATCCAGGCTAGAGTGTGAAGGTACAGAAATATGATTTGTGATACCTTAGTTTTCTAGATGAGGAAGTAGACTGAGAGAGAGTCAGTTTTTAAGGTACTAAATGCATTCATGGTACAGTGAGATTTTCTTATAATTTAGATTACTTTCTGTCAGAACTTTACAGTCAAAACTCCAAACTAGATGTATTCTTAATATTTATTGCACAAGAGGAAATAATGCTGGAGATACAACTAATATTCATAAAATTAATAAAATCTATAAAACAGCAAATGTATGCCAAGTGTATTTTCGCACATAGCGTATCCAGGATAACAAAACTTTGATTTGTGTACAAATTCAGTAAAATAAATAAATAGCAGAGGTGGAGCAAGTAAGAAGAAAGAATCTCTCACCAATTGGCCTGGGCATCTTTTTCCTCTGAATAAATCTGTTAAATTTCATCTAATAGTTTGCAATGTTGGAGTGTACAGTTCTCTAATTATACCAAAGATTTGTGAACAACACCCACCCACACAGACTAGAAGTTATTTATATATAATTCAAAACTGTTGAAGAGCTCTAGAAAATTTGACTTCTAACTATTTCTGCAGGCACTTCTACATGTTGTCCAACCTGCAAAATGTTTTGTGTATGTAATTCAATAGCACAGATTTGTCTAGCAGGCTGGCCAGATTTTAATAACTCCATAGCAAAGACTTCCACCAATTCTGGACTATTATCTTCCTTATTAGAAACTCCTCCACTTTATCTCATCTGATGTGCAATGGCCAATCTCTGGCTCTCCCAAAAGGCTTTTTATAGGGTGCAATAAACTTTCTTCCTTCATTTTTTCAGTTAACTTCTTTTATGATCCAGTTAATTACTGAAAATGGAAACAAAAACAAAAAACCCACAGCAGCAGATCAGTGTAAATAAACAAACCAATTACCTGTTTATCAAATGCTACCCATGAAGGTGCATCACATCCAACACCTCTAGGAAATACACTATACTTTGGTTTTAGTTTTTGTCCAAGCAAAGGTTCTCCTCCTATTCCAGGTTTGTCTTCTCCCACCAACATAGAAACCTTATTACAGTAACTCCAATGTTGAGACTTATGGAACTTTTCTTTTCCTAGCTGCAATCAAAATGAAATAAATAGAAGACAATTATTAAAAAAAACAAAGAAAGGAAAAGAACGTTTTAAAAATACAAAATAATTTATACCATAATTGTTCAAATCCATAAAACTCTGAAGGAACCTGACAGCAGTCAATTCTATTATCAGTGTTGAAATATTGTATGTTTCAATCACATTTAAAGATAAAGGTGGGGCAAGACTGCATAATATTAAGAGTTCATCTTAATACCGTGCCTTAGTTTTAGAAAAACCAATGCTAAAATTTATCACGTAACAAAACAGACCAGACTTTGCAGATTTGAAGTGCTACCTCTGTTAATAACAATGGGAATGGATATGCTGTATGAAAATATACATATGCATTTTAATGTTCTCTCTCACACACACACACACAGACACACACACATGCAACAGACTTAAGAAACTACTAAAGTTATGGAGTACTGGTGATGCAAGAGGCAAAATCTATCAAGGTATTTCTGAAATGTTTAATTGTACCATGGCTCTAAAAAAAGAGGAAAAAGTGGACAGCTACACTTTGGGTAAATTCAAATATTAAATAAGGATAGAAGTACTGGAGTATGTTGGCTTTTTAAGGCATAAGGTTTTTTTATATCTGCATAAATGAGTAGCAGACCAAGGAATGACGTTGGCTGAATCTCTAACTTGTAATGCCAATCAGTTGTAAAATCCTTCTCAGTATAAGACTTAGTCATGTCCTTATATCAGAAAGCATTATACGCTAAGAAAGGCAGGGTATATATACATTATTCTGCCAATTTTAGCAATGGGGGAAGAGTGGGAAAAAAAATAATTCATCCACCTTCTCTGCCGCCTGGGTGCAGAGCTCCTGTTATGTCACCCGTTTTTCTAGAAAGGGTTCCCAATAAGGTTTAGCCTTTTCTTTGCCCAGATGGTGCAGGTCCAGGAAGCAAGCCGGGATTATACTACATTGAAGAATTCTATAAGGAATCTGAGACCTAATCAAAGACAGAGTTTGAGTCTGCCTTGTGAAGGAAGAGATTCTTTCTCTGGCTGGACGGCAGTTATTGGGCATTTAGAATTAGTTTCACGAACGAAATTTACACACGTGCACAGGCATCCCCGCAAAACATCCTGTAACCCTAAACCAGGTGAGCTCCCGGTGGTCCCTGGGTCATACTCAACATTACTTACATTCCTGTTGAAAGAGTTCCCGGGCAGGAGCGGTAGCGCCATAGTTGTGCCGGTCCTGCCTGCCGCGCCCCCCGCCGCCTCAGGGCTGGTGTTGCTGCCCGAACCTGGCTGGTCGCCCTCCGCGCTACCAAGGCCGAAGGAAGCGCAGCGGCGCTGTTTGGAGTCCAGTTGCCTGGAGACCCCCCATTTGACGTCACACAGGGTTGGCGGGGAAATGGTGCGTTCGCTTCGCCCCTGCTCTATGCTGCCCCCTGCAGACACAAGGATTCTGCCGCAAAACCTGCGTGGGAGGCGGGACGGATGAGGCTGTTAGACAGCGCTTTTCTGTTGAGGTAGGCGAAGTTCCATCTACGGGACTGCTACGAAAGGGCTTTCTTCCTTTTCATCGTGCATACGCAAGGGATTGCTGCCATCCCAGGTCACAAATTAATTAAATGGACGTTTTTATTGACATAGGCCAATTCTTGAAAACGGACAGACATAACAACAGGTAACCCTTTCATTATATTACAGCAGGGGTCTTTAAACTTGACAGCTTTAAGACTTGTGGACTTCAACTCCCAGAATTCCTCCTCCTCCGGTCATGTTAGCTCAGGAATTCTGGGAGTTGAAGTCCACAAGTCTTAAGCTTGCCAAGTTTGAAGGTCCTTGTATTACAGTTACGTTTAGAGATACTTTATGTGGTGTCTCACCATATTGCAGTATATGATGTGGTATATAAAATACAGCTGACTTCACTTCAGAAATTCTGATTCCTTCAATTTTTATTTTAGGAGGCATCTACCCAGGGGTGGGATTCAAATTTCTTAACAACTGGTTCTGTGGGTATGGCTTAATTTGTGAGTGTAACTTGGCGATCATGTGACTGACTGGGCGTAACCAACTCAATGTCACTCATGTCAAGGGGTGCCTCGCCTGCCCCCCCCAGCCATTCCTTGTCACACCCAGCCTCAACGTATCTATAGTTCTGTAAAAATGTTGTTCACCTTTTTTCGACTTTATTATCTACATACTATAGATGTACTTTCCTGGACCACTGAAAGGAGGAAATGGCTCACATGCTTTGCCCAAGAGGGTGATAGGCAACAGGCTTTTAGGGGGCTGCCAGAAAGAAGGAAGGGCAATGTATTTTCCAAATAAGCAGAAGGCAAAACAAGAAGCAAAGGATGGAAACTGAACAACGACAGAAGCAACCTAAAACTAAGGAGAAATTTCTTGACAGTGAGAACAATTAACCAGTGGACCCAGAAGTTCTGGGTGCTCCAACACTGGAGGTTTTTAAGAAAAGACTGGATAGCCATTTCTCTGAAATGGTATAGGGTTCCCCACAAGATCCCTTCTAAGTGTTATTCTGACACCTTTCCCAGGACCTCCACTCAGATCCAAAATGTGGCTGTGATAGTTGATCAGAGCTCCTCTGTTTTTTATGTGCAGCAGCTTTAGCATTTAGGATCAGAGCTAAGTTATTTGCTTTTCTATTAATACATAATCCTGTAGGGATCCTGCATGGTCTAATTCAGAGGTCCCCAACCTTTCTGGCACCAGGGACCCACCCACCCCATTCTTCCATCGAAGAATGACAGATACACGGATCTGACATATTGCCCTCCTCAGAAAAATGGAAAATCCACCTGGAAGACATAAACATGTAATACATTAAGGATTAGGATAGTTTGTGAGGGTATTTCAGGTGGAATTTCCTTAACAGTGTGGGGGCTTTTACATGTTTTTTGGCTACCCGTTCATTTTGGGAGGAGGGTAGGTGTTTCCATTCTACTAAATATTATGTGGAGCCATTGTGAGTGTGTGAGTCAAGGATATCTGTAATTTCAAAATATTGTTCTCCTTCTACCATAATGGAGGTTGGAGATATGGGTAAATTATTAGTGGCTCAGTTATATGTAAAACTTTCTAAATGCGAATTTCATCACACTCAATTGGACTACTTGGGGTATCGAATATTAAGCGATGGAATAAAAAAGGATCCCCTTAAAGCACAGGCTGTATTAAAATGGCAAGCTCCTACCACTTGCAAAAAACTGCAGTTTCCTGTGTTTCGCAAATTTCTATCAACAGTTTATACCATCATTTGCTACCATTGCAGTTCCCTTAACTAACCTGTTAAAAACAAAACAATTACAACAAACAAAACACAGGCCCAGACAGCCATTAGTATGGTCAGACACATGTCAACATGCTTTTGACTCCCTAAAACAGTTGTTTGCCCGTAAGCCAGTGTTGAAACATCCTGATCTGGAGTCCCCTTTCGTAATTCAAGGGGATGCCAGTGATGTAGCTGTGGGACTGTTACAGAAAAACAAAACAGAGTCTTACAACCATGTGCCTATACCTCTAGGAAGCTGAGCCAAACTGAAAGGGATTGGGCTAGCTGGGAAAAGGAAGTGTTCGTGGTCCGTTGGGTGTTGTTAATGTGGAGACATTTCTTAAAGGGGGCCAATATCCATTCAAGGTATGGACGGACCATAAAGGCCCTTCAGATGCCAAGGAAATTATCATCCAAACTAGTGCATTGGGCACAGTACTTCTGATGGTTCAATTTTGTATTAAAATATGTACCAGCAGGAAAGAATTTTTTGGTGGATGCTTTATCGTGTCTACCACAGTATAAGAGTCAGAGAGATGTGGTTGTACAACCAATCATCCAAGGACAAGAGACCATACAATCCCTATGGTCCCGGATAATGTTGACCGACCTGCCGGCTGCTATAAAAGATGACCCATGGTTGGCAGAGAACCATACCCAATGTGACATCCGTGATGGCATAGCATAGTGGGGAACAAGACTCTATATACCTGCAACATTGAGGGACATTGCATTGCATCGGTGCCATGACATCAAACAGGTTGGACATTATGGTTTCTTGAAGACATTACTTTTGGCTAAATGACAATTCTGGTGGCCGTCAATGAGGTCTGAAATAGAACGCTCCATTAAAGGCTGCCCAATCTGTGCTACCACTAAATCCGCTCCGGAAAACCATTGGGGTTATTGTTGACAATCTCCGATCCTGACAGACCATGGCAAGACATAGCTGTGATGATCCAGGGTGGGATACAAAACAAACACAGTCACAGAAAACAGGTGAAGCCCCTTTTATTCCTTCACTTTGCTTCCAAGCCCGAATATCCTTGACGGAAGACAAAAAACTCCTACGCAAACAGTTACAAGAAGGAGGAAAAAAGCAACACAAACCAGGCAAGATAAGGGCTTGAGGACGTCCACAGATAACAGAACACACACTGGGAAGGACGCCAAACTCAGAGAGGAGCCATAAACTAGAGATATTTCCACACTTTGTTTCCAGTGCTTGCCTGTACGCATGTCCGTTCTCTTATTCAGTTGTCACAGCTGCAGCCCATGAAGAGGATCAAGGCCCTCTCCTCCCAAATAGACCACATCTCTCCTTATCCTCTCCTCCCTGCGTGCCCTAGGATGGAGAGGGGATGGGCCTGGATCCTCCTCTGACTGCTCAGCTGGCCTCTGCCCTTCCCCAGCCTCCTCCACAACCTCTGGAGCCACACTTCCACTCCCTGTCAGCTGTTCCTCCTCTCCCTCAGAGTCAGGCTCCACTAGGGGCATGACACATAGCCATGGATTTTATTGTGGACCTGCCAAACAACCATGGGTATACTGTAATCTGGATGGTAATAGATTTATTCTCGAAACAAGTGCATTTTATATCCTGTGATGGTCTGCCATCTGCTTGTAAATTGGCTAGTTTATTCATTAAACATATCTACAGATTACATGGGGTGCTATGGTGTATCATTTCAGACCAGGGGGTGCAGTTTACTGCCTGGTTTTGGCATTAATTTGTACAACTAATATGGTCATCACAAGGGCTGAGCACTGCATATCATCCTAGCACAAATGGAGCTGCTGAACGAGCGAATGCAGCAATAGAATGGTACCTACACTGCTGTGTCTCTTATCAACACACCAACTGGTACAAGGTGTTACCCTTCGCTGAGTGGCGTATAACAATGTGGTACATTGCAGCATGGGGCATACCCCCTTTAATGTCGTACATGGAGTGGATTTCATACCGATTCCTGAGTGGCCACAGGTAGCACAAGAGCCCACAACAGCTACTACATGGTCTGCAAAAATAAGAGATACGTGGAAGACAGTACACAAAGCATTACAGGATGCTTTTACAGCATATAAAAAGCAAACTAATAAGAAAAAAGCTTACCATAGATTTTTCAACATAGGGGATCTAGTATACCTACTCACTAAATACCTGAACTTGGGGGTGCCATGTAAGAAACTGAGTCCAAAGTACATAGGACTGTTTCCTGTGGTTCATGTGATTAATCCTGTTACCATACAACTAAAGTTACTATCTCAGTTCACGTGGGTGCATCCAGTTTTCCATATCTTATCAAACCTACCAATACCGAAGGAATTAAATCTCATCCCAACCCCTCCCCCCCCAGCCCTGTAAGGGATGACCACTATGAAATAGAAGAAATTGTAGATTCCTGCAGGCATAGAGGCACTTTATAGTATTTAGTCAAGTGGAAGGGATATCCTGCAGCAGAAGCATCATGGGTTGCCCACACAGATGTGCATGCTCCACAACTATGCTGAGAGTTCCACTTAAAGTATCCTACAAGAGCAGGGGGGTATGGATGCCGCTAGGGCCACGAACTCACCTTTACTTTCTTGTTTTCCAGGTGGACCTGTGATAGAGGGGTCAGCCTGTCAGGCTCCAGGCATTGTACTGTTTATATCAGAGCCCGACAGCTCCAAAGGGGCTTGAATGGAGAATGCGGCTCTGGAGAATCCTGATGCAAGCTTCCCTGCTGCCGATGACATTGCTGAGGTGACAGCCAGCACTAACCTGGCTCAATTGGAGAATGCAGCTGTGGGGAATACCAGGGCAAGCCTCCCTGCTGCTGCTGATGTTGCTGAGGCAACGGCCAGCACTAATTTGAGAATCAGCATTCAGCGTCCAGGCCTCAGCGACCCGACATGAAGCTTTGAAGATCAGTCATGAACTGCTGGGTGTTGGGGAGTCACTGAGGCACAATGACACTGGGGTGATCGATGTAAGGGGGGAGCACAAAATGGGTAGAGGTACGGGGCAAGAAAGGATTTATAGGCGGCGTTGGAATAGGGGTGGAATGGTAGCCCAAGATTAAAGCTCAGGAGTGAAGCGCGTGGGGTAATTAGAGTCAGGCAGATTTTAGGAGGTAGATGCATGTAGCAGGGGGCGTGGCCTCGACTATAAACAGCATTGGGAAATAGATGCTCCCAGTGCTAACCTTGATTGGCTTCCTGCTGTTCTTGCCAGAGGAGGAGATCGATGTTTGTGAATAAAACAAGCTTTAACCATCTGAATTATGAGTCTTGGCTTGTTTATTCTGGCAAATCTTTGGGATCCTAGAAGACCGTAGGAGTTCTACAGTGACAGGGTAAATGATTCTGGTGAAGGGAAATGAGCCAATGAATTTTGGTCCCAGTTTCTTAGAAGATTGTAATGATTTTAGGAATTTTGTAGATAAATATACAAAGTCCCCAACCTTAAATTGTTTGGGTTCACTGCATTTTTTTGTCAGCTTGAGCTTTAAAAGCTGATCTAGCCTCTTGTAGGGCTAGTCTGATCACTGCCCAAGTGGTTTGTAAATTGTTTATCCACTCCTTAAGATAGGGGGTGTCAGGTTTCTTGGTGGGTAGCTCTGGCGTGGGGTTGAATTCTTGTCCTGTAGCTACCTGGAATGGGGTGAAACCAGTGCTACTGTGTACAGAGTTATTATAAGCTACCTCAACAAAAGGCAAAAGGTCAGTCCAATTGTCCTATTGGTAGTTAATGAAACACCTTAAATATTGTTCTAATATTCCATTAGATCTCTCCACCACCACAACCCATTCATCTGGTGCTGATGCAGAGAGCTCAACCCCTGGGCAGAGCCTAATAGGTTTTTAAAAGCCCACCAAAATTTGGAGGTGAATTGAACACCCCTGTCTGAGATAATCTGTTGGGGAACTCCATAGTACACTCCATAAATGTGTACTAAAAACATTTTTGCTAATGCCTTGGCTGTTGGGGTCTTCTGGTAGGTTATAAAATGGACCTGTTTTGAAAAGAGGTCCATTACAACCCAAATGACTATGTTTCCCGCACTTTCAGGCAGCCCTTTCCCCTCTTTGGACGGGCTTTATAGCTCCCACTGCCTTAAGAAAGTTCAAAACATTCTCAAAGATCCAGCTCATCCTGGATACCTTTTTTTTTGAACTATTACCATCTGGCAGACGGTACAGAGTAATAAAAACAAGGACAAATAGGCTGAAAAACAGCTTCTATCCCAGGGCAGTAGCTCTTTTGAATTCTACTGTATAGTGCAATATTAATGCAATATCAGGGGTTTTCAATTCAATGTATAGAATGTGAAGGAGGTGTGCTTGTGTTTATTTTCATAGTCATAATGTACACTGAAGATGGCATTTAATTGTATGAGGTGCAATGACAATAAACTAAACTAAACTAAACTCCACTATAAAATCCGTAGAAATCTCTCTCCAAGGTGCTGAAGGTTCTGCTACAGTTTGTAGAAGTCCTGGGGATTTTCTTTGTCGTCCTTTTGCAGCTGCGCAGGTGGAGTAGCTAGCAATGTAGCTCTCAATGTCTTTTTTAAGGGATGGCCACCAGAATTGTCTTTTGATGAGGTGCAGAGTTTTTACAAATCCAAAATGTCCAGCTATTTTGGAGTCATGGCATCATTTCATGAGGTCCAGTCTTTGGCTGGCAGGAACGTAAAGTTTGTTCTCTACCCAGGCTAAACCGTCTTTTAGTAAGCAAATATTTTTGTGAGCTTGGAGCCAGTCATCCATAAGTAGTACCTCCTTAAATTTGGATACTGTCGCGTTGTCAGCAAGTGGTTCTTTTTTTGCTTGTGCTCGGGTGATCATTTTGGCGGCTAGTTGGGGTGTTTGGAGTATGGGTTTAACAATTTCAGTCTTTTTGCTGTTGTACTGGGGTTTCCTGGACAGGGCGTTGGCCAAGAGGTTTTTCCCTCTTGGGAGAGTGAAATTAAAGCATTTAAATATTGCACCCAATGTACTTGTTTGGGGGAGAATTTCCATGAAGTTTTCAGGGCTTCTAAATTTTTATGATCAGTTCAGACTTTGAAGGAGATTTTGTTCCCTTTTTTTTTTTTTTAATTACATTTATATGCCGCCCTTCTCCGAAGACTCAGGGCGGCTTACAATTTTTTGGGATACAACCCAGTGTGCTCAGCAATAGCCTTCATTCCATTGTATGGAATTTTTAGGAAATGTCTTCATGTGAGGAGGGTCCATCACATGGCATATGCCTCTTTCTCCCATCTTTGCTCAGTTTCTGTCAATTTCTTGGAAATATATGCACATGGTTGCAATTGTCCGTGTTCATTCTTTTGGAATAGGACTGCTCCTGCTGCCATGTTGCTGGTGTCTGCTTGGATGATGAATGGTTGCTCTGGGTCTGGGTGTTTTAGGATAGGTTCAGCTGAGAATAATTAAGTTTTTTGAATGCCGCTTGGCATTCCATGGTCCAATTAAGGGGTTGCCTTGGTTTCAGTTTCTCCCCTTTTGTTTTTAACAAATTCATAATGGGGAGGGCGATATTTGCAAAAGCCGGAATGAACTGATGATAAAAGTTTGCAAAACCCAAGAAACTTTGTAGTTGTTTTGCGGGTTTGGGGCAGCTCCCAATTGATGTTGGCTTTTACTTTTTGTGGGTCCATCTCTTTTCCCTCATGGGATATTCTATATCCCCGGTGAGTTCTTGGTGGAACTCACATTTAGAGAGTTTTGCATAGAGGTTGGTGGCTTGGAGTTTCATGAGAACTGCTCGGACTAGTTTGATGTGCTCTGCTTTTGTTTCGGTGTAAATTAAAATGTCATCAAGATAAACTAGGACCCCTTTGTATAAATGTTCATGGAGTACCTTGTTAATTAGTTGCATAAATACAGCAGGGGCTCCTTGTAATCCGAAAGGGAGTACCTTAAATTGGTAGCACCCAGCGGGGTGTTAAAAGCAGTCTTCCACTCATCACCCTAATTTTTTTTTGAATTTTTTTATTTCATAACAAAAACAAAAACAAACAAATAAAACCATCTTTCAGTTCAACGGTGTGTCGGTTGGGTACATATAACTTGTGCACATAATAATATACATTTCTTGTTTATATTTATAACCATTCTAATCAATATTTTTATCACATTTATCAACTGTTGTATTATTATTAACATAGTTATTGTCTTTCAAAAATATATTTCATCTTTACTTAAATTGTATTCATTTTCTTACTCACTCTAATTCAATCAATTATGATATATTATACTATTATTACATATTTCAATTTCTTACTCTTCTATCTAGCCATTCATAAAATAAATTCCAAATTTTATAATAATCTTTTTCTTCCTGTTCCCTAATTGCCATTGTCAATCTACTCATTTCTGCACATTCCATTATTTTCTTAATTATTTCCTCTTCCATCGGATTTTTCTCATTTTTCCAATTTTGTGCAAATACAATTCTAGCTGCTGTTAATACACTGATAATCAAATACATTATCTCTTTATTGTAACCTTCAGGTTGGTATTCATATTTGCAAATATATACAAGGTATGAAAAAGGTATCAAGATGGCTGGGCTTTACAAAGAATTGACTGAATTAGATAAAATCTTAACAGGCACTGAAGAGAAGTTGGTTAAAAATTGTATGGTTATTTATTAGAAGTGAATCTAGAGGAAGAGCAAGTAAAAGATTGCATGGGGGAAGTAAAAGATTGCATGGGGGAAAATTTTGGGATATGGGATAGATTTGGGCAAGTGACAGATACTATGGACTAGAAATTATAAGTTAACTTTCTGCAATCTGCTGCCTGAGCCTGCGCTGCAAAATAGAAGCTTGAGTCCCAAGGAAGGTTCAGCTCTGCTCTCAGGCCACTTCTCCCCCACCCCCCAACCCCCTGAATACTACCCCTGACTGGGCCTCAGGGAAGCCTCCTGGGCGAAGGCAAAGCAGTACAACAGCAATTTACATTAGCTAGAAAGCAAGAAATCCGATGATTTCCTGCTTTCTAGCTAATCTAAATCACATGGCACAGCTGATAGTTGGAACAGCTAATCATCAGGGGGAAAAGGAAAACTAGTAACCTACCAAAAAGTAGGCGAAGGCACAATGCAGGCAAGTTGGATGGCGCACATGCAAGATAAGGAGTGACTGGGCGGGGTGGGGAGGGGTGGGTGGGGAGGGACAGGGCCAGCCAGTGGCACAATTTGCTGGTTCTCCAAACTGCGCAGAATCATAACAACCAGTTCGATAGAACCGATCCAAACTGGTAGAATCCCACCCCCTGATTAAATTAGATTTGACCAGCTGAATATGTTTGATTTCAATTGATGGTTAAGAATTACAGGAGTAAAAGTCCAACATCCCAGCAGGAGTAACAGTTAGGGGAAGGTAGCCTTAGTCGCTTGCTCCATAAACTCATAATAGTATGACAACTTGCCTTCAATCGAGGACCTGTATATCCTGCACGAGTCAAAAAGAGGGCTGTGAAAATATCTACAGACCCCTCACATCCTGGACATAAACTGTTTCAACTCCTACCCTCAAAACGACGCTACAGAGCACTGCACACCAGAACAACTATTTATTTATTTATTTATTTGTTTGTTTGTTTGTTTGTTTATGAGACTTTTATGCCGCCCTATCTCCCGAAGGACTCAGGGCAGCTTACAAACTAAAAACAATTTAGATACAAATATACAAATATTAAAAAACGATTAAACCAAGGTCTCATAAATATAACAAATTAAAATACATTTAAAAACCCTCCCCAAACCCCATCAGTCCGGGTAGGCTAGTTGGAAAAGCCAGGTTTTTAGGCCGCGGCGGAAAGAGCAGAGGTCAGGGGCCACCCGGAGCTCCAGGGGGAGCTGGTTCCATAGGGTGGGTGCACCCACTGAGAAGGCCCTCCCTCTGGGAACCGCCAGCCGGCATTGCCGAGTTGACGGCACCCGGAGAAGGCCCTGTCGATGGGCGCGCACGGGAGGCTGGGAGGTTGTTATCGGCAGCAGGGTCTCCCGCAAATATCCTGGACCAATGCCATGAAGGGCTTTATAGGTTAACACCAGCACCTTAAATCTAGACACAAGGACAGTTTTTTCCCGAACACCATCACTCTACTAAACAAATAATTCCCTCAACACTGTCCAACTATTTACAAAGTCTGCACTACTATTACTATTAATCTTCTCATCACTCCTTATCACCCATCCCCTCCCACTTGCGACTGTATGACTGTAACTTTGTCGCTTGTATCTTTACGATTTATATTGACTGTTTCCTAGTATGATTTGATTGCTTATTGTACCCTATGGCTATTATTAAGTGTTGTACCTGATGGTTCTTGACTCTTGATGAATGTATCTTTTCTTTTATGTATACTGAGAGCATTTGCACTAAGAAAAATTCCTTGTGTGTTCAATCACACTTGGCCAATAAAGAATTCTATTCTATTCTATTCTATTCTATTCTATTCTATTCTATTCTATTCTATTCTATTCTATTCCATTCCATTCCATTCCATTCCATTCCATTCCATTCTGATGTTTTATGAATGTTAATAAACTTTCACTAACCAGGGTTCTGTTTGAATTTTTGTCAAAGGTCATCAGGGTAAAATTTGGGAACAATGAGCTTTTTTTCCCCCTTCACATGTATTGCAAACCATCACACAGCCTCTAGCGTCACCAGAGTTGAAAGATAAAATTTTGCCATGCATTCACCAGTCTGGCTTCACCACCAAATTATTTCTTTTCTTTACAAAGCTTCCTGGGGTGACATCCAAAGAGATAATTTCATAGAGCCTTCTTTTATATTTATTCCAAACAAAAACACTGGACTTATTTCTTTAAAACCCGTAGCTTTAGATTCTATGCTAATTGCTTTAGCTATGGAATACATTTAAACAGCAGAGGATCCTTCAGGCTAATTATTCCTCTTAAATGAAACATGTTAATGCTTATTTGATTTTGTTCCTTCAATTGTTAAATAAAACAGGTGTAGTGTATTAAGTGCTCTGCATGACATACAAATTATTGTAAAAATTGTCTTATAACTGGGGAGAAAATGGCATGGCATTTGGATGGGGAAATGTTAAAACATGTGACAAAACATTATTGAATAATTGTTTATTGTAGTACATTGCCATAATTTTCAGCTTTCGTGACTGGACTTCGGTATACACATGAGTTAATCTTATTAAACACTGTGGGATTTTCATTGGAGTAAATGTGCATGAAAATGGACTTCAAGTCATTATGATCAGAGGAATTTCATGAGAAATCCACAGGGCTTATAGATAGATATAAATATTACATGCTCAAGGACCTTTTATAGTTGAATAATTTTATGTGGCTAAAAAGGCTAAAGTTATATATATTTTTGAGTCTAAATGCTAAACCAGAACTCAGCTAGTTTGTAATGACTCGAAACTAATTTTAGAGTTATATAGCAATAGCAATAGCACTTAGACTTATATACCACTTTATAGTGCTTTACAGTCCTCTCTAAGCGGTTCACAGAGTCAACATATTGCCCCCAACAATCTGGGTCCTCATTTTACCCACCTCAGAAGGATGGAAGGCTGAGTCAACCTTGAGCCTAGTGGGATTCGATCTGCCAAATTGCAGGCAGCTGGCTGTCAGCAGAAGTAGTTTGCAGTACTGCACTCTAACCACTGCGCCACTGTGGCTCTTAATAATGCCTATTTCTAAAAACATCCATTGGAACTGGAATAAGGACAGGTTTTCAACAAGAATGTCCATTAGTCACAGGCAGTATGGATGGCAAATGATAAAGGATATGTTTCACAATATCTATAAGACACAGATTTACTCACCTTTAGTCCAACCTCAAACCTTCTAAATATGTTGCTTTAATGTCCTGAATTTTAAATATGCTCTATTTTTAATACAGTTTAGACACTGATCTGCAAAAGGACAAAAATTAGCATCTATATTAATTAAACACTTCTCAAAGCATTCCCCATCCAGTCCTAGCAGCTTTACAAAATATTAAAGTTATTGATAAACCATAAAAAGAGGAAGAGGAAGCTAAAGGTGAGAAAGCGCAAGACATTTCCAAAGCAAAGGGGTGCAAGACAGGGCTATTTTGAGTTTCTTTCTCACACTTTCTTCCTTTTCAGAACCAGGTAATTTTTAATGAAACTTCCTCTTTAACAGTTAATCCATTCCTTCCCCATTTCAAAGACCATATCTACATTCTTGAAATCAGTGGTGGGATTCAAACCTTTTTCCACTGGTTTGGTGAGTGTGGCTTGGTGGGCATGCTTTGCGCGCGTGCACACACTGTGTGTGCGCACGTGCACCAAACGCATGCTTTGCACTGGTGCAGAGGTATTTGCACAGGCGCAGAAGTGTTCCAGCTCACCTCCTGCAAGCCTGCACTCCCCTGGTTGCTTCAGCAGCTGCCACACGGCGCTCTTCTGTGCTGGACAAAGCAGCTGCGCTTCAAAAGCAGAAGACGGGTCGAACTTGTAATTGTAATGGGGCTTATTTAGTTTAATCTGCTTTTAATTATTTATTGTTGTTGTTGTTTTATTTGTAAGCCGCCCCGAGTCTTCGGAGATGGGGCGGCATATAAGTCCCATTAATAAATAAATAAATAAATAATAAATATGGGAGCCCAGGCGGGTGGGTGGGCCCAAGAACTGGAGAGAACCAGTTCGGTCTCCGCTGCTCATTACCGCTACCGGCTCGGCAGAACGGAGCAGAACTGGTAGCATACCGCCAGTGCTCGCAATATGAAAAACACACAAATTAATTCCTTCTCTGTTGTGCCTGGTTTCTTGATCAGCTCTATCTTAAAGGCTGACGTTATTTTTCAGATGTGTCTATAGCTAGTTAACTATCCGTGTTTCCTGAAAATAAGACCTACTTGTATTTATTTTTACTCTAAAAAAACCCATTAAGTCTTATTTTCAGGGGATGTCTTAGGTTTTGTCACATACAGGAGGCTGTGAGTGTGGAGCCAACAGGAGTGGGAGCGCTGCTACTGCCAGGCTGGTCATCTTTGTCCCACTGCTTGCCTGCAGCAACAGACCAATATCTCATCATACCCTAGCCTCTGCCCACCCTGTCTGCTGGCCCTGCTGCTCCTGGGACACTTCTTGTCTGTTGTGGGCACTGTGCTGGCTGCCAAGTGGCTGCCCATGTTGCTGCCGGCCTCATGGGGGCTCATTATGTATATGTACACAACATAGTTGGGTTGACAATATATAAAGCACAAATATATATCTCTGTAGCTTTAAGGAAAAATACTGTAATGTATTATGCTGTGTTCCGGTTGGTTGAGTATCCTGCAAGTTGCTGTAAGAGGGAGCTATAGATCATGGTTTAAGTCTTTCTCACTGATGATCTCTCTTGATACTGATATTGACTGACTATGGACTGATACTGACTAACCCTGTTTACTTTATTATTCTGTTGATATCAGAGGTTATCTGTTGTATTATGGTTTGATATTTGTCTGCTGTAAAAGACGTGAAACCGGTAAGAAGACTTTATAACTGGATATTTCTGGACTGTTAAAAACATGTATGACATGGACTGTTTATTGGACCGTGCTATTTCTTCAAGTAAACATTAACACAACTTGATTTAACTCTGTGTGGCTGTATATTTATTCATAACTGTTCTCATAAACATTTCCATGTACATATCCTTGTTATACAAGGGTTACTCTGCACATATCCTAACAGCTGTTCAATCACTATATCCAGAAGCAAATTAAAACACCCTCTCTTTAGTTACTTTTTTCTTGCAGTGTTTTATTTTCTGCCCTTAGAATCACCCTGTGTTTGGGTGATTTACACATCTGTCATGCCTGCCCCACTCCATCCCATCTCTCTGCTTGCCCACGGCGGCTGCCGGACACTGTCAGCTCCCACGCGCTCACTGCCTCCTGTGCTGGCCATGTCCACACACCCCCCCAGGCCAATGACAATCTCCACTAGGGCTTATTTTTGGGGTAGGGTTTACATTAGGCACACGTCTAATGTAAGTTATAATATATAAAACTCAGGGTAGGGCTTATTTTCTGGCATGGTACATATATTTCTAATCTATTTTGAAGATCTAAATATATTTAAAAAGAAAACCAATAAATAAGGCCTCCCATCCCTGCCACACATTCTATTTACAGTATCTTTGCCAGATGCATCCAAGGGCTGCCAGATCTGGACAGCAAAGATCTTGAGAAAATAAACTTTTCTCCGTATCATTTTCCTGCCGTCTAGTGACCATCTGGATTTTGCAGCCCAGATCTGGTAATCGTATCTCCACTGTACAGTGTAACATTAAAATAAGATATTATTTTAACAGAAGCTTTCTTGCTCTGTTTCAGTCAGTGTTGATTTTAGGTAGTAGATCCATGTTTTCTGTTTTAAAATGTTATGCAGGCAAAAAAGAGAGATCATCCTACTAGATAACATTTTGTAGACTTTATTTAAAAGCCATGCATTTTTTAAAATACAAAATGGAGAACAATGACAAAATAGATAATTACTTCTTTCAATATTTTTTTCTGAGCCTCCCTTATTGCTTTTTGCATATAAGAATTTTGATGATGATGGTGATGATGATACATAATAAATTTAGCTGGAAATATTTATGTGGTAAAATAAACCATTCTATACGATTACACTAAAGCATTGCCAAGAAATTACATGCATGGGGCAAAATACTAATGGCATTAAAGATAGTGTATATTCAATGATCCTTCAAAGCCAATTAAGCAATTTTGGCACCTCAGAAACTTCTTTTACAATAGAGAAATGGAGTAGTCCTCTTTGAATTATTTCTATTTATAATAGGACCCTTGCAATCGTAAGGCTGAAATTTTCCATAATTAAGACCCATAATTTTCTGTCCATCTAGACTATGCTTAGACTGATTTAAAACAATATGGCTTAATTATGTTGCTTGTTTAAAATAATAATTATTAATACAGCTTTGTTTTTTATACCTACAGTACAGAAATTTGCAGGAATGGGATAGGGGAGTAAGTGATAAAAAGTCCACTGTCATATCACAATACAAACCCCATGACTTGTATACATGCATTTGACATCTGAAGGCATTTGTGAATGGTTAGCGTTTGTGATGCTACCATATGACATTTTTTTTGCTAGTGTTTTTGTCACTGAAGTTTGTAATGGACTCCTATGAATCCATTACAGAATTCTTGTATGAGATTATTGTCTCACTTTGCCTAAGGACAGGCCTAGCATGAAGTTTACAAAAAGCATAGTAAGAAGTAAAGATACTTTTGATTCGATGGTAATAGTTTGAGTCCTTTATGACCGTGCCATGAGTGAGAAAAGGAAAGAGAGAATCAATTACTTTTTAATTGCACTAACATGATTTATTTCTCTTTGTTAATATATTGATAGTTTACTCAGCTCAATTTTCTAGTTTTGCAGCACATGCTGCCATAATCGTCAAAAAACCACAAAGTACCCATTAGGCTTAAATGTGACTGATCCATGTAAACATTAGTCATGTAACCGAGCATTTATCTGCAGTGAGCTACAAAAAGAACTACTAAATATATTTTCCACATACCTGCACTTGATTCCCTTTTTATTTCTAACCATAACATTTGATAGGAGGAAGTAAAAATACATACATGCAGAGACAAATCAAATATTCTGCTGTCACATGTATTGAAGCATTCCCTCATTTGATCATAGACAATTCTGAGAGCAACTTCAGTTGCACTGCCTGGGTGATGGACTTAGGTGAGGAATTTTGAAGCTCAATTTGTTACTTTTACCTGAATTTGACAGAATGACTTTGAACTAATCATCATTGTCTATGTCACCCTATCTTGCTTAAGAGTTTGTTGAATATGTAACAAATTCCATTTTATGTATGAATAACTTGGCCACAGTTCACTGCTAAAGCAAGAAAGCTATCCCTCTGTCTTTAGGCTGCAGAATTTATTGTGTTGTTCTTGTTAGTTATTTATTAGATAATTATCCTATCTTTATTATTTCATAAGTAACTCAAGGGAGCAAACATACATAATTATCTTTCCTCCTCCTATTTTCCCCACAACAACCCTATGAAGTGGGCTGGGCTGAGAAAGTGTGACTGGCCCAACCTGTTGTTTAGACAACTACTACCCTCCAGAACAGCTAAGTTTAATTAAGAGGGAGGGGTTGGTGCTGTTTTCAGGTTTTTACAGATATCCCTCACCAAAGGCATTGGACCCGCAACTGCATTGCAAATTTTCAAAAGATCCTTGCAATTCTTCAGTAGTTTGTTGAGTGACATCTAACCTAAGGGGCCCATCATTAAGCATTATAAAGTTTCAATTACTTTACTGTATAATGTCATTCTATGAGATCTTCTTGGTAAACTGCAGAAGTGGTTTACCATTGCCTTCTTCAGTGCAGTATAAAATGATACCCTTGCCATTGTCACAAACATGATCACTTGTCTCCAGCATTCTCCTATATTGCTGCTGGCCTGATATAGGTCCCTGCATGCTTTATCAGGGTAGCTCTGGTGACCTTGGGTGACATTACTGGAAATATATATTCTTGGCATACACTTCTGGCGTTCTTGCTTATCTTCCACCAGGGAAATAATCACAGCATTCCCTTGCAGCATTCCCATGGCCACATGATCCAAATTTGGCTGTTTGGCAATCAGCATGTATTTATGACAGTACCAATACCCTGGGATCATGTGGTTGCCATTTGCAATCTTCCCAACTGGCTTCTGATGGGAAAAGTAAATGGTGAAAGCCAGATTCACTTAACAACTCAGTAATTTGCTTAACCACTGCAAAAAAGGTCATAAAATCAGGCATGATTACTTAACAAATACCTTATTTGCAGACATTCTGGTTCCAATTGTGGTGGTAAGTTGAGGACTACCTGTATATATGTAATGTAATGTAATGTAGTGTAGTGTAATGCAATGCAATGCAATGTATGTTTATTTTGTTTGAAAAAGTTTTTCAAAATAGATTAATCACTGAAGTGTTACTGACAAGAATGCCTATCTCACCTCCTTATTTCCCATTACAGTTTTATTCAAAATAGCTTCTTTGCTTGTTGATTTCAAATTAAATCAGTAAATGATTCAATTAAGATGCACTGTCAATGCAAAATGACTCCCAGCAGTTTGTGTGGAAGACTAGTTGTGGCAGGAATTTAATTGTGACATGCATGACCTGCTCATTGCATTCTTAATACAAAACTGTCAACTTGGAATCTCACAGCTTTTGCTTCTGCCAAGCTCAGTAGCTTTTCAATTGCATTTTTAATTAAACATTTCTTTCTTTCCAGCTGTTTCAATAAAAGGCATTAAGGGAAATATTGCAATTAGAATGTCAGGTTATCCCTGAAAGCAACACAGTGACTAACATTAAGTTACACAATAGCTAATCAGTCTTCTGTGGCTGAAAAGAGAAATCAATTGTGAAAGTCTTACATCTGGCCAGTAGGTAGCCCACATAGTCCAGCATGTAATATATATATATTGATTAGAGCAATGGATGCCCCAGTCTTTAGTTTAACCTAATTTAAATAGAAAACAGGTGTTAATAATGCATATTCTTCAAGGTAAGGTACCCTGAAAATATGAAAGATGAGAATCTGATGCTAGCCAATAAAGCAAGATTTATAATTTTGTGCCATCCAGTTGTGGTAAATTTCAAATCTCATCATTCAAATCTTATCCAAACGTAATTTGTTATTCAGCACATCTAGAAAGCAACCAATTGGTTATTAGTGCAATAAGGTTTGGCTAGTTGTGCACTTACACTACTATATAACTCTCTAAATAAAGTTAAACTCAAGCTCAATTCTCAGCTTCAGTATAAGGCACATATTACACTCATTAAAGGTGTTTAAAAAGGTTGGAAAAATTCATATATAAAATTTATCTTAATTGTGAAATAGGACTTATTTCTGAAACTTGCTTATTTCTGAAATTCCAGTTGGAAACCAACAATGACAGTGGTAGGCTATCCCTTCTTATGTGGCTTGTGGATTTTTCTGGCATTAACCTGACCATTAAGATTTCTTAACTAGTGACTCCACAGTGACCCTCTGTTGTTAGGGCTTAGTGATATTCCTTTCCTAAATCCAAATCATAGGAAGGAAATAGCTGTCATTTTAAGTGATTAAAGGAAAATTGCTATAAGTCTCATTTTTCAGAGTGACTGTTTTTGGTTTTTAAAGCAGCAGATTTAAATAAGAAACATAAGTCATCAAACATTGTTTTTGGTCATTCCAGTGGCCCTTTATTTTATAAGGCTTCCATGCTAAATATGTGAACAAATTTTGCACAATGAATAGAAATTCTGTAATAGCTAAATGTAACTAATTGGGTTCATGTAAGTTTGATCTCATTACATTTTGTTTCCCAAGAAAAAATGTATCAGACATTAATTTACATTCCATTTAGCAATGTCATTTTATAATACACGAATCATATCCAATGAACCAAAAATCTGCAGTTTGCACAGTTCTAAAGAAATTTTGATTGAAATTACAATGACTTATCATTTAAAAGGTAAGTCTAAAAGAATAAAATATTCTTTTTAAAGAAAATCATGGCCATTAATAAAATAGATTTCCTATCTATTGTAAAAAAGAAAACCCTGAGTTTTACTCAAAGCACAACCCAATTAAATTAAAAAGCTTGGAACTTTGCCTAACTAATCACATTGTCTTCAATTGAGTTTAATCAAATTCGAGAACTTTCCTTATGGCTTAGGCTGAAAATGCAGTAATAAGAATTACTTCAAGATTAGCAAAAAAAGAAACCATAAATTGATTTGATGACTAGAGTTCATTTAGAATCAAGACTGGTTTGTCTTAGTTATGGCTTCTTGCCAAAACCAAGATACTTCTGACAAGTTTTTCCTTAATTTATAAAACAGGTTTGCCAAGAAAACTAAAATCTTGCTAAAACTAAATATATATTTGCATAATAAACAAAAAAAAATCTGAAAAATGGTGGATTTTTAAAAACTGCAAATTTTTTCAAGATGAGAGTAACCCTGAATAACCTCTGCTCATACAGTCACCTGCTACAGTGGTTAAAAATGGAAACAGCTCTGCAATGAATCGTTTCTATAGCTTTCTGGCATTGTTGGAAGAACAGAAAAGATGAGGATAGAGTGGTCCTGCAAGAGCTCATTTAAGACTAGTGCAAAAAAAGCCAAACCATTAGTCTAGAGGGAAAAAAAATGAAAGCAATGTAGGTGGCCCATCATCACAACCTGTTAAAAAACATCCTAGGTATAGGATGGGTACATCCTAGGTACTGTATGGTGGCTAGTCTCTTCGCAGTCGATAGTGCATCCTAGTGAAAATGTAAGATAGTTGGGAAAGAGAAGTTTTCAGGGTCAGAATAAAATCCTGCTTACTAATAATGTGGTAATCTGTAGACTTTCCCATTCAAATCAGAAAGAGTAAGCAGGGCTCATGCACATGCTATTCCTCTTACGTCTAGATACCTTTCTCAGGTTTATATAACCCATGAATGGAATTTCTTTCAGTGAAAGGATTTAAAAAATTTAAAAATAAAGAGCCTTGGTGGTGCAGGCTGTTAAACGCCTAGCACTTAGCTCCAGCTGCCTGCAATTAGTGCAGGCTCGAATCCCACCAGGCTCAAGGTTGACTCAGCCTTCCATCCTCTCAGGGTAGGTAAACTGAGGACCCAAGATTGTTGGGGGCAATAAGCTGACTTTGTAAAAATGCCGCTTAGTAATAAGCAGGCATATACAATGGAATGAAGGCTATTGCTGAGCACATTGGGTTGTATCCCAAAAATTGTAAGCCTCCCTGAGTCTCCGGAGAAGGGCGGCATATAAATATGAATTTTTAAAAAATGTGGGAAAAGGATGACAATTTAGCTGTGAAAGAAATGTCTAGTAAGATAAAAGCTGTACATTTTAACTTGAGAAGACTGAATGGCACTGCTATGTAAGAGAGGGGAGGGAAGAGAAGTCAAAAGTGGAGTTGTAGAAAAAGGCAATAAAGGCATATTTTTGAGATAATCCTCCATCCATAGAGGAACAGCCGTAAAACAGCTACATTGTAGTAGGAAGAAACAGAAAAACAGAACTGGGTACCATCACCAATAACAATTGTGCACCAAAAGAATCATCTGTCAAAAGCAAGGATAGAATAAAAAAAAAAGTTGGCCAGTGACAGTCCTGAAGAATCCCAATGGAAAGGTGAACCAAAATATTAACAGAGTTTAAGAATGAATAATGTTGAGGTCAAATTAAATAAGAAGGAAATAAGTCAAAAGACACGAAAGAATAGCAACAAGGCTGGAATAATGGGGTTTTTTTTGTCAATGACCTTACAGATTTTCCTGTTTATCCTTCTCTAATACTTCTTAAATTATTTCTAGCACCATTAACCAAGATCACTAGCCTTCCTTAACCTGGGTGACCTTTACATGCTTGGTTTTCAATTTCCAAAATTGTCAGTAATGGCTATGCAGGTTGGAGAACTCTTAAAAGTCTTATGTCTGGAGGATGCCTAGACAGGAAAGGGTAACCTGGTTGATTTTTTTCCCCTTCAAATATCTGTATCTTAATATGGAAGACAATAATTTTGACTTTAAATGTTGAATTTTATGCTTACCAAATCCGGCATACTCTGATTATTTGTTGGATTCTTCTTGTAGGAATAAATGGGGAAATTCCCAGAAACAACTAAAAACATATACCTTGTAGGAACCAATTTACATTACCTAGCCACACTCTAACATGCTATTTAACACTGTAAAATGGTGCAGACAGTTTTAACAGCTGTGAGGGAACAGAAGGGGAACGTATCAAATTTATAAATCACACTGAACTGGCAGGAATAGCCAACATTCCAGAAGATAGCCTCAAGATACAGAAGGACCTTGACAGACTTGAACACTGTGCCCTTTCTAGCAAAATGAAATTCAATAGTGAGAGAAATAAGGTTTTACACCAGACAAGAAAAATCAAATGTATAGGTACAGATTAGGTGAAACCTGGTTCAATAGAGAGGGATCTTTGGAGTCCTAGTGGACAATCACTTAAATATGAGTCAGCAGTGTATGGCAGTAGCCATAAAAACCAATGCAATCCTAGGCTGCATTAACAGGACAGAATCAAGATCATATAAAGTATTTCGGTAGTACCACTTTATAAAGCCTCCATAAGACCACACTTAGAATATTGCATCCAGTTTTGGTCACCATATTATTAAAAAGATGTAGAGACTCTGCAAAGAGTGCCTAAAAGAGCAACAAAGATGATTAGGGGGTTGGAGGCTAAATATATATACTTAGTAAGACCATGCCTGGAATACTGCATCCAGTTTTGGTCACCACATTTCAGCAATTAAATTCAATTTCAATTCAGTTTATTAGAGTCATAGACCAGAACAAATAAAAACACTCAGTAAATATGCAATTAAAAATTCTAGTATAAAATAATAAACAACTAAAATCTATGATAAAATCAAGTCTATCAATTATACATGGTCTAACTATACTTAAATTACAATCCATAAACTGTGTGGCCCATTGTCAGTTTAATACTAAAAGGGAAAGGAATAAGCAGAGCAAACTATTTTCC
This sequence comes from Naja naja, assembly GCA_009733165.1. Taxonomy (NCBI): domain Eukaryota; kingdom Metazoa; phylum Chordata; class Lepidosauria; order Squamata; family Elapidae; genus Naja; species Naja naja. The sequence continues at coordinate 2,784,065 of CM019152.1, forward strand.
ACATTGGTTATATAACATAACCATGGTGGATTAGACATGGGTGTCCGATGAATCCCCAGGTTTATGCTGCGCAGAACCTAGCTACTTGCACTGTAGCTGTGCACTGTTCATCCTTAAGCACTATACTTGCCGTACAGGACAGCCGATGGAAGCGTAGGCAAGCGAAAATGCTTTCCGATGGTTTGCTGACTCCAACTGGCTAAGAAAGCTGACGGGAATAACAACATATTTAATGGCGTCTGGAGCCAGGAACAACAGATCTTTCCCTAAGACTGTTTGCCTTTCGATGTCCTCTACCTAGTAACAACTTATAAAGCCCTAAATGGCTTGGGTCCCGGGTATTTGCGGGAACGCCTCCTGCCAGCATCATGTGCCGATCGCCCTGTTCCCTCCCATAGGAGGGGCCTCCTTGGGATACCGTCGGTCAGGCATTGTCAGCTGGCGGTTCCCAGGGCTAGAGCCTTCTCCATGGGAGTGCCCACCCTTTGGAACCAGCACCCCGTGGATTTCCGTTTGGCCCCTGATCTCCGCTCCTTCCGCCGGGACCTGAAGACCTGGTTGTTTCAACAGGCGGCCTGGAATGACCCGGTGGGGTTTTTTAAAACTGTTTTAGTTTTTAATGTTTTAATGTTTATTCCGACTTGTTAGGTTTGTTTTTATGTAAATTCTGTGCTGTTTTAATATTAGCCACCCTGAGTCCTTAGGGAGAAGGGCGGCATACAAGTCGAATAAATTATTATTATTATTATTACCTTTTGTCCAAGGGTTGTTTTGCTTGGTTGAGTATTGAATCTGAGGAGAAGCAAGGTTGGAATCGACAGCCTTGATCCATGACGAAAAAAAGATGTTGAGACTTGGGAAAAAGTACAAAGAAGAGCAACTAAGATGACTGAAGGCCTGGAGACAAGAGCGTATGAAGAACGGTTGCAGGATTTGGGTTTATGTAGTCTAGTGAAAAGAAGGACATGGGATGAGGATTTCAGTATTTGAGGGGCTGCCACAAAGATGGGGTCAACCTATTTTCCAAAGCACCTAAAGGCAAAACAAGGAACAATGGGTTGAAACTAATCAAAGAGAGAAACAACCTGGAATTAAGGAGAAATGTTCTAATAGTAGGTACAATTAACCATTGGAATGGCTTGCCTTTAAAAGCTGTGGGTGCTCCACCATTGGAGGCTTTTGAGAAGAGACTGGACAGCCACTTGTTTTGAATGGAATAGGATCTCCTGCTTGAGTAGGGATAGACCTCCGAGGTCTCTTCCAACTCTGTTATCTCCCACACCCCTTTTCCTTCGGGATGTTTAGCCATTGTATCTGGAAAAGGATACTTGGTATTCAAAGGCTTGCATGCTATTTACTTATATGGGTAATAAAACTGTTCTCCTAATGTGAACTTCCTTTCCTCATCAGTATAATGGCATGTCCTTTTTAATCTACTAAGTCAATTCCCCAAAGGTGCCATTATGCAGTGATGACACTGCAGTATTGAAAGAATGAGTTGTACTTTGTAGCCCACAATCAAGATTATGGTTTGCATCTCATATAGGCTGCTTGAATGCAGATTCATAATACAATCCCAAGTTGAGAAAAGAACGAAAATATAAAACTGCAAAGATCTGCTAATGTTATTTTACTTTTTAATGGGCTCATAGTTGCTTATTATTTCATTTTTGCAAAAAAAATACATGTACAAATTATTATTATGCTGTGATTTCAAAAATAAGGCAGCTAGCCCTGCACTTAAAAGTACAATATCCTACATGTTTGGCATAACATTATTAACCACAGTATGAGATAATTCTATATAATAAATATAAACCCTAAAATGAGAAATGCAGAACAAAAATAACGTATTCAATATGAACTCTAAAGGAAAATGAATACATTGTGAGAATTAGCCTTTTTTTCCTTTGGGAATGATACTGAATGCACAGCAGAATTTTCAGCAAATCTCCTTCAGGTAAGCATAAGGAGGTAAAAGCCTAAGACATAAAACTGCTCCAATGTATCTGACAACTCCATCCTTCTTTCTTAAGAGATTCAGGGAGGACAGAAAAGATCTCTGTGCATCGCTGTCATTCATCTTTACCATGGTTAGGTCAGCGGGATGGTGAAAGTCATGTCCTTCAAGATGCAAGACCCAACAAAAAGCCTCCGACAAACCCACCAGACACCACGATGTTCTGCTTAAGAAATTCTGTTGACTGAAAACAAAAGAGGTTTATGTAAGATTGTATAGATGCACTGGATGTGTTACAATGAGCAATTATATACAAAGATCCTGCTATGCTGATTGGTTATTCCTATCAGACATGGACAGACAACCCCTATCCAAGAGGATCTTCTAATGCTTTTTTGGGACAACTTTCCATCCAACATTATTTGATGAAGTTGTGGCAACTGGTTCAAAATCATTAAACATAAAATAAAAACATCATTATTATTATTATTATTATTATTATTATTATTATTTATTTATTTAGATTTATGCAACACTAAACATAAAGGATATACAATAAAATAATGAATAAAAACAAGTCCAAATTACAAAAGAGCTAAAACAATAAAATTACAAATAAGCAAACTCATTAAAACTTGGTCAAATGAAACAGCCAGGTCTTAAAACACATACTTAGCTTTAATAGGCTTAACACACTTCTTTTACTAAATTCCTGTTAAGAGTTTAGTGCAGAAATCAAATCCAGAAAGCACACACAGATAACTCATTCAGCAGGATTCATTAACTTCTTTAAATACATAATAAGATATGAGTAAATGTACAATGCCAATAGTAGATTCTTCCAACAGGGTAGTAGTTACAAACAAGTTTCCGTTTCAACAGGCAGACAAGAGACTCGTTTTCAGCTTCAGAGCACAGAGCAAACTAGCACTTCATTCTATATTTTGATTCATGACCAGTATGCTGTTGTTCATATTTAATGCACTTTTTGTACTCTGCTTCTGTCATTAGCTACATCTCTATTTTCATCTAGTAAGTATTTGAATAAAGCATATGCCCTGTTCCTAATAATTTGTTACTGTAACAGCCCAGAATATCTGTAATAGGATATACTATACAGTATATACAGTATATTATATACAAATAAGATTTTTGCAACCATTATAGCTGAGAGACTAAAAAATTTTTAAAATAAATTTATTCAGAGATCAAAATGGTTTCTTGCCTAAAAGACAAATCAAACATAACATACGAATGATTTTGGATATCCTTGAATTTTATGAAATACACAGTGGAAAACTACTCTTTTTAGATGCCCAAAAAGCTTTTGATAATCTCAAATGGTTGTTTTTATTACAGCAAATTAGATACATGGACACAGGCAAAAACTTCTTAAATATAATCATGGCAATATACTCAAAACAAGAAGCCAAAATAATAATAAACAGAGAAGTGACAAAAAAAATTAATATACAGAAGAGAACGAGGCAGGGATGTCCACTATCACCGCTATTATTCATGTTCACATTGGAAGTATTAGCAAGGACAATTTGGCAAGAACTACAGATAAAAGGTCTAGAAGTTAAAAAATAAAACTTCAAATTACAAGTGTTTGCCGATGATCTGGTGTTCATTATGGAAGACCCAGAACAAACAGGCCCAAAAGTTTTGGAATTACTTGAGGATTATGGCGATGCTGCTGGTTTAAAAATTAATAAAGATAAGACAAAAATGATAGTTAAGAACAGGACTAATAAACAGAAAGAAACTTTGGCCATGAAGTTGGACATCCAGATAGTCAAAAAAAATAAAAATACTTAGGAATCAACATCTCGGCATGTTGCATCACGATTAAAGAAGATAACTATGATAAATTGCTGAAACAAATAGAAGATCTGGAAAGATGGAGCAATTTGGAAGTCTCTTTATTAGGAAGAGTATCAGCAGGGGCAATGCCAGACCCCCCCACACCCTGTTTTCAGCCTAGCAAGCCTCCCCAGAGCCTCCTGGGAGCAAAAACATTGTGTGTGGGGGGCAGCACTAGACCACCCCCCGCACCCTGTTTTCGGCCTAGAAAACCTCCCTGGAGCCTCCTGGGAGCAAAAATGGGGTGTGGGGGGGACGGCCCTGGACACCCCTAGGCCCCATTTTTGCTCCCAAGAGGCTACCCAACACTTACCTGGGAGCCAGACAGGCCTTGTGGGGACTCCTGGAAGGGGAGGGGTGGGCAGGGCCAGCTGGTCTTCAGAACTACCGGTTCGCTAAACTGGATGTAGAATTAACATCCAGTTCACCCAAACTGGCCCGAACTGGCAGAATCCCACCCCTGCCTCTTAAGAGCTTTTTCTCCTGGCTCCCATTCTCTGCAATAGACTCTTACTAGTATTGAAGTTGAAGATGAGTCGCTTCACTTTTAAAAAGCACTAACATTTCTTTATCATGAACATTTCAATTTAGAAACACCTTCAATAATTTTTTTTTGTATCAATTGTTGCTTTATTCCATGACAACACCATCCTTGTTTATCACATTTATATCTTACCATAATCTTAGCAGTTAACATGATATAAAGAAAAGCAGTGAAAATAACATTAGGATAAAATCAAAACAATGTAACAATAAAATATCAAGAATAAAACAATCCACCAAATAAAAGAAATGGCCCAATTTAATTAGAATGCCACCTGGACAGTTCTGTTTCAGTATCTTTCTGAATAAAATTAGTGAGGGGATCAGCTTCATTTTCACAGGAAGATTGTTGCACATAACTGGCCTTGCTACCAAGAAGTAACTCCTTTTATCTCCCAAAGTGGGACACTAGAAACACTTTCTCCATGGATGACCTAATTGATTAGGCTGAGCTTGGTTGGCACAAGCAGCCCTGTACCCATGTGCCAAAACATAAAGGCTTTTGTTAGGTCAAACAAGCTTCTTAAATTGCACACATAAGCTAACTGGTACCTAGTGCAGGGCCCCAAAGCAAAGAGTGTAATATGTTTGGGCAGGAAGCCAGTATTATATAGGCCACTGGATTCTGTATGAATTACTGTCCCTGAATTATATTTAAAAGGAGGTTAGACTATTACAAAGTGCTTTGCAATAATCTAACCTGGTGGTAAGAAGGGTGCAAGTTACTGTAGCAAAGTTCTCTTCTGCCAAGTAATGCTGTAACTGCTGCACTAGTCAGTGCTGGGCAAAGACCCTTCAAATCACAGCTCCCACCTGACGTATTAGCAAAAGCTGTAAGACCAGAACCTCAAATCTGGAACCTGCTTCTTCGGGGATAGTGCCCATCTTCCAGTGAGAACACTGATGTCAAGGGCAAACAGTACCTTTGACTGGGCATGGTTACACTTCATTCTGTACCCTCCAATTTCTGATGGTCTTCAAGTACCCAGAAAGGATTTATCAATAGCATTTCCCCTACCTACAGGGTATTGATTGATCATCACCAGGATATGAAGACATAGTGTACCCTGAACTATCGGATGACCTCACTGAGCATAGTGAACAGGAGAGAGAAGAGCAATACACACAGAATTCGGCAGAGCGGAGATCACTAACTCACTTCCCCTTTCCTATTACCACTGCCTCAATCTGCTTTCCGAGGAAGGAGTGGAGCATTGCAAGATGGTATCTGCAATCCTGAATCCCCTAAGGCCATCCAGTACAATACCATGGTGATGGAAACCCACTGATGACCAGAAGTGGTGATCTAAGCATTGGGGATCTAAGCATTTTTCTGTGCAAAGTGGCCCCATCAATCAGGTAGAGAACATGGCATTAACTTTTTTTCTAACAGGGTTACTCTAAACAGGCACACAGGATGACAGTCTATTAATATAATAGTGGAGAAGATTTTTTGCCTCCCTTATGATTGTACAGTAGGTCTGAGCATGGGCATATACTCATGTTTGCTGAGAATCACTGTTCATCTTCCTCTACCAGCATTCTAGCAATTATGTCTGTTGATTCAATTTCTGGAAGTCCTCATAAAACAAAGAAGCAACTAGAATTAGCTAGCAGAAAGAAGCCACTCAGAAGCAATTTTATATAGTTCTAGGCTTGCCTCTCCCATTACCAGTGATTTACCAAGCACAGGAAAGCGTTGAAGCGTTGTCTGGCTGGGTTTCTGGGAAATGCCCCAAGTGTTCTCTAAAAACCATTTGGATCTATTAGGCATTTGGACAATCCTGGGGTTTTGGATGGTAATCAATATCATCTGGATGAGGTATATGAGTTATCATAAATAACAGTGGTACTGCTAATTCAAAAATGTAATTTATACATAAAATAATAACAAAGCAAGTCCTAAACTGCGGATATGCAAAAATACTTATTGTGAATAGCAAGGCCCAGCATGTGCCAAACTGTGGGTAATGGAATCATTTATATTTATCATTTGTTTAAAGCTTGGAGAAGAAGTTAGGATTCTAAGAGCATGCATTTGGGGCATGACATTTATATTATGATCATCCTAAATCACTAAAACAAAACTCCAATTTTGTTTTCTTTTTATCTGTTATTCATTGTTCAGATTCTTCAGATCTCTGTTAGAGATGTATTAATGCAAAATGTGCTTGGGCAAAAAGCAATTTATTCAATTTATTTTTAGCATTTTATAACTAATAATATTTTATTATATTATTATTTATAACTGCTATTATAAAGCTCTTGAAGGGAATAAGAAGCTAGAAAATAAAAGCTTAACATTCTTGTTTTTCTTCTTGCAATTCAACAATGCTTTAATACTAGTATAATGATTCAAATAACTCCTAAATAAAAACTGTATAAGTATACTTCTACTAACCTGTTACACTAAAAGTAGAGGTATATGGCAGTTTAAGATTATCAAATTGATTGTAGTACAAGATTTTGTAGTCTAAAGCCAAAGCATTTCTAAAATTGGTTTTTAAATATTCCATACAATTCTTCACTTAAAAAAGTAGGCTTCTGGATGGTAGGCAAAAATAGTACAATAACACAGAGCATAACATACATACACACACACACAATATAAAACCAACTGAGTCACAATAGAATAAAGAAAACAACAACAGTTAAGGTTCTTATCAATTAACAGTCAAATATTCCAGGTAAGCAGCAACTTGTTTCTGACAAGTTCCCAGTAAAGCTACGCCACATAACACACAACATGCTGAAGATCTATTAAACATTTCCCCCCCTGAATGGGCCAGCCGTATACCAAGAAATTGCACAAAATCAATCTGTAAAATCAATAATAGGTATTTTACCTCTTCAATTAATGTGTTGATTTCTGGTGCTGCTTTGTTTGCACGTTTTTTGAGCTGCTTTTTTGCTTTATTTACATCTTTTTCAACTCTTTTCCAGTCAACCTGTATGTACCCACTATGGCTAGCTATCTAGGAACATAAGAGTTTTAAGAATGTTAAGAATACAATGAGTAATATATCTGCATTGAGGACAAGCAAAAGATCATCTGGATATAAAGAGCCTTATATTAAGTAAACAAATCTATTCTTACTTATGAGCTGGTTGAGGGGCCTCAGGAAATGCTGTCTGTGTCAGCCAAGAAGTAGGCCAACTCCCCACCCCCACCCCGATATATGCAAGAAATATCTCAGCTCACTCATAGAAAATTCTATTCATATGATGCTCCACTTTCTCCACTTCTTCTGCAGCAGGGGAAATGGGGTGAGTGCGAAGATACCACTTTGTAGCCCAGTTTGATCTCCAAATATGTACCAGCCACCCAGTCATGTATATGAGATTGGCAGAACTATAAATTTACAAAACAAGGAGTCTGGAAGCTCCATATAAGGCAAAATAAATAAATAAATGGTAAGCTACAAAAGCTTTTCCACCACAGTATTCTCCTGCACCAATAGCAAATTAAACAGACACATGACGGCATGATTTCTGAACATGTATAGTGAAATGTGTAGATGACCTTGGGTGATGAGGAAACAAGTTGCTGCCTTGGACAAGAGAGATTTAGGAGCCTGCAGTCACTTCATAATCAGAGAAAGAAACTTAGGAAGGACCCACCTTCAGATGGTTAAAAGTGGCAGCAGGAAGCCTGCACTTACAAGATTCTGTCAATGTAGCCTTATAATAAAGTAGATTTCACTCATTTAATTAAGCTTCCTGCCTGGTTTATCTGGGAGGCCTGGCAACATGTGGATGTCACACCTGGTGCTGCCATCAGGATATGGCAGAAACATCCTTTTTAAAGATTTAAACTACATATTTATGGCAGAAAATAATTGCAATAGGGGATATTATTTTTGTCATTTCACATTACATATCTCCCTAGACAAAATAACATGCATCAGACCCTTAATCTGAAATAGGTTTGTTCTCCTTATGAACTCACATTAACTTTTACCTAAAAGCCAATCAGGTTTATTTGAGTGCAGTGTGTTTTAAAATGTGCATATCTGGATTTTACATAAAGCCTGTAATAATATTTTTGTACAAATAGAAATCTGTACAAAAATGAATACAGCAGAATTGTTATTAAGATGTATTTATTAAGATGCACCTAACTAGGTCGTTTTGCAGATAGAATGTATTCTCTCTTCCTAGTTATTAGCTTCTTTCTCAAGTACACTTTAAGGAATAGGGTGATCTCTATGGCAGATTGGGAATATGTAAAATGATTAACTTCTGTAAGTCAGTTCATGTGATTGGTTGTTAATTATGTATTTATTTTGCCTATTTTAAAATAGTTTAAACACTTCTGGAACTCTGCTTACATAACCTCCTTAAATATTTATTTTTATACTGCCTTTATTATTTCTACAAATAACTCAAAGCAGTGAATATATCTAATAGTCCTTCCTTCTCCTGTTTTCTCACAATAGCTATGTGAGAAGTGTTAGGCTGAGAGAAAATGACTAACCCAAGGTCACCCAGCTTGGCTTTCATGACTAAGACATGAGTTCAAATCCCTCTATTTAACCGATGTTTCTAACTTCCATTTCCTTTTCTATATGCAAAACACTTAACTGACATTTATTTGAATTCATATTTTCAGAATAACGATTACCTACTTGTAGCAAAAGAAAGCCACCACCTACTGCAGTTGCTGCAAGTTTTCCGACCTTCTGAAACAAAAATCCTGCACACCTAAGAAAGAAAAAGAGAAATAAAATTCAATAAGTCTGTGTAGACCAGGGGTGTCAAACTCAAGACCGGCGATGTGGTCGGATCCGGCCTGAGGGGTTGTCCTGGTCTATCCAATGCGAAAAGGAAAGATCAGGCCAGCCTGGATTTGGCCTGGTCTACCCAATGCAAAGAGGAAATATGCCAGCAGTTTGGGGAATGGCATCAAACTAGCCACGCCCACCCAGTTGGCCACGCCCACCCAGTTGGCCCTCCCTGCCCAACCACTCCCGAGGTCAACCATAGCCCTGATGAAATTGAGTTTGACACCCCTGGTGTAGACTTACTGTATACCTACTTTCAAATAAGAATTCATAAGACAATGGGCAATAAAAATATGGTGTTATATTTAAGTGTGAAAAGTACAGGAAATGTGGCAGAATGCTGACAATGCAGAGGAAATAATGGCAGAATAAGACAAGTGATTAAGTCCTGTTAAAATGCAGCCAGAATCTGCTTTTTAAAATAAATATAATGATACAGCTTTTTATAACATGCACTGAATCTTGCACAATATTTAAGGAGAATGTGCTACCCATAACATACAATGAAGATGCTGTCAAATATAAACTATCATCACTCTACCACGTACTCCAGTGATGAATATATTTATTCAGTCTCTTTCAGCCCAATTACATTGCATTTTTAAAATAAATTATTCTCTAACATTAGCTTTTATTTCTGGGAGGATCATTTTTAAGTTTCTTGCACATTGTTACATAAAAATAGTTTCTGGTAACTAAAACTAACCTACCTACTTTTTATGTTACATAAAAATAGTTTCTGGTAACTAAAACTAACCTACCTATCTACCCTCATATTTTTATGTTCATTTTCTTTTTGAAAATCACAAATTTTTAAGAAATTTTAGCAAATTACTTACATGAATTGAAAAATTATTTTAATTCTATTGACTTAATAGAAGACTTTATAATTCATCAGACTTTATAATTCATCAGACAATAAATTACTTAATAGAAAAACACAACAAATTAATACATTTAGCATTCAATTAATTTTTTAAAAAAAAGCAGATTAAATACGGGTAATCCTCAATTTACAGTCACAAGTGAGCCCAAAATTTCTGATGCTAAGTAATAAAGACATTTGTTGAGTTTTGCCCCATTTTACAACTTTTTTTGCCACAGTTGTTAAGTGGACCACTGAAGTTGTTAATGGTTGTTAAGTGAATCTGGCTTCCCCATTAACTTTGCTTGATCGTGTGACCCCAGGACACTGCAACTGTCATAAATATGAGTCAGTTGCCAAGCATCTGAATTTTGGTCATCTGACAACAGGGATGCTGCAATGGTCGTAAGTGTGAAAAATGGTCACAAGTTACTTTTTTCAGTGCCATTGTGATTTTGAATGGTCACTAAGCAAACTGTTGTAAGTGTAGGACAACCTTTATATAAAATAAATGTGCCAAATAGAATGTCAAAGTAATTTGTTCTCACCAGCCTGTTATACCACCCATTACAATTTGAGTGGCTACAGAATACTTTTCTACAATAGGTCCAGAATTTCTGCCAAATACACGGTTCCACCAATGGTGACGCCTTGCATATTCTGTTAAATCCAATACTTCATACGAGTCATCATCACTGTCATGCTCTTTAAAAGAAATTGAAAGTTAAACATTTTCTACATTTTAAAAAGATGTAAAACTACAGTATTCAAACGTATGCTACCTTCAGTAGCAAATTATACAAATTATTATTTATTTATGAAAATGTATATAGTATCCCAACTCACTCTCAGTGACCCCAGGTGGCTTATAAAGATAAAAATCCAATATAAAAACAATAAAAAGGAAAAAAAAATCCCCACTGTGGTGTCAACAATCAAATGAATCATTTGAGGAGCTCCATCCCACTCTGGTGCCCCCATGCTTATGGACAAAACCAGGTCTTCAGGGTCTTATGAAAGAGTGTCAACATGGGGGCCAATCTTATATTTTCTTAGTAATAAAAACAATGATAAAGAGATGTTATTTTAATTACCTTTGAAACTATTGAATATACCAAACAAATCTAGATTTGGAATTTCCAGCAATACTCCCAATATATTACTATATTGGTAGACCTTACTTAGTAATTTTGTAACCAGTGCCTGCATTTACCATCTTTGCAGGTATGCAGAACAAATGAAAATTGAAGATTGTAAGAATAGTCTCATTAGTTTTTCACTTAGTGACTCCTTCATTTAATGACCAAGTTGCTGATCCCAACTGTGGTTGTTAAACAAGGACTTCCTGTGTATTATATTCTTTAAAATGGTATTTACAGACTTGAAATTAAAGTTGATTCATCAAAATCCATCTATTTAAAGTATACTGGACTCTCCAAATAAGATACTTAAAAAGTGTATCAGATTTTTTTCTATTGGAGATAAAAAAAATGCGAGAACTCATTAAACTATATGAAACGTTTAGACACTACATTTCTGGAGCAGTATTTTAATAGATACTAATAGATTTATGGGAAATCATCTCAATGTTAAAGATGCAATGTTGAATTATTTACCAAAAGTCTGGATTTTGATTAAGGAATTATGGTTGTACTAGTTATGGGTTGGGGTTGGGAAGAAGAATGATGTAGAGAAATTGGAAAAGTAATATTCCAATTATTCCAGAGAGTAAGGACTGAGCTCTTGGAAATGTTAGAATTCTGGAAAAGTATGTTTAGTACTTAATAGAACATCAGTAATTTCTACTAAGCAAAGGATGAAGAAATATGTTTTTCTTTGGCATAAATTTTATTATTAGCATTGGGTATTTTTGTCATAATTATTATATATTATATGGTATTTTCTGATAATTAGTGACTATGAGTTTCACATATGTTAGACTTTTATTTTCAACAAACTCTTTAGTACCGTAATTGGTTAAATTTTGTTTAGGGGTTTTGGCTGGAATGGTGCCTTTTTTTAATGCTTTCACTAATTATTTAATTTTTAAACATTCTTATCTCTTGAATTAAATGTTGCTTTTATTGTATATTTTAGTAGTCTGTCTATATTTTGTAAACTTCTAAAAATAAAGAATAAAAATGTAAAAAGGCTCTATTGTTTTTACATAACCAATCAACCAAATTTCCATTAGCTGTTAAGAAAGAATGTATTATTATATAAATGGATCTGGAATCACACTCTAATCATATTTTCATAAGAATCAGTAGAACATTATATTTATTGTAACTAAAATAAATTTTAATTAACTGTAATGTGGTTTGTAAGTTTCTATGCCAAAGATGGACTAAGTACATTCTATTATTAAGATTCATGGGTGACAGCTTACAACTTTCCTTTAGTTTGATTTCTCTTTCTTCTTGACCAAAGACTGTATAGTAGTAACAGGAACTAATATAACCCGAATTCAGGATAAACTCCTAAAGTTCCTCATACTTTATAGCCATTAGAAGACTGTGATCTTGAATTTCACATCTGATAACTCCTTTAAAATTACATGCATTGACACAGCTTTTATGACATAGGAATGAAAGAACAATAAAAATACTAATATTACAGACATGAAGAAAAATTAATATGGTCACCACATATTAGAATGTGTTGCAAGAAAGATACATATAATACCTACTGCAATCAGATTTTCAAAATATTATGTTTTCAATGGTCCTTAATGATAATTCTTTAAGGGGACAATGCAAAATAAAATTCTAATTTGAAAGGGTAAAGAAACAAGAAACATAAGTAGAGAAAAAAGAAACATAAGTTATGTAAGTAAAATGAATTTTATAAATCTACTTCAGCTAAAAGTAATTATAGTAATAAACTATGAATAAGCTATGGTTTCCAGTTCTATTTTCAGTCGACATTTTCTCAACATCTCTAATTTTAAAATATAAAAATTAAATTTAGAATTATAAATACAGTACAACCATCTTTTTAACAAATTGAAATTTAAGTGGCATCATTCTCAAGTTCAGTGTGTATAGTCACGGTTATGGTTTTCCCAGTTGCAATGAATGGCTGTGAAAGTTGGACCATAAGAAAGGCTGAGCACCAAAGAATTGAGGCCTTTGATCTATGATGCTGGAGAAGACTCCTGCAAGTCCCTTGGACTGCAAGGCAATCAAACTGGTCAGTGCCAGAGGAGATCAACCCTGACTGCCATTTAGAAGGCCAGGTCCTGAAGATGAAACTCAAATACTTTGGCCACCTAATAAGAAGGAAGGTCTCACTGGAGGAGAGCCTAATGCTGGGAACGATTGAGGGCAACAGAAGAAAGGGACAACAGAGAAGGAGGTGGCTGGATGGAGTCACTGAAGCAGTCGGCGTGAGCTGAAATGGACTCCAGAAGATGGTAGAGGACAGGAAGGCCTGGAGGAACGTTGTCCATGGGATCGCGATGGGTCGGACATGACTTCACAACTAACAATAATTCTCAAGTTCAATGTTTTGCAAAACTAAAATTCCAGGTTGGGTGGTGGAATAGTCAAAAGGCAGTAAATTATAATTTAACTATTTAAAAATGGAGTAAAATGGCATCTCATAAAATGGCCTAACAGTTTAAAAAGGCCGGGCTTGATCAGCACACAAAACATGTTTATCTAGTTTGGTTGAGCACATTGCAATCAATCCATAAAACTGGGTTAGCTGAGTAATTATTTTTATGTAATTAAGTGTCTCATGTGAACAGAACCACAACTTATTTTGAATGAGAGCTTAACCATGCCAGTTACTTGACACCAACTGTGAGTTCCCTCAGAAGCAAAGAAGTAACAGTTAAAATTTGGACCATGTATCTTCTCCTATCAGTGTGGGAACATCCCTCAGGAAAAGAACACATGATATTTATGGTATCTACTTTGCTTCCTATCACAATCTCCCAGAGTCCCAGCAGTTAACAGAAAAATAAATTCCATGGTAAATAAAACACACCCACCCACAACCAAACAAAACTACTGGAGCAAACATATCTTGAGTGTATCCCAATTCATATCCAATGTTACAGGACAGGCTGGAAGGGTGTTTATTTCCTGGTTTATCTCCAAATGACACACGCCATGAAAGGGGGTAGTTTACACACACACACAAAATGTGTCCAGTGATCTTATTGAAAAAGGCCTTATTTCTTACGGCAACGATTGCCACCCAAGCGCGGACCGGACTGAACTACCGTGTTTCCCCGAAAATAAGACACTGTCTTATATTTTTTTTGGCTCCCAAAAACACACTAGGTCTTATTTTCGGGGTAGGTCTTATATTAGGGCAGGTTTAGAAAATAGTGCTAGGTCTTACTTTCGGGGTAGGTCTTATTTTTGGGGAAACACGGTAGGAGCCTCAGCCCATCCTCTCTCAGGCGAACACGGCATATGCATTTCTAACCTGGTTTACGTGAACACCGGGATTCATAGGGAGGGAGGACCTTTTCTTAACTTCTGCGGGTAGCAGAGGGGACACACGGGCAAACTAAGGACGGGGACTGGCAAAGCCAACCGTGGCTACTAACCACGGAGCTGCTCTAAGACCTAAGGCAGAACCGCCAGGCTTATGACCGTCCCCGTGAGGCATCCGGTTGGCCATTTTGGGAGCTGGCTTTCGGCCTGCTCCTGCGAGCCTCTCCTGACGCGCAACCTCCCATCTTTCTTCAAGCAAAGCGAGCCCCGCTCAGGATTTCTGCCTGGTTAACGCGGAGTCCCCGGCAGGGCCATCCTCCCCCTCCACCCCGGCAGCTCCCGCGAAAGGCCGCCGCTTCGCCCCGCCCGCCCTTCACATTTCTCAGCGGGAGTCGCGGAGGAAAGGGCTGGGCCAAGCTCCGCCTCGCGCGCTCAACCACTCGGCTCTCGGTGCGGTTGGAGGGAGGGGATCCTCTTCCCCGCAGAGCGAGGGTCAGAGGAGGCCTGCGGGAAGAGGGTCGTTTCTGGCCCGGCGGGCCCACGATTTCCTCGACTAGCGACTGTAATCTCTTCCCGAAACGTTGGCAAGCTCCATTCGGGAAAGCAAGAATAGCGCCATGACAGCCCTGAGAGAAATAGGGCTCTCACTGACCTGAGGCGGAGCGATTTCTCCGGGACGACATGCTTAGTAGCAACTGGAAAGCGCGGGAGGAAAGTAGGCACCGCGGACTTCCCTCAGCCGCAACTTCCCTCCCCCCGCACCATTCTGAACGCCGAAGGTTTCTTGCAGGAGCGCATGCGCGTTACAAAGAAAACAGGCTCGTACACTCGCCTGGATTGTCGCTGGGTAACGTCATCACAGAATCTTCCTGGGGGATTGTGGGAATTATAGTTTTGTTATTGCTCTGCACTATTGAATCCAGTCTTTCCCCGCAATTAGGGAAAGAAATTGATATAGACTGTGCTTTCCCCTCGGAATGCCATGTCTCTTCAAAACCTGCGGAAAATAAAAGTTATTTAATTTCTACGTACGGCATTCCGTAAATTGTAAGCTGTTTATCTTGGTCACAAGGATCAGCAGTGATACATTACCTGTGCAGTTAAATTCCACTTTGGCAGATTTGGTGGAAATTTTCTCAAGGTTGGTGTGAAAAACAGAGTAGGGTGTGATGTGTATGAAAGGAATTCAGCAAAATAGTAATGTAGAGGACAAACGCGGGGAGAGAAATGACAGCCGAGCAACCAGAAAGGAACCTATTTGTGCCTTCCAACATATATTATCCCAAAGAGAATGGTGATCATACCTATAAAATGCCATCTAGTCGCCATTTCCAAAATAATAGGTGAGGAAGCATTACAGAATTATGTACTCCATAAAACAGTGGCGAGATAAAATCTTAAAGCAGGGATTCTTTTTTTTCCAAATTTTGTTTATTTTAACAACAAACATTAACAAATACAAACAAACGTACAAATAAAACCATTTTCCATTTCATCCATTTCATCCAGTGTGTCGGTTGGCACATATCTTTTTGTGCACAATATCAACAGTCCCATCTCTTTTAGTTCAAATTGAATTTCATATTATATAATCATATCACATTGTTATTATTATTATTGTCACCTTATTAGACTATATAGATTCACCTCCTTTGGAGCAACACTTAACTTTTACAAATTATAATATCATACATTCCATTATAGTTATTATATTCCATAATATATCATTACATTATCTTATCCTTACTAGCAGGGATTCTTAATTTGGGAATTATAACCCCTCTAGGGTTCAGGAATTTGAATAAGAAAAAAATTACAACTTTTTTTTTACTTTAGCTTTCATTGTTTAATAGAATCAGTTTTGAGGGAAGGAGTTGAAACAGTTTATGTCCAGGATGTGAGGGGTCTGTAAATATTTTCACAGCCCTCTTTTTGACTCGTGCAGTATACAGGTCCTTGACTGAAGGCAGGTTGATAGTAATTGTTTTTTGTGCAGTCCTAATTATCCTCTGAAGTCTGTGTCTGTCTTGTTGGGTTAAAGAACCAAACCAGACAGTCATAGAGGTGCAGATGATAGACTCAATAATTCCTTTGTAGAACTGGATCAGCAGCTCCTTGGGATTATGTTATGTTACGTTAGCACTTGTATTTTGAAAGAGTCTGAACTCTTTCTTCATCTCACAATAGAAAGAATGAAAAGAGCAGTGAATAAAAGGAATGAGATTTCTCAGGTATAGCCCACCCAGCTGGAGTACTAGTCCATGATAAATATTTCCAGTACTGTTTATCTGTGGAAGAAATGCTACCATGTCATGGAAAATTATTTCACTTGTGATTTATTTGGATTAATTGTGGACAATCCAAAACTCAATATAAGTTGGATGGTTTAGATAAAATTGAATTTAAATTATTGTACTTTGGAATACTTTTGCAAACAATGAATGGGGCTTTCAATTCTCTGCAATGTTTGAGGATGCAGAGATAGACAGTAATTCAGCATGGTCTAAAAGAATTGTAGATTTGGATGTAAAGAAAATAGGATTTTTCTTGGTTAATAAGTTATTTTCCCAGGCTATTCAAAGTGATTTCCCCGTCTTAGTAATATACTTTGCAATGCTTTGTGAACCATGCTTTATTCTGAGTCTTCTGTACTTTCTGTTAAATTTTAAAATAAAACTTGTTTTATATTTGCCCACCACCACTTTCTATCTGCTTTATTGTCATTTATTATTTTGTTTATGGGTTCAACCACACTGAACTAAGTGCTGTTTACAAATGGGAAGATAATGAATAACGAGTGCAACCTCTGAGATTTTGAGGAATGAAGCAGCAAACTATAAAGAGATGTCAAAGTATAATTTGGGGTTCCAACTTGAGCCGTAACTGCACAAGAATAAATAAAAATGAGATTCAGACAGTTGTGGGGTCAGAAGAGATATTTATTTCTAAAAGCAAAACAGTTTGCTTTTAGGGGAAGGCTGCAGCGAAACAAGGTACAGTGGCAAACTTTTATAGGGGGAGCTTGTCTGAGGTGTGGAAGTGTCTATGCGCTGAGGGCATGTATGTGTGTATGTGTATGCTTTGAACATACAGTTCTGCTGGGAGACTTAATTAACTATTTGTGTTAGCAGACTTTATCTTTCAATATGTGGATTAGGTCTGGGTAACTTATTTCAGGATTTGAGGAAGTTTGCTAATTGGATTAACTTGGAGACACTGAGTCTGAGACCATTGTAGATTCTGTTAATATTTTAAGGGAATGGAAACAGTATAAAGAATAAAATATATTTGGATATAAAACTTCTCACAGAGATCAGGAAAAAAATGTCTAGAAAAAATTATGGTGATAATGTTTGCCTCAAAATTTTCTCCTGAGAAAGTCACCACTAGAACTATAGAGGCCTAGTTTGCCAGTTAATCAAATATACAGAGGGAGGATCCTGGCAACTTTTCCATTTCTATCAAATTCCCATGATTTATAAGTGTGACACATTTAAGATATCCTTGATTAAAACTAGCATTTTCTCCCTTGAGTTGAGAGTATCCAACAACAGTCATGTGTAAAATCTGCTATACTTCATCATACATCATTTTGGAGATTAAATGGTTGGTTTAATCTCTACTACTACAGAAAGTAGCAAACCAAAGTAACCAAATAATGTATATTATTTTATTTCTGTAATTTATATGGCTGCCCAATTCACACAAAAGCCTTTTTGAACCAGTAAACTTTTCCATTCCATTCCTGGCTAGTTTAAGAGTCAAATATTTACTCAGTGTTTGCAAATGTTTCTGTCTTAAGCATTGCTGATTCCCACTGCTCCAGCTTCAATGTTTACAATAACTCTTGCATTATAGATGTAGTGAGTTGCCACACATTTTCTTAAGCATCCTTAACTGCACATTTTGACTACAAATTCCAGTACAGTGTTAATACTGTGTCATATTCAGTGATAGGTTTCAAATAAACCCACCACCGGTTTGCCAAAATTGTGAATGTGCGCACAGGCACACACGCACAGCTTCTGAGCATGTGTGCGCACACAGCTTCTGAGCATGCATGTGCGCACACAGCTTCCATGCATGCGCAGCTTTTCCCATAGTGAGGCTTGACAAAGCAGCATTTTGGGGCCTGCTCCCCTCCATATCTGCTCTCTGGAGCAATGGCTGCTGCTCTTGCTGAGAGAGCAAACTGCAATTTAGCAGCTGTCAGACACCATTTTGGGTCCTCTAATTCCCATGCGGAAAGTGCTGCGGCATAGAGAAGCAGCAGCCATGTTGAATGCTTTCTCTCTCAGCCACAGCGCTTTCTGGATGGGACTTAGAGGATCCAAAGCGGCGGCTGACAGCTGTTAAATTGAGTCTGCTCTCCCAGCAAGAGCAGCAGTGGAGAGAAGCAGCTGCTGACCTGGAGAACACATGGAGCATCTCTGCGAGTGAAGCCTCGGCGGCAAGAGAAGAAGGAGCAGCTGCAAGATCTCCGCTGCAGCGCTTTATGGATGGATCTTCTTAAAGGTAAGAACCGTCCGGTCCATTCCCAAACCACTTTGGACCTCCTGCCCCCGTGGCCCTTTCACCTAGTGCGGCAGGCTGCAGGCCGAATAAATTCCTTCAGCCCGCAAGGCCGTATTTTGAGGCCAGATGAGGCAGTGGCATGCAGGCGGAGGCCTGGGGCAAGGCCGGAGCTGGGGAATGGTGCATTCCCCTACCTGGCTGAGGCAAATGGCGAGTAGGTGGAGACAAGGCCGGAGACAGGGAATGGTGCATTCCCCAACCCAGGCAAGAATGGCAAGCAGGTGACATACATTGCTTACTTTTGGTGAGCAGAGGAGACGAGGCGCGGAGGCGAGGTGCAGAGATTAGCTGGACTGTGTGGCGAAGGCAAGATATATAGGATGGGGCGGAGTGGGGCAGATTGGGCAGGGCCAGCCGGTGGTGCGATTGGTTCTGAGAACACGTTTCGTGTAGGCACAGCGCAGCACTCAAAGACCGCCCTTGGTGTCAGCGCTGGTGAGGTGAGCTGCTTAGCTCAGCTGAGGTGCGGCAATCCAGTAAAGTACTTTTTTATTTAAAAAAAATTAGTTTTGGACAAACATACACAAGTAAAACATAAAACCATCTTCCAATTACATACATACAGTGTGTTGGTTGGTTACAAATTTTTGTGCATCTTCTCCATAGTCTTGCTTACAATTGTTTGTATAGATTCTCATATTATCCATCAGATATATATGTATACATTAATATCATTATTACTCATTTATTAGACTAAACTATTATTCTTACATGTTATGCGAGATATTCAGAGTATTAAATTGATTTATAATATAACAACTCATATTATCATCCTAAATCCATCCAATAATAATACATCTTTATATTATATTCTGTATAATTATATTCTCCTTATATTGTAAAATTCTACATATTTCATTACCATATTTTATTTTCTAACCAATGATAAAATAAATCCCATCTTATAAAATTGTTTATCTTCTTGTTCTCTAATTTCAAATGTCAGTTTACTCATTTCAGCACATTCCATTATCTTAATGACTTCCTTTTGCATTGGTATTTTCTCATTTTTCCAATTTTTGGCAAATACAATCCTAGTACATTTACAATCAAATATTAGTACATTTACAATCAAATATTTCAATTCCCTACTGTATATTTCCAGTAAGATCCCCAATAAAAATATCTCTGGTCTAAAATCTATGTGCTTCTTTGTCATTTTTTCCAACCATGTGTGGATTTTAGTCCAATATCTTTTAGTTTCTGCACATGTCCACCACATATGGTAATATGAACCCGGTATCTGATGACATTTCCAACATTTTTTGGATTTATTCTTAAACATTCTTGCTATTCTCGTCAGGGGTAAGTGCCACATGTAAAACATCTTATACAAATTTTCTTTATATGCTGTTGACATTGTCATTTTATAATTTTGAGACCACAATTTTTGCCATTTCTCTAAATCAATCCCATGCCCAAAATTTTTTCCCCAAGCAATTGTTAAATCTTTAACTTGTTCTTCTTCTAGCTTAACCTCTAGTAAATATCCATATAGTTTTTTGATCACCTTTTCATCAGTACCTGTCAAAATTTTTATCTAAATCAGTCAATTTATCATAAAAACCTTGTTTTAAGATCTTTATCAAATCTAGAATGTATTTGCACATATGAAAACCAATTCATCCTTATACCTTGTTCTTCTAGTTCTTGCATAGATTTAAGTTCACCCTTTTCATTCAATATTTCACCATATCTAACTGTTTGTTCCTTTTTATATGTTATTGGGTATGAAAATGCTGCAATAGTCAATAACCAGACTGGAATTTTTAAGTAATATTGCTTTTTAGTCTTCTCCCATAACTCAGTAAAGTACTTTTTCTCTATTTTAATGGAATCGAAGGAATTCTTTATTGGGTTTTGAATGAGGCACAGCTGACAATTGAAGAAAGATTGTACATTTGTGGAGCATCAGCCTTTGAAGACACTGGACACATTCTTGTTGATTGCAATTTGTACGCTGAGGAAAAGGCTGCTTATTAAGACCTTTATTTAAAAATTAAAAAATATTGGGGCAACCAAGAGAAACAGTCTTACTTATTGTAGGGGGTAAACCTGTACATCATCAATAGGTTTGCACTCTTCATTTCAAAGCCATCTCAAAGAGGTCAAAATACCTTTATCATATGGGCATTAACTGTACGAGTGACAATCCATCATGAAGTTTTGTTTTGTTTTTATCAATTTGCATTTTTGTATCAATTTTATATATTTGATATACTCAATTGACAACTAAAAATGTTCTTCTATTTCACCTAAAATTATTTTATCTTACCCGTCTAGCTTTATATTACATACTATATTTTGTTTTATTTTTATCTCTAGAGTGGTAGGATTCAAAAATTTTTTACTACCTGTTCTGTGGGCATGGCTTGCTGGGCATGGCAGGGGAAGGATATTGTAAAATCTCCATTCCCACCACACTCCAGGGGGAAGGTTACTGCAGAATCCCCTCCCCTCCCCACCCCATTAACCTGCTTTCCAGCTCTGTTCTCCTGTGCAGGGCAACAAAAGAAGACCCAGCTGATCAGCTGGGACTCCAGAGGCAGAGAATAGATGGGGTTGGGGGGCCAGTCAGAGGTGGGATTTGCCAGTTCTCCGAACTACTCAAAATTTCCACTACTGGTTCTCCAGAACTGGTCCGAACCTGCTGAAGAGCCCCTCTGCTAGGATACCCACACAAAATAAAAACTCTTTAGATGAAGCTGGCTTACTTACCCCACCCCTTCCCTTCCCGTTCGTTATGAGGGAGGCACGGTCAGGTACAGGAGAGCTTCCACCCTCTCCCCTTCTTTCTCCTAACAAGCGCCTCTGCGGCCATTTGGCTGCAGCACCTCCCCAAAACCTTGGCTTCTGGCTGCCAGCTTTGGCAGAGCCACGTTTTGCAAGCCCGCTTGTTGGGGAAGCTGGGTGCCGGTGAGGGCTGGCTTTATGCTAAGCTCTGTCCAGCTGTCGGGGGGCGGGAGAAATGCTTCGCCTGCCATCAAGCTAGACTGGGGAGGGAGAGGGTGTGAGGAGCCAGCCCCCCAGCCTTTGCCCAAAGCCCCGCGCTGCACCAGGAGGCTGAAGTTTGAATTTCTCCCCCACCTCCGACCCACGCGTACCTTGGCAACAGCAGTTTCTCTCCACCCCCTTTTCCACTTGCTGGATCAGGGGGACGAGCCTAGCTTTGCTGCCCATTGTGGCTAGGAATCTGAAAGCCGAGAATAAATGTTTATGCTACCAGCCCCTAGATTGGCCTCCTGCAAACTCCCTTCCCTCGCGCCGAACTTTTGCGCGCCAACTCGCCGAGCTGCAGGGTGCGGTTGGAGCTAATAGGTAGCCAAGCTAAGTGCCTGAAGGACCCCATCCCGTCTTCAGGAGTTCTGGTGCCTCAGAGAGCGAAACTTCGCCCAGGCTCCTCAGAAGATGACGGAGTTTCGAGGCCGCGTGCCTATCTAGTGCCCACAAGGGCTGCCTCAGAAGTTTTCATTCTCGGCTTTATTTGAGATTCCTGGCTGTGCTGGATAGCAAAGCTAGGACTGACTCCAGTCGCAGCTTCCAGCTCTGAACCGAGGGCTGCCGTGGGCACCCTCACCTGGTGCAAATATACCGGGACAATGGCCGAAGGGGTAGCGCCAAGGCAAGTTGCGCTTTGCTCCTGCACGCTAAGGCCGTCGCTCTCGCGGCTTCGGCCCGCCTGCGTCGCCGCCCCGCTTGATGCCACAGCACCATTACCTTTAGGGAGCTGCGGTCTCCAAGAGGCAAGTCAGCCGCGTGTGCTTCCGCTGCCGTTCCAAAGGGCTGCCTCGGCAGTGACCAGCTGGCAGGCAAAGGTCGCTCGCTTGCTTTGCTCTCCCGCCTCCGCTGCCTTTTCTCGGCTCCCCTCGTCTTGCTTTCTTTTTCTTTTTTCTTTGTAAATACATTTTTTTATTTTCGTTTCAACAATTTTATTTTTGACTGTATATTTATATCGTTTTACTGTACGCCGCCCCGAGTCCTTGGGGAGATGGGGCGGCTTAGAAATCCAACAAATAAATAAAATAAATTATATCACTGTGTGAAGATTTTAGAGCAAACATGACAATAATTTCATATTTAATACTGTTGAGGTTCTTATCTAATTTACTATTAGTACACTTATGATATTAAGTTATCAATCTTAATTATTCAGTATTACCATAGGTTATTTTTGTGTCAATATATTCTTAGCATAACTTCTTTTCTTGTAGGTAAATTAATAGTCATATTTGCAATGTTTAACAAATTATATAATTCTAATATTCATAAATTCATATTTTATATTTTCCATTATTTATCCCCTTTTTAATTCTTGATTGTGCCACTATTTAAAGCAAAATCCCTTTCTAGTCACATTTTAATAAAACATATTATTTACGTTTAACGAATTATGCAATTCTAATAATAATATAATTACTTTTATCTTATGCTATATTTCACCCTATTATATTTGTGTCCAGCAGATTCCACATATATCTTTTTCTACAATAAAATATCAATTTTCATGTTTATTACAATTAACAATTATATGTCTTACAAACATTTATGTGAAATAATAATCTTTTTTCCCTTTTAGCCATCGTCTCTCACTCTTATTAAAGCTTTAATTGATCACTTCCTAACCTGTCTCCCACGTTCCTCTTTTAAATTTTCATCTTTATATAACATTTTTTTACTATTCCTCCCTTTTCTATTATGCTCCACTGTCTCATTTTCAAATGATCTGTTCTTACCCCTGTCTTTCTCCCAAGAAATTCTCTCTGAAATTCCATTCCTTTTTGCATCTCCCTTAAAATACTCTCTCCTTGGTTTATTACATCAATCATTGTCATTTTTTATTTTATTTCCTTTTTCTCATTTCTTTTTATTTGTTGTTTGTTTCTTCTATTTTTCTGGTTGATCTTCCAAATGGCTCCTCCTCTTCCTGTGTCTCCTGTTTTCTTTCTGTTGTTTGTGTCTCCATTTTCATATCTTCTGCCATGTTCTGTATTTTATTCAAAGTGTCCTCGAATCTTCTATTCATAGTGTCTTTTATCACTTGAAGTTCCATCACAATTTCTTTACAAATTCTGCTCATCTTTGTTTTTATTACTCTATATCTTTCTGTCCAATTGTCCAATAGTCTTTTAGTCAATCCAAAGTCACTTTTCAGTTCCATCACAATTTCTTTACAAATTCTGTTCATCTTTGTTTTTATTACTCTATATCTTTCTGTCCAATTGTCCAATAGTCTTTTAGTCAATCCAAAGTCACTTTTCAGACTGAAACTCCAATGCCCAGAAATCTTTATGTCCCAGTATTAGTCCATTTATTTTTTAATGATGCTTTGGCTTGCCAGCTGGCCTCTTTATTCCCCCTTGCTCCCAAGGCAGCCCTCTGGAACAGCAGCAACAGCATACTTTTTGCTTTCCCCCCATCCTCATCCTGATCCAGCATGGCACAGACAGCCCAATGGAGGTGGAAAACGGAGCGTTTCCATCGGCCCTTCTCTGGGCCTCGGGACCGCGGGGAAGGCAGTGGGGAAGTCAGGCAAGCGTACAGTAAAGTTGAAAACTGTGTATATGGATCTGATTGGGATAAACTGTAGGAAATATGATTTGCATTTTCTTTTATTGCTTTTATTCTATTTTAAACCTATATTACTGTTCTGTGTTTTATATTTTGAATTCTGATATGACTAATGGCTAATTCATAAAATATTACTATATCATAGTGTTCTTTCCAAGTCACCAGGAAGTATGAAATAGGGCCTACAGCAAAGGTTCCCTGGACTTGGCCCTACTTCTTTCTGAGTGACAAAACAGTGAGCCCATGATGCAGGAAGCATTATCAAATTTGGAAAAGAATAATAGTGATTTTTAAAAAATCTAATAATATTCAAGGAACAGCACAGACTGAATGAAATGCAGGAACAGCTTCTGGCAAAAGAATTGACAACAAACATGAGAGAAACCATCCTATGTTCCTTTGCCTCATATGTCCACTATTTTATTTCATTCTATAGCTCTTTGAAATATCTCCTATAGAATATTATAAAAGAGATCAGTAGAAAACAATGCAGGGATTTTGAAATTCAAGGATACAAAACCCAGGACGAACAGTGTGTCATCGAATGGGGCACACCAAAGGGCCTGGGATGGAGGGGCCGTGGCTAACTGGCCAGGGCAAACAGCTAGGGGTGGGCCAGCCGAGGAGAAAAGCTAGAGGTTAAATGCGCAGAGGCAGAATACTGATGGAGAAGCAGGCACAGACAGGGTAGGAGCCAAAAAGTCCTAGACCCATCCTCAACAACCTATAGGTGGTCATGTGACTGGGTGGGCATGGCTAGGTGGGCGTGTGACTGGGTGGGCATGGCTAGGGGGTCAGGTACACAAAACTAGATTTTGTTACAAGAGTTTTATAATACAAATGAAAAACTACAAAACTACACAAGAGTTTTACAATATGAAAAACTTCAAAACTACATGAGTTACAATATGAATAAATGCTATTTATATAAAACTATACAAGAGTTTTACAATAAGAATGAATATATAAAACTATACAAGTTTTACAATATGAATAAATAGTATTTATACAAAACTACACGAGTTTTACAATATGAATGAAAAATTATTAAATAATACCTGACAAAAAATAAAACTTATGTTAGGTATCTCCAAATTGCTGCTTGATTGGCGTCCTCCTCACTTTCACTTTTCTTCAGTTTCATTTGAGCATCATCTGTGTGATTTACTTGTAACCATTTTTTAACTATAGGAATAGAGTCCCAGTCCTTTAGAGATAGGCCAATTAAACTAAGAGTTATTATGTTTGCTATATTGGAAATGGTCAGGCGATTTCTCTTCTCAGAACATATGATGTTTATTTTTTGAAAAACCCCTTTCTGCTTCTGATGAACTTACAGCAATTGTTCTGACAATATTTTTAGCTTTTTGAATACTGTCAGGAATTGCATATTTATTGGAATATTTTAAAATGTGGAACCCCCAGATACCAGTCGGTTTGCCAGACAAGCTGTAGTGGTTCCCCTCCCCACAGGAGAGAGCGAGGAACCTCTGGCCAAAGAAACCCTTTCCGGAAAGCAAATGATGAAGAGGACCCCATGGTGAGTGCAGCCATCCCCCCTTTTTCAATTAAAGTGAAGTTGGAGGTGCTTGAGACTGAGGAGTTTGAGGAGTTAGAAGCAGTAATAGATACAGGATGTTCCAGATGTCTAATTGGGCTCCCTATCATTGAGCAATTAGGGATAAAGACTAGAGCCCTAAAACGCCCCATCAAGTTTGAACAGGTAGATGGAACATTAATTGGAGGCGCTTCCGCCACTCAAATTACAGAACTGATCAGATTAGAAATGGGAAGGCATCGTGAACTCATACAATTTATAGTAGCCCCAAAAATGTCAGAATCTGTCATATTGGGATTTGCTTGGCTTGACAAATGGGCCCTTACCATTAAATGGGAAGATGGGTACCAGAAAATCATAATTGGCATCATCCCACTGCCCCCAGTCCCTCCTGAAAAAAGACTGCCAACTAACGGGCCCACAGCCAGAAGCAGCAGCTACTGCTTCAGACTCTCCTCCAGGTGAACCCCAGGTTCCTAAAGAATATAGAGACTTAGCTGAGGCTTTTAGTGAGGAGGAATGCAACATCCTCCCCCCTCATCCAACCACTGATTGTGCCATTGAATTAGAACCTGGGGCAAAGCTGCCTAAACTAAAGATGTACTCCATGACACCAGCCGAGATGACTGAGTTGAGGAAATACATTGATACCAACTTAGCAGAGGGTTCATCGAACCAGCAAAGTCTAGGGTGGCAGCCCCAGTATTATTTAAAGAGAAGTTGGCGGTCTCAGATTATGCATGGATTTTCATGGCATGAATGCGGTGTGCATACAAAACATGTACTCCCTCCCCTTGAAGGACTTCCTAAATCACCTGTCCAAAGGCAAAATCTTTACCAAATTAGATATGAGAGAAGCCTACTATTGAGTCTGCATAAAGGAGAGAGACAAGTGGAAAACGGCGTTTGTCCTCTGGGGAGTTTTCAGTTCCGAGTCATGCCTTTCAGACTCCAAGGTGCGCCTGCTGTATTTATGCAGCTGATCAATGAGGTGTTACATGCACATTTGTACAAGGGGGTCCTTGTTTACTTGAACAACATTCTTATATTCAGCAAGACCCTAGAAGAACATGTCAAATTAGTCAGGCAAGTACTGAAAAAGCTTTTAGCTGCCAAGCTATACGCAAAGCTGTCAAAATGCAAATTCCAGAAAGAGTCTTTGAGTCTACCTGGGCTACTGAGTGTTAAATCAGGGGATTGAGATGGACCCTGGAAAGGTGAAGGCAGTGCTAGACTGGCAGCCTCCAAAGACACGTAAATAACTTCAAAGCTTCCTGGGTTTTGCAAATTTTTATAGGCAATTTATCCCTTTGTTTACCGAGGTCGCCCTCCCTTTAACAGAGTTACTGAAAACTGGTTCTTCTCCAACCAAACTAAAACCTAATCAACCTCTTACTTGGACAATGAATTGTCAAAAATCTTTTGAAACTTTAAAGCGCCTTTTTTCAGTGGAGCCTATCCTCCAACATCTGGATCCAACCAAACTTTTTGTAGTCCAAGCCGATGCCAGTGATGTGGCTGTTGCAGTGGTGCTACTTCAAAAGAACTCTCAAGACTAACTGATGCCTTGTGTTTATGTGTCAAAAAAGTTGACTGACACGGAACATAGGTGGGCAGTTTGGGAGAAGGAGGCTTTTGCCATGCGATGGGCTTTACTATCTTGGAGGCATTTCCTGGAGGGAGTTACGGAGCCTTTCGAGGTGTGGACTGATCACAAAATCCTTGAAGCTCTGAAGACCCCTCGAAAGCTTTCCCCCAAAGAAGTTTGCTGGGCTCAATTACTTCAAGAGATTCGATTTTAGACTGAAATATATGCCTTGTCGAGAAAACCCCAATTTGACAGTCACCGAGAGGAAGTAGTGCAAACTATGATATCAGAAGTCCAACCTGCTGGCCAAGCAATCACCAGGGGCCGAGCCCAATGCAGTTCTAGACTCCCTAAGGACAAACTGACAACAGATTGGAAAGCAGCACTCTTAATGGATCCATGGTTTGCTGAAAATCAAACCGATTTGACAATGAATGAAGGATTAGCTTGGAAAGGAAACAAGATTTATGTACCCAATACCCTGAGATTGATGGTTCTAAAACTCTCAGTTGGGGGGTGGGCACTTTGGGTTTCTAAAAACCCTACATTTAGTCAGAAGACAATTCTGGTGGCCAAAAATGAAAACTGATATTGAGGACTATATAAAAAGCTGTTCCATTTGTGCCACAATGAAACATAGAACTGAGAAACCCCCTGGACTTCTCCAACAAGTAGCTGGACCAACAAAGCCATGCGAAGAAATAGCAATGGACTTTATTGTGGAATTACCAGAAAGTGGAGGAAGTACAGTGATTTGGACTGTCATCAATTTGTTTTCCAAGCAAACCCACTTTACAATGTGTAATGGATTACCTTGAGCTAAAAAACTGGCAAAACTGTTAGTGAAACATATTTACAAGCACTACGGAGTGCTGCATCGAGTGATCTCTGACCAAGGTATTCAATTTACCGCTAAGTTCTGGAGGGAGTTTTTAAAATCTATTGGGTCATCCCAAGGACTTTCCTCAGCTTTTCATCCTGCTTGTAATGGGGCCTCTGAATGCATGAACACTATGGTGGAGCAATACATTAGATATTATGTAAATTATCAACAAGAAAACTGGGCGGATCTATTGCCGTTTGCAGAAGTGGCTTATAATAATGCAGTACACAGCAGCACTGGCTTGACTCCTTTCCAAATCATTACCGGCTTGGACTTTGTTCCTATGCCTGAGTTACCTAAAGAACCCCCAACATCCATGTCCTTAATGGATTGGATGCAATCATTAAAAAAGGTTGGGACAATACAAAAAAAAGTGGAAGCAGCTGAGGAATATAAGAAACAGGCAGACAAAGGACTTCCGGTTTGTTCCTTGTTGGAGTCAGAGTGGAATCCGTGATTGTGCGTGGTTTTTCCCGAGCTCACTTGCTGGAGGGTCCCGATCGGGACCAGAACCACCCTGGTTGGGTGGTGAAGAAGGGGGAAATTGCCTGGAGGTACCCTGGTATTAAAATAAAGGGCTACCTTCGAGGCAAGTGTGTGGAAGTGGCGACCAGAGAAAGTGAGAAAGAAATTGGATCTTATAAAACTTGAATTGGATTAATTTGGAGGAGAAAATTTAAAGGGAAATACTTTAACATAACAAAGGTTTAGAAATTAAACTGGATAACTATTGAATTATGCGCACTTAAAGGGGATAATGAAATGCTGGAATTGAGTGTGTTGAAAAGAAAAGAAATAATAGCTAATGATTGAAATTAGCAAACTTAATAAAAGTATTATATTCAATAAAGAAAGTTAAAGGTAAAAAGACTTGAGCGCCACCTGTTGGTACAGGACAACTTCAGTACATTTTAAAAGGTGTCTGGTCTTCTCAAGAGTTTGGATTTTGGAACTTAAAAGAAAATAAAAGAAACTTTATTATTGTTATAGAACCATCTGAACAAAGACTCAAGAGTATGGATTGTTGAAAATAAATTCAAAAGATATTGGCTGAAATAATATACTGGACTCTGGGATTGAATGTATCTATTAAAGAAGAGGATTTTAACTATTAAGGAAGAGGAAAGAAAAGGAAAAAAGGAGAAGATATAATGGAGAAACTATTTGTCGATATAAGATTGGACTTACAAGAGTCAAGATTGGATTTGCAAGATATAAGGGACATGATAAAAATTAAACTTGAAATGTGCAATTATGTATTACAGAAATTAGAAATGGTGACTCAGCATACACAAGAACAAAATAAACCAGAGGGGGAGGAGTTCTATAAAGAAGAAGCCAACACTGAAGGACAAAACGAACAACAATTATTTAAGCAGGGGGGAAAAGGAATTAGAATTAAAATTTGTGGTCTGATGGGATGATAAAAGGGAGAATGGTTCGGAAAATGGATAAAGGAGAGGGAAAAGCAGAAAAAGGAAGCAAAAGAAAATCAAAAGAGGGAGAGAAAAGTTTAATAACTGGAATGAGAAATGGAGGGAATAAGAATGGGAAAAGGAATTAAGAGAAAGGACCAGAAAACAAAGAGGAATAGGAAACAAACAAGGATGAAAAGAAAATACATTGTCCAAAGAGTGAGAGATAATGGGTGGAAAAAAAAGGATAAGGAAGGAGATTCTGCAAGGTAATATGTTGTGATGTATAAGAATATATTGAAAATAGTATTTTATAATGTATAGATGATTCATAAGGTGTTTGAGAAAATATAATTCAGAATCTGAGAAATATATATATATATTTGTGTTATATACTAGATAGGGAGATGGATATTAAGGTAGAATGAAGGTGGTTAGCTCGAATTATTAACCAGAGGGGACAATTATATTTACAGATAAGGATTGATAAAATGACAAATGTGACAGAAAAAAGTAATATGAGAAATGACAACAGAAATGAGATGAGAATTTTAGATAACATTGTAAAATAAGATATGAGAATGTATTGATATAACATGCCTTGGAATTGGATAAGATAAGCTTAATATTTAACAATAATAAGGATGATACAATATGAAACTAAACAAATATAATGAACAGGTAACTATGGTCATGTTTGTATTGAGATGTGAAACCTGGAACCACACTGCTTGCCAAATGAGAATCTTTTATTTTAAAAAATAAAATAAAAGCAGGGAGAAAATTGAATAATGGAATTACTAGATATGTTTAACTGATATGGTGGTAGGCATTTGGAGAGAGTTTTGAAAGGTTGAAAATAAGCATTGAAGGATTATGAATTAATGTGAAATATATGCATTGAGAGATATGATTGATATTATTAATTTTGCCTATACTAAAATGTATGATATATTGATGCCATACTGTTAATGTATTGTTGTGCATATGCAGATTGAAATAAAAAATTTTGGAAAGAAAAAAACAAAAACAAAAAACAGGCAGACAAACATAGATCTCTCCAACCACCTTTTAAGGTGGGTGACAAAGTGTTTTTGTCAACTAAATATCTTAAGTTGAAGCTTCCTAGTAAGAACCTGGGATCTAAATTTCTGGGCCCCTTTCCTATATCGAAAGTAATCCAGTGACTGTCCAACTTAGCATCCCTTAGCTATTAGGGAAAATACACCCAGTCTTCCATATAGCTTGTTGAGCCTGCTGTTGGTTCCAATCTACAACCCATACCAGCAGCTCCCCACAAAGTTTTGGTAGTACAAGGTGAAACACATTATGAAATCAAGAAAATCCTTGACTCTAGATTACACCAAGGATGATTACAATATTTAGTACTGTGGAAAGACTACCCTTTGTCAGAAGCTACTTGGTGAAAAGTTGGAATGTACACGTAGATAGATTGATTACAAAATTCCATAACAAGTTCCCCGACAAGCCAAAGGGTCCCCTTGGAGGGGGGCAGAGGGGGTTAAGTGGCTTAAAGACAATGCATTAACCACTTGTGTTTTGTTCATTGTATTTTTCAGGACGTGATTTTTTCAAGGGGGGGATGCCTGTCAGCTTTGGAAGCCATATTAGCACCAGAAGCTTCCACACTGCCACATTCCTGAGCCTGGAAAAATGGGAGGGGGGAATTTCATGGAGCGTATGTGTTAGACATAATAGCATTTTTCTTTAAAGTCAAGGTCATGTTATTCCTGCACCTGGCTGAGGAATGGATGAGCGGATGTCTCAAGTTGGGACGGATGGTGATTGGGGCATGTGATGGAATGAGGGGTGCAGGGGGTGGATTTGTAATTTTTTTACTTATTGGAAGGAAACCCGGAACTTT
The DNA here is from genome assembly GCA_009733165.1 of Naja naja. Taxonomy (NCBI): domain Eukaryota; kingdom Metazoa; phylum Chordata; class Lepidosauria; order Squamata; family Elapidae; genus Naja; species Naja naja. The sequence goes on from CM019152.1 coordinate 2,816,006, forward strand.
CAGATTCGGGATTTCCCAGATGTGCCAGTTTACTACTCTAATAAAAGGAAACTGAGAACATGTCTATCTCAAGAGTTATTTATTGGAGTTGAGGTTTTCTGGAATGCTGAGAGCCATATTATTATGTTTGGAAACTCTTTTGTTATTCTAGTGCTCACTCCAGATTTTCTCCCAAGCATAACACTGGCACCACCAGAGCAAAATCCTGATTTTTTTTCTAGGTAGTTCTTAGTAAACCCAACATTTAAACTTTCCATAACTGAAGCAAATATTGTCTCTGCATCTTGTTTTTCTAATTCAACTAGCTCAACAAAAATTGTTGGTGAGGCAACTGAATCTTCAACTTTTAAGAAAAGTACAACTGGTTTGCAAGATATTGTTGAGGCTTTGTCAATAATCAAACATATTTCCAGATTGTTTTCAATAATTTTAGTAAATATTTTTTTATTTCTTTTGCAGTGAAATCTACTATTTTCACTGCAGTTTTACGTGAATGTAATCTTATTCCCATATCTAATCCATTTTTAATTTGCAATTCTATCTCATCTTCTATGTCTGAAAATGGTTTACATCTTTGTGCCAGACTGTAAACTGTATTAAATACTGTACAAGTGGTATTATTTTTCAGTCTTCTTATCTATTGCTTTTGTAGAGAATCCTGCTCACCTTGTTTTAAGTTCTCTTTACAAATGTTATGAGCTTTTGATGAAAAATGTTCTCTCATTTTTTTCCTTAGAGAAGCTTGTTGTATCTCTTTGTTTTTCCCTGATGCCTCAATCTGAAAATATTTCTATTTTTTGACAGATGAACACTTTTCTCTTTTACGAAGTCATGTTTTGCACAATACTTGCAACCTAACTTTTTGAAACTACCAGTCCATCATATTTTTCTTTAAAATTGTTGTAGCACTGTCCAGCATTCAGGAAGACTATTTTCAATTTTGGAACTATCTGTTTCAATTGACATGCTGCTTTCTCTAAGTTGGAGTGATTTTGCTTGTGGTGGTTTTGTATCATCCAAGGTCAATTCTGATACAATTGGTTCCACTCTTGGTTTCTTACTGAAAACAATCTGTCACATTCTGTTGCCTCTTCATCCTGGTTAAGGGTGTAAAAAAGGGTGTAAAAAATAGTTTGGACTAGATTGTGGTTGTAAGTTGAGGACTAACTGTACATGTGAGACAGCAACTTTCCAGAAAACAGGGGGCACAATCCCCCATCTGGACCTTTTGCAATCTCCCAAAGGGTCAAAGGAAACCAGATTCCATACAGCTCTGAACCTTTAAGGCAAACCAAATACAAGTGGTCCTCGCTTAATGGCCAGTTGTTTAGCAAGTGTTCTTAGCAATTGGCAGTCTGTGAACTCCAATCCTCAGTGGGGTAAAGCTGTATTGGGACAGAAGGCACTTGAACCCCTTCAGACCAGTCAGACACTTCAGGTGGTGGAGGTGCAGTGAATTAAGGGGCAGGTGCTGGAACTCCTCCTTGGTAACTGCCTTATCAGCTGCAGCCTGTTCTTCTTTTTCAATCTTGTTACAGGGAACAGCAATATCCACATAACATAGGGGAGAATCTGTATTGCACAAGGCAATGGTGGGAATGTTTACATAAGGTGCTTCAGTCAGAGGCTGATGATCAGCTCTTGGATCAGTGACCAGCAAAAGGCGGGGTAAACAAAAAGCAGCTGGATCTGATTGGTAAACGTGCCAGGAGTGAACCGGCCAGCAATTGCAGTTGCACCAGTAGCTGCAGCAAATTTCAAAACAGCTCACTGCCTAGTATTCCTGGAGGAAATAACACTGACATCTGCTGGGTTCTCAATAGCTACAATGGCATGGGCTAAGAGCAGTTTTTCCCAGGTTCTCGTCAGATTGATGATGTAAATACTGTCACTTTTTCATATATATATATATATATATATATATATATATATATATATATATATATTGTTCCATCTGAAAATCTAGATTGGTGCCTCCCAAATGGGTTCCTGCAGCAAGGAATTTGAGACATCTTCTGAAGGAGGAAGATGTCCTTAAATTCCTTGCTGCAGGAACCCATTTGGGAAGCACCAATGTAGATTTTCAGATGGAACAGTATATATATAAAAGAAAAAGTGATCGTAAAAATTGGGATTTAAAACAGAATTAACTATAGACTTCCCTTTATGTTAGTGATGTCAGAATCATCACTATGCACAATAGTGGGGTTTGCTGTGAGAATTTATAAATTCCAAGTTCCCAATACAGTATATTTCCCCTACCTGAGTTTTATTCCTTGTGCTGAAAGCAAAACATTTGTAATGCTTCCTTTCAAGGCCTCTGGACATTTTGCAAGTTTCCTCTTAAAGCAACGCTGTGGCGATTGGATGGGGTAGGCCACGGCTGCCAGGGTGGGAGGTGAATGCAGACCTACAGGGCCAGCTGCAGAGTGAGGCTGCGGCGATCAGATGGGGCTAGGCCACAGTTGACCACCCTTCCCAGCCCTGCTGCCCTGAGGGGGCACCTGGCTGTGCTTACCTGTTTTGCTGCTGGAGAGGTCAGGAGCAGCCTGAAGTGGGCGTTCAGGAGCAGGCCAAGACGAGCGGGAGGCCACCGCATTGTAGTTCGCGGAAAAGGCAGGCATGCAGACCGGGCCATGTGGCAACGTGGTTGAGGCAAGGGAGCCAAAGAGCAGCTGCAGCTATGCCATGGTGTGACTTCAAGGCACCAGCCAAGGTGTGCGAGGCCAATAAGTAGGGGCAGGGAGGGGCCAGCCAGTAATTTAATAACCGGTTCAGCCCAAGTGGTGCGAACCAGTTAATACCCTTTAAATACAAGTGATAATATTAGTTTCTTGTATCCCTGACAATATTTTGGAAATTTTAAAGAAGGAATTCAAAATCTGGAAACTTTAAGAGGTTGTAGCTTAACAGGTAATTTTTATTTTTTATAACATTGAGAATATACTTAGACTTAAGATACAAAATTTTTTAAATCTAGCTAATCAGCAAAAGAAAAGTATAATTAGTCCTCAAGTTGAAGAGCACAACTGAGCCTGGAATTATGATTGTAAGTCATTGCAGTTGTTAAGTAGATCACTACACGACTGGACCTGATGACAATTATTTTGGTGGTGGTCATTAAGCAAACAACATGATTGTTAAGCAAATTCATTTAACCTAATAACATTTTTTTTGCCAGAAATGCAAACAACACCGAAAAATGGCAAAAACCATCAAAAACCATAGTCATGTGATTGAGGGACTCTACAAATGGCCATAAAGCTGATCCAGTTGCCAGTGCCTAAAATGTGATTGCCTGACTGTGGGAAAGGTGGCCATCGTATTTTTGAAATTGGGCCATAAATAGCTTTTGGGGAGGCTGTTGTAACTTCAAATGATCGCTAAGTGGCTGGTCATAAGTGGAGGATTTCCTGTACAGGAAAAAAAATGCTGAAACTGGCAAAAAATGCTTTAAGAGATAGGACCCAGCTGCTCACCCAGGATTCAGTCCTCAGAATGGTTTGCAGCAATTGTAATGAAGTGTACACTTATCTGAAACTTTCTATTTTCTGCAATATTTTTGCATTTTTAAGTGGTCATTTTTGAAGCCTAACTGACTAATTTGGGTTCCCAATCAAATGTACATAGGTGTCTGAACAAACCTTACTAGAAGCACTTAAATCTTGGTAACAACTAAAATAAAATATTGCTCTAATAATAATTTAAACCTGTTTCGTCCTTGAAGACAATCATCACAATCCAAGTGATGCTCAAGTTTAAAAGCACAATCCTATATGCTAATCAGATATGAATGAATACTCTCAGGTTAACGCCACCAGAAAAAAAAGTCTACATATTTTTGTTATAATAATGATGGTTACTAAAAGCTTTATTTTTTTAAGTAAACATTTAAATAAATAAATGCACGTATAATCTGTAAATTACTGTCTTATTTCAGAAAGAAATGTTTCCTGGATTAAGTAAGCACCATTAATTCAACATTCTTTTAATTTTACCAATTGGTTTCTTGGCAGATTAGTAATTTGAACAAAAAATGTCTAGCCAAGTAGAATATAAGAAATACTAGAAAACTCTTACAGAATTTTTAACCAAGAGATTAATAGATACAGTAAATGATACACATATTTTATGAATATTAATTATACATATCCACTAATTTTATGGGTGTATGAAACTGATGTTTGGGAAAATACTTAATAAAACCTGCAAACTTTGTTGTTCTGAGAAAGCTGTTTTTTAAAGTTTCCTATTGCCTGCATATTAAGCAGAGTCGATAGTGTGAATGACCCTTAGTCTAACAACTCCTGCAAGCAATGCACTGTATATGGATATTCTACATGTCAGAGATCATGAAGATAGTCTTCAACTGACAGGCAGATGATAAAGTCATTGCTGGCAACCATCCCTCAGGAGAAATTTCAAAAAGTGAACAATCACAGGAGGGCCCAGATTCTATGCATATAACTTCTAAAGTTAGGGCTGCAGGAGTAAGGTCTTTAAGATTTGATGGAATGGGTAAATTGCTATGGGAACAAGTTGTTCTTAGATCATCTGGTCCTTGGCAGTTTCTCAGTTGTATAAACAGACAAAATTGGAAACTAATGTAACAATATCAGCACAAAAATATAGTTATGGAAGATACAAATTAACAACTTGGTTGCTATTAAATATAAGATCTAAAATGGTTTTTAAGAAGCAGTCCAGTATATAAATACATCCTGGTGTTTGTGGGGAGTGAATTTATAATAAACAAAACCTTATATAGATCTATGTTAGAATTGATTATGGTAATCCTGTCACTTTTAGGAAAAATGAAACTGACAGAACATCAAGAATTGATAGAAACATAAAGTAATTTATTAAATCAGATGTATTCATAATCCAAAAACCAGTTGCATAAGAGATATTATAAACTCACAAGTTATTGAAACTCTTGTGAGGCAGCAGTCAAGATCAGTATCAACACTGAAGCTTATTTGAATTAAAATTCATCTTATTTGTTGGTGGCTGTTTAACTCCTGATTGTATTGATTAAAATTATGTTAATGTAGTTTTCTTGGTTTTGCTGTTGCTTTCTTTGATGAATCAATATCTCTAGTAACCTCTCTCTCTCATCCAAAACCTAGCCAGATCGAACCTTGCTTAGATTGAGCCCAGATATGAACAATCAGGTACTACCAGTTGTTGAAGCTGTAACTCTTAAAATTATCTCAAAAAATTGCCTTGAGGAAATTTAGATTTAAAGAATAATTTGTTTGGTATAACCCTAAGGGTTTGTACTTTGCTACGTAGTTATCTCTTGATGAAAGTGAAATTAACTTCAGTCCTAGAAATAGACTGGAAGTCACATGGAACCTCGAGTCACGATTGTAATCTGTTCCAGGACTATGGCTGCAACCCAATCTGGTCAATTTGTGTGGACTGCGCATGCGCGGAAGGGGAAATCAGTGCAGAAAGGGAATCTGCCACAGCTGGGTTTGTTCACCACCCAATTTCTGAATCATGACCAGATTCAAAAATCTGGTGGATTTTTTGGTCGGAACCCAATTTGGTGGCAAACAGAAGCGTTCGTGACCGGAGTTCCACTGTAAAACATTTGGCTCAATCAGACATATGTGAAGTTCAACAACTTCTGCCCTCTTCAAAATCTTATCCTAAATATCCTAACTGCTCTTATTTTCAACACTTCTTTCCCCTGCCACTTTCAAGGAAACCAAAATAACTTTTAACCAGTGAGGCATTTTATAACTACTTGGATCAACACATCCACTCAAGTCCTTATAAGCCAACAAAACATTCAGACAGTATATTGTCTTTAGCAGCTTTTCTACATCCTCATTTTTAAATTATGCCTTCACTGAGAAAAAGTCTGAAGGGCACTTTTTCTTATAATTTACATTGGAAACCTACAAGGATTCTAATGGGAAAAAATAGAACAAGCTGGATTTTGCCCCAAACTTGATTGTAGTGATCAAGTCCTTGCACTAACTTCCTACCTGGAGAACAATTCCCAAGGAAAATGAAAAATGTGTTTTTGTGACCTCTCTGCAGCCTGCAATACTATCTGGAGAGAATGTCTTCTTAAAGTAATCAAGGTTATACCTTGCTGTAAAAACATTGCCTTGATTGACAACATGTTGAATAACAAATTATTTCAACTTTTCGCAGAATTCAATAGAAGCAGATATCATAAACTGAATAATGTACTACCACAAGGATCAGTGCTATCCCCTTTTTAAACCTTGTATGTCCATGATATGCCTGAAACTGTTTCTAAGGAATTTAATTATGCAGATGATATCAATCTCATAGCCCCGAAAAACAACTTCAGTAATGCAGAGGATATCCTTTCTCAAGATTCTCCTGAAGCTGGATGACTACTTCAAAAAGTAGAGCCTTGGTGGTGCAGGTTGTTAAATGCCTAACACTTAAGTTCCAGATGCCTGTTATTATTGCAGGCTCGAATCCCAACAGGCTCAAGGCTGACTCAGCCTTCCATCCTCTCGGGGTAGGTAAATTGAGGACCCAAGATTGTTGTGGGCAATAAGCTGACTTTGTAAAAATGCCGCTTAGTAATAAGCAGGCATATACAATGGAAGGAAGGCTATTGCTGAGCGCATTGGGTTGTATCCCAAAAATTGTAAGCCGCCCTGAGTCTTCGGAGAAGGGCAGCATATAAATGTAATTTTAAAAAAGGTGCCTTGCAATCAAGCTTAATTCAGCAATAGGTACACAAATTATCAGCCTTCAGTGAAGTCCCAAAACCATATTTTATTATGCAATAACTCTCCAAAGTATGTGAGGTAACACTGGACAGATCACTACCCTTCTGATCATACCTGGAAAAAATAGCTGCCAAATTGAAAGGCCACAACAATTTACTGAACAGACTGGCTAGAATAGGGGTATCAAACTCAAGGCCAACAGGCTGGATCTGGCCTGCAGTGTGCTTAGATTGGGTCCATGGGGCCACCCTGGCAACAGCAAAAGACCAGCCTGTAGTGCCTCTGCCACCACAGAGTTGCAGGAGCCCGTTTTTTCTGGCAGAGTGCTCAGGCCACCATAGGCATCTCCAACATGAGTGACATCGAGCAGGCCATGCCCATCCTAGCCACATCCACCCCAGCCCCTGAGGTCAAACACAACTCTCATGCGGCCCTCAATGAAATTGAGTTTGACACCCCTGGGCCAGAACATCCTGGGGTGCTGATGCTAACACCCTACAAACAACAGCCTTGGCTTGGTTTGTTCCACAGCTGAATATCGTGCCAGTGTGGCTTAACAGTGCACACATCCAATTGGTTTATGTCTGGCTCCACCAGACAATGTGTATCATCTCTGGAACATTGCATCCCACTTGTGCATACTGGTTACCAGTATGTTGCAATATCATATTGCCCCACATACTAAGACAAGTTCTCATTTAGTTATGGTCAAGGATGCTAATCAACAAGGCCTTCCCTGTTCACCAGGACAATGCATAGCAATCATAACAAGATTGAAATCCCACGGGCCAGCATGGAAAACAATGATTTGCTTAACATCCAGCCAGTTTAACCCCCATGTCTGGAGAAAAGAATGGTCAAAAGTACCTTCTTGTGGCCTGATCATTGGTGATTCCTCTACTAAAACAATCTGATTTTGACTTATCTTGCTCTATCTGGACAAGATTGAACAGAATTAGGTGTGATACTGGACAAATTGCCTCAGCCTATTAGTGCAGATGGAAAGATCCCCTTTGTTTTGACAGTGGTGCTGATATACAAACTACTAAACATATTGTGCATATTGTGGGCAACATACTGCCCACTTTGTGCGATCTCTGGTTCCCTAGAAGTCCTTCATGAAGCAATGCCAGAGGCAATTTCCTGGAAGCTGAATTGGACATCCAGTTATGAGGCCACTGTAGTTTTGTGTATAATTTACATGGATTGTGTATCATATGCTAAATAATAACCAGAAAAAGCAAACTGCCTATGGCTGAAGACACTCTATGCTTATAGAATAAGACTGCTTTAATATGACTAAGTGCTTATGTGCAAAGCTTTTAGTATTCCAGTTTATTTAAATTGTATCTCTAGATTTGCATCAAGTGTGGAAAGAGAAAAGTTGCACATTAAACTAGCTCTTGTTCCTTTTATGTCTGCCAAATTTTTTTTAACCAAGCAATGCATTTGATGAACCAATTACTTCTGCCTATTTTGGCAGTCTCATGCTTTTGCCCGCTCACCCACCCACCCACTAAATCGGTTAAGTTTTGTGTTATTGATCAATGGTTGACATTATCTCTGTGACTTTATGTCTCACACAGTAATCTCAACTAGCATCTTGCACCAATCAATTATATCTGATAGGTAACAACTTTTCGGACATGGATTTTAAAACTAATAGCAGGCAAAAAAGGAACGAAAAGTGACCACCTCCCTTATCCTCTCCTTAGAAATGTCACATTCAAACAACTCATTGATTAGGAACAAGTTATAATCAATAGCTTATATAATCCTAATTGATGGTAGTCTTTGTAAGTTGACTTGGTTTCAACTTATTCAGAGCAAGTAACTAAAAAAATGTAGATGCAAAACTTATTTTTTCCAAGGTAAGCTAAAATGGAAAACAAAACACAATGCTCAACATCAAATATGTTTAAAAATTACACATTTCAGAGGCTACTGCTTTAAAATATTAACACTTTTTCTGTTTGCTTCCACAGTATAATTGGGAAAGAATGCAGCATGACCTTTAAAAATGAAGCACTGTAGTAAAGTTATTTTAAGTAAATCAAACTGGCATTTTTGGCATACAATTAAAATGTATAAAATGACTTGTAAGCAGGTAGAATAACATTTTAAATAATTTCAGAACGATCATACTAAAAAAAAACCCAAGACTTTTCAGATTCAAGGATTATTTACAAAACTGGCCCACAAAGCAAGTACATATCAACACATCAGCGCTAGCTTTTGTCCATTGAAGTCCAGGAATTTCATGGAGCTTATTACACCTTGTAATTATGTAGTCCTTTAAAGCAGAGGTGAAGTTTGGAAATCATATTACAGTAAAAAGCCCACGGCAGCATTTTTACAAATGCAGCATATGCTGAATTGTGATAAATTAACAGAGATGCAAAATTAGGAATGTGGAAACAACTTAATACAGTGCGCTAAGAAAGGCAAAATATTTCAGTATTTCTTTTACGTTTTTTTTTTTAATTCCTGCCTTCTCGCCGCTTCATGGGAGAAACTGGAAAAAATCGAAGGCGTCCGTTTGCTTCACCTCTCGCTGAAGCCAAGAAACGTTCAATTCCCACTGTACTGTCCCGTCCCACCCCCACAAAAAAAGTCCTTCGTGCCGCTCTCCTCCCTAACACGTCCCGCATGTCTATTTCTAGATTGGCAATCCGCGTAGAAAGAGGGGACTCTCCAAAGAGGCCTTTGGCCAGTTACTCTTCTGGATCAAAAGCTCCCAGGCATTGCGTTAGAAGTTGACTTCTTGCACGGAAAAAACGTCAATTATTTCACTTATCTACGCCGGGAAGGGGGTGGGTGGGAGGGAGTGCCCCCCGGCTCAAGCTCCTTGCAAAGGGAAAAGACTCCCATATATATAAATTAGGCCCATATATATATAAGTTAGGCCCAGGAAAAAAGAGTCGTTCGTCTCTCACGAAGGAGACGAGCCCGAGCCGCAGCAACCAGAACCACCCCTCGCTCCCCGCGACTGCCGCTGCTACAAGGCGGCACCTTCTCCGTTCCAAGTATTTAGCTCCCTCCAGATCTGTTAACGGGAACAGGCGCCACTCAGGCAACCGCCCACTCCCTCGTAGCGTCCCGCTAAGCTCGGCTCCGTGCCCGGACGGATTCCTCTCGTCACGCGCACAGACGGCGCCCAAGGGGGAGCCATTATTCCGCGTCGGTGGCAGAAGAGCCACGCCCCAGGCCGTCCTAAGGGGGGGGGCGGGAGGGGCAACGCGCGTCGGCGAAGAGTAACCCCTCTCCACACCCCCACGGTGACACTATCGGTTCCACAGCCCCACCGACGGGGAGGCGACCGCCGCCCGCGCGCACCCGCCATCCGCACCCGAAGACCCCCCGAAGCCCTTTGACAGAAAGGCAGCCGCGCCGCAAACTAATTTTAAAAGGCGCGTACAAACATGCTGATCATGAGTGACAAAGCCGTTGGATTGACTCACTAACGGCCGAATGATAACCCGGGAATATAAATAAAATCCCGCCCTCTCTGCTAATATTGTGCATCCAGCGACGAGGCTGGGAACCCGAGAAATAGAATGTGCTTGAATGTTTCCGGTTTCTGATTGACCTTTTTGAAGTACGTACCACATGTCGGAAAAGAGTGATGAAAATACGTATTGTGGCAATAAAGAAACCAATTATGATAGAGGTCTTCATTTCATCGCCACGCTTGGCGCTAAGCATGCCTTCCCTTCAAAATGGCTTTTGATTTCTAAGGAAGTCTGCGACTTCATTTGCCCGTCGGAATAGATCCCTTCCCTGTTGTTGTTTTTTTTTAATGAAGAGGAAATAGTTCGGTTATTCCGTGCCCTGTTGGCTTCTTCGCAGGTCAACCGGCAACATTTTCAACTGGCAAAATTTCACCGTACCTTTTGCTAAGCGGCGTGAAAACTTGCCACTATAAATGGGAGATTTGAAGATGGTGAACAACAAAACGTGGTTTTGGCTAGCGAGTCGAACACGTGAACTTTCCCTAACAAGATTAAAAGGCGCATTTTGACATCCATCTTTTCAGAACCGAAACACACTTCATGGGTAGGAGAATGCGCTTCCTAAATTGGTCTGCGATGTTACCTTGTCAGGGCATCAGCATTCAACCCATTTTAAATTCGCCTACTGTAGCTTGTTCTAGTAGTTTACAAAAACTTAAAAGGCTCTATGCCAATTTAAAAATTATTCAAGGGATGCGAGCCTTTGAAATTTGCCGTTTAGTTCCTCTCGCCCGGCCGCATGTGAGGCTCTCCACAGATCGCCACTGGAAGGTCTGAAATACAGCCTCAAATACATAATGGCTTTAGCTCCTTGGTCGAAACAGCGGCAATACCGATCTCGAGCGTAGCGCTTCAAGAGCGCTACGACTGACGTAAGTCAACAAAGGTCACGTGGCCACGCCTAAGTGCATTGATTGGCTGCGTGGGCACAGGGAAACGGGGTGGGGAGGGGGGTCACGGTGGCGGCGTGGGGCTCGCTGTGTGACACAATTACAACAACTTTGTTCAGCTGCTGGGGAAGTTTGTACAGACAACAAATACACCCCACGCGGGCGGGCGCGGGTCCCTGTCACCTGCACACCACTCACTTTTCGCCGCTGGGGCTGGCGGCTCAGCAGCGATGTAAACACTGCTCCGTCACCGCCAGCAGCAGCAGCAGCAGCAGCAGCCTCCTCCTCCTTCTCCTCCCACTCCCCCCCCCCAGTCTTCAGCGCTGGGGCTCCCTTCCTGCTCCCTCCTCCTCCGATCAGCGGGGCTTCCCCCCGCCTTTCTCTCCCTCCCCCTCTCTGCCGGCTGTTGTTGTTGTAATAAAAGTTGTGGTGGTGCGTGTGTGTCGGGCACCCCGCCCCGCCCGGCACTGGGGGGGTGTTGGGGCACGCGGGGAGGGGGGCTTGCGATCGTGAGTTAATTACGTTGCGTTTCCATGAAATCGTGTGGAGTGTCGCTCGCCGCTGCTGCCGCCGCCGCCGCCGCCGCCGCTGCCTCTACTGCTTTCGGTGATGAGGAAAAGAAAATGGCGGCGGGGAAAGCGAGCGGCCAGAGCGAGGAGGACTTCGCCAGCCTGACAGCGGAGGAAAGAGAACTCCTCTCTGGCCTCGACAGGTACTCAAACGGCAGCCTCCGTGTCCCGGCTCGTCCGGTGATTTCTCCTGCCCGCCCGCCTGAGGTGTACGAGCGAGCGAGCGAGTGTGTGTGTGTGTGTGTGTGTGCGCGTGAGAGGGAGAAAAAAAAGCGAGTGTGAGTGTGGCGGTGCTTTTGGGCCGGAGTCCGGGCTGTGCCCCTGCCAGCGAGCGTGGAGGAGCGCACGGAGCGATCGGTTTGGGGCGGGGTGGGCTGGGGGACTCCGCGAACGTGTCCGCTTCGCTCAATCTCTCTCTGTCGCTTGATTTCCCCCTTGTGCAGCCGACTCTTCGGATTTTTAAGGCTTCATGAAGATGGCGCCAGAACGAAGGCCTTGCTGTTAAAGGTAAGGGGACTGGGGGGTGGGGGGGAGGAGGTAACCGACCAGGGAGCCACCCTCCCGGGTTTGTGTGTGTGTGTGTGTGTGTGTATTTGTGTAGGAGCCTGTGTGAGTCTGCTGGAGAGCTGCGGAATTAAACCGTCGCCTCGCGACCGTGAGGGTTCGGCATCCCCCTTCCTCGCCTGGCTCTCGGGAGAGAGAACCGCTCGGCTCTTCGCTTCTCCGACCCGCTGGAATAAAAAGCTCCCGTTGCCCACTTTCAGGGTTTTTTTTTTTAGCTCCAAAGTAGGGTAGAAGGTGCCGCCCCGATTCTCTCCATTTATAAAGCGATTGATCTGAATAATAAAAATCGGGCGGTATTTCATAAGGACCGGTTGCGGAAGGCAACGAACTGGGATCGCTGAAAACGAATTGATATAAATAGGAAGGAGGAGGAGGGTGTTGAAGAAACGTGGTGCCTCTTTCGTGAGGTGTCACTCTCGGGGGTCTGTAGCAAACTGATTTGTTTACTCGTGCTGTATCCATCTTCCTTGCAACGGGCATCTTCGTGGAACGATTGGCTTTTTCTTCAGCTTTTTACATCGCAGGACGTTCATAGAGAACGGGTTTGTAGGTTGCGACTCTTTTTGTACAACTGGCTAAAGAGGTCTCTTCTTTGGGTTAAAAAGAAAAAGTTCTTGGTCCTGTCATTTAGTGAAGTAATGGCTTCTCCTCTTGGCCCAAGATGGCCGGACAGGGAGGAGAAAGAACTTGATGGGAGGAGGTAAACAGAAATAAATACTCGGAATGTATATTGCAAATATGTGTGAAATGTTTGACTTTTTAGGACGGCATATAGGCTAATGTGTCAAAAGAGTTTTCCTAGTTGAATTTACTAAAAGCAGAACATTGTGTTTACAGAGCTATTGGTAAATCTTACTAACCTGTAGCATATACCTAAATTAAATAGATTTGGATACAACAAATTATGGAACAAACATTAGACAATAAGAAATGGTTTATATTGCATTACTTGAGGGGTTTTTTTTAGTGCTGGTATCTCACAGCTTTAGTTTAGATGTAATGATTTTCTCATTTTAAGAATGATTGTTCATTGAATTTATTGGTCTACTTTTGGTATAATATAAGCTCTGCATTTCTTTTATATAACCAAGTAACTTAGCTTAAAGATTAATGATTTAGGGATTTTTTTTGATAAGAGTGGATGTTCTTGTTTCTGGTGACATTGTTTTTAAAAAGAATCTTTACCAAAGGTTGACATTTTCTATGTGAAATATTTATGATGGGAGCTATCTGATTTTGAAATCTTCCAAGTGTTTCATTTTCTGGCACAAGGTGAAACTATACAGTATATTGAAAGAGTTGTTTTTGATGTTTGAAATGTTAGACCACAGTATTAACATTTGATAGGATTTTGAAGAAAAGGGTTCTAATAGGTTATTAATTCCTGTGTAACTTAATTTATGTATTTATCTACTGGGTATAATTTTAGGAAAACCATGGGTTGGTTTTATTTTGTTTCATTGGTGTAAGTTTAATGCTTAGTGTGTACTATAGTATATGTTGTGATCTTCTACTCAGTATTCTAAAATGGTTTGTATATTAAACCTAGATGAGAATTTTAACTGTATGAATATCAGAAGTCAGATTATTGGTCCTACTCTCACAGAATTGATAAAACTGAATGGCAGGGTTTCAGCCATAATTTTTCACACTTTTGCCTGGAAATTAAATGGGAATCTTCTGCATGTAAATTATTTGCTTTGCTATAGTACTTCAGCTCTTTCTTTACATATATTTCTACTCTGTAATGTATCTTGTTGGATTTGATAGGGATTACTCCAGGTAAGTGGATATGGCATAAATGGTATCAGAAATTGCATATCAAAAGAAAACATTTTAAACAGCCTATGGTTCTGCAAAAAGAGCAAGTCAAACAATTCTCATACTGGTGCCTTTGAAAATATTAGGGTAGTAACTTTCAGAATTCCCGGCTATCATTTCCAAAACGTGTTGTTTCCATCAAATTTGAGATTGAAGAAGACTATGCTAAATATTAAAGTTTATTTTCTAGAATAAATCACATCAAGCAAAGAAAATGGTACCTTGGTATTCATCATTAATTGGTTCTATGAAATGATGACTATCAAAAATGATGAGTATAAAACAGATTTTCCACATAAGGAAAAACGTAGTGAGTCACAAGGCAAACAACACAGACAAGTTCTAGCTTGTGCTTTGAGTACCAAACAATGAGTACCTGGACAAATTTTTGTGTCAAAATGTGTTGAGTACCAAATTTGATGAGTTTCAAAGCAGTTGAGTACCAGGGTACCACTGTAGTTGAATTATATAGGAGATAAATTACAGATTTGTTATAGACAGATGTGTATGTGTGAGTCCAGAATATAAGCATTTTGGGTAAGGTAGCCCAAGTCAAAGAAACAGTGATAGTCATAAGTACCTAATGCTTGATGATAATAAAGTCAGACAATTCAACAAAAGAACCCTCAATTCAGACCTCCTTGCCCTGGTATGCTCCAGGAGTTTTAGTCTACAATTCAGTTTGTATTGCAAGGTGTATGCCGTAAGATATAACAATTCATCTGTAGTTACAAGTTTAGAAAGATTGCTTTAAGAAATAATGAGAACAGGAAATTGGAATGAGGAATTCTGCATTCTTAAATGTTAATACTGATGTTTACAATCAGTGAGAGAAACCAATCTAATAATTCTCCAAACTATTCTCTTTTTAAAGGCAAAATTAAAGCTGCAAGTTAAATATTTCAAAATCTGTGTGGGTTTCAGCCTGAGTTCAGTATTGTTCGTTAATAGTTACATGGAAGTTTGTGGTTTTGTTGTTTAAAACAGCTTTCATATTGTAGGAAAAGTTGAAGAAACTATTGCTTATGTGCAAAGTCAGGATTCTGAATCCAGAGATACTGGTATTTGTACAGATATGGATGATAAATGAGATACCTGTGTAAGAGCGGGGAAATGTCAAGTATTTTCCTCTTGAATAGTGATTAAATCCATGATCACCGTGAACCTGTCTCTCAAGCTTGGTATTTGTGTTTCTTTTGATAGATCGTTTCAGTTGTTTCATAAGAAAAATTTAGTTAAATATTCTCCAAAGTAATAGCCATGTTATGAATCAGCTCCCACCAGTAGTAACGTACATTAATACATTTGCATAGCAGGTATGGCATTGACTGAATTTAATACACATGAAGTTGATAAATGATTTGCATGATAAATCCACAGCTAATAGATATCTAGAAGATTTTATTTTATTTTTAAACACTGTAGCTTATATAATGGTATACTGACTTGCGCTCATTGGTTTATTTTTCTACTGCTTCAGTGTATTCTTCTGTAATCTTGAAAACAAAATGCCATTTGGATTTTAAAGGATGTACAGCTTGTGTTCTAGTATAACCACTTTTATGTTGAAATATCAAGTTAATTCAGGGAAAGTTTTGAACAGTTGAACCAAAATTGGAGTAATGCACCTTATCAAAATCTACTTCAGTTTTAATTTATATAAATAATCTTTTGCCTTGTTCTTTAATCAGTTAAGGTCTTACCACTTTTGATATGCAATCTACTAATTTACCAGACTTATATAGAATAGTAAATTTTAGGTGAAAGTTATATCTGTATTTAAATTTTATGATATAATGAATACCATAATAAAGCAGTAACACCTTCAAAATACATTTTGCTAATTTATGAATATGCTTTGTAACTATATTGTTGATATGATGAGTTGAGATTTTATATAGTGGTTCAGAATATTTGTTTAATTTATCTATTCTAATCTCTAGCTATACTGAATTCCAGCCTTACAAATATATGAACATTTGCATATACCTTGCTTCCCCCCCCATAGCACAGAAGCTATCTCTGATATTTTTGATGATTTTGTATGTGTGCTGCTATATTTATTTTTTAAATTTATACAGTCTTTTGTTGAGCAGCTCAAAGCTGTGTAGGTAGTGTTTCCCCTCCTGTTTTTAATCACAACAATAATTGTATGACATAAATTGAACTTTATATCATTATATCTCAATCTGGACTTACTATATAGATTTCAGCTAGCCAGCTTTCTTTAGCCAATAGAAAAATGCTGGGGATAGAAATCCACATATCTGGAGTTGTGAAGGTTGGGAACACTATGGATAGATAGTTTCGTTAGTGGTATATTGCATAGATTCATATATTTGGATTATACAAAAAAGTGTATGTGAAGTTTAACTTGTGAAACTGTCAGCTTCTTGAACTACTCATACATTGCTTCAGATCAAATGAATATAACTAAAGCATAGCTCTTGGAAGATATTAATATTGTAATGGCATTATCTGGTATATGGACCTAAGCTATTAATGTAGTTAGCAGCTTGAAATGGCATTTTTGTACACAGTTTCAATATACAGTATATTTAATATGTAGTCCACTTAGTTAAATATTACAAACATAATTATTCTTATTGGCTAGAAATGTTAGTATCACTATTAATGTGTATTTGCATGCAATCACAGATAATTGTCTATATTGCCTGTTTACTAACAGTTTAGCAAAATTCTGATGGACAATTCTACAGTATTAAAAAAGCAAGTGAAATTGCAAAGTGTTTAATACCTTAATGTCACTAAGTATATTTTTATAGCAGATGTTAAGTCAGATACTGAATCTTGATAGATTAAAAGGATAGGTAATGCAGTATACTGTTCACTTAGAAGAAGAGTTTAGTTTGCATAATCATAATGATACAGGATTGTTCATAGGTCTCTTTAAAAAAATAAAAATGAAGGGAATCTTGAACTTTTTTTCTTTTTATTCATTCATTGTGTTTCTATACAGCCTAAGAATATATTTCATGAATTGTGTGGGTTTCATTTTCCAAGGTGGCTAATTTATGGATATGCAGGCATGTATGAGTTGATGCATGAAAAAAAAAATCTTCCCAGCCATAATAGTTAAAAGAACATTTATTAACTGATACTAATCCTGGTATAATCTAATAATGTACTGGTGATCTGTTGGTCATATAATCTCCAAGCTCCTTTCTTAATAACCTGCTCTGCTTTCTGGCTCTAGTCAGTACAGGTAGTCCTAGACTTACAACAGTTAATTTAGTAACCAAGATTACAAGGGTACTGAAAAACATGATTTATGACTGTTTTTCATATTTACGACTGTTGCGGCATCCTCATGGTCATGTGATCAAAATCCAGGTGTTTGACAATCGATTCATATTTATGATGGTCTCAGGGTCATTTGATAATTGTTTACAAATTTTTGTTAAGCAAAGTCAATGGGGAAGTCAGTAACAATCATGTTACTAATTTGCTTCCCCATTGACTTCGCTTATCAGAAAGTTATCATGTTACTTTATGTTACTAACTTAATCACTGATTCACTTAACAACTGTTTGCAAAATTCACTTAACTGTCTTGTTTAGCAGCAAAAATTTTGGGCTCAATTTGGTTGTAGGTTAAGGACTCTATAGAGCGCTGAATGGTAGTAAAAAAATAGAAGTGCTGTCTCTGCTCTGCTATCAGTAGAGAGATCATTGCAGAATCCAATCTGGGTGGGTCACCAGGGCCAGAGGTTTTGTCTTCGAGCTTTCGGACTCATGCTGGAGCCCATCTTCACGGAGCTTCTCTCTTATCTGCAAGAGAGATCATTAGATACCTTTTTGTGTAGTTGTCATTTTTGGTTAATAAACCGGGATATCCTTGTTTAGAAGAAGGGGTAAGGAAAAAAATAAAGTAACTCTGTGTGTATGTGCATGCATGTGTACTGTATATATGTATGTGTGAGATTGTGTATAAATAACTACAAATTCCTATTTCACTTCTGCGGATAGTTTGTGTCTTCCTCAATGCTCTTAAGATCCAGCTGTCTACAATTACTGTAGGCTCGAATCCCACCAGGCTCAAGGTTGACTCAGCCTTCCATCCTCTCGGGGTAGGTAAATTGAGGACCCAAGATTGTTGGGGGCAATAAGCTGACTTTGTAAAAATGCCGCTTAGTAATAAGCAGGCATATACAATGGAAGGAAGGCTATTGCTGAGCACACTGGGTTGTGCTCCAAAAATTGTAAGCCGCCCTGAGTCTTCGGAGAAGGGCGGCATATAAATGTAATTAAAAAAATAATAATAATAAAAAAAAAAAATCTCGGGTGCTCTGTTAGAGGCCTGGTAGTTTGAGAGTTCTGCAGATCTTAGTTATTTCTAGTACTGAACCTTTCTGAACTCTGCGATTGTTCTTAGGATCTGTCAAGAGTCATTCTTCCAGTTTAGGAACCACAGCCCTGAGTGCTCTCACCACCAGTTGGATCGCTTTAGCTTTTATTTTTCATATCCTCTCTAATTCCTCCTTCAGACTCTCTAGTTCTCCAAATTCTCATGTTCTACCTTCCTGATGTTTCTACCACTTGGCTGTTGTGCCATTTAATGTATTCCGTTGCTGCCTGCATCTTATATCTTGCCACTATTTGTTAAATTGTCTCTGAGGTCTCTTTGCATCTTGGGTCCTATCTAATGTAGTTTACTCCTTGTATGGATTTGGTCCTTACTGCCTGTTCTTGTGTTGCTCTGATCAAGTGCCTGAGTGCTGCCTTTTAGTCTATCCCTTTCAGTCACTGGTAAGATTTCCCAGTGTCAGCAACCTCAGCGATTTCTTAAAAGTACATTCCAGGTTTATCTGATCACCTGAGCCAACTGGACTTTTGTCAGCTTACAGAATTTGCATAATAAAAAGAGGTGCTTTTGAATCAGTCTTGACCCCTGGGACAACTACAGTTTCTTGGCAACATTGCCTTCCAATGGCTAAGAGAAAGCGATTGACCCAAAGTCACCTAGCTCAGAGGTCTCCAACGTTGGCAACTTTACGACTTGTGGACTTCAACTCCCAGAATTCCTCAGCCACCTGGCTGAGGAATTCTGGGAGTTGAAGTCCACAAGTCATAAAGTTGCCAACGTTGGAGACCCCTGACCTAGCTGGTTTCATGCCCAAGGCAGGACTAGATGTCAGTTGTCGGGTTTCTGGCCTGGTGCCTTTAACTGCTATGCAAATTAGCTCTCAGATATTAATTCAAATAAAAGACCAAAAGTCTAGAATTAGAGAAAATGTAGTTGCTGCTGTATAAGTCAATGCCCAAAGACCTGCTGAAGGACACCTGTTTTCTCTTACTTTTAGAATGGAATAAGGCTGGGGTCCATTCATACTTCTGAGTACAAACTGCTGTGTTGCAGAAGAGGAGAATTGCCATGCCTCTTAGTAGATGGAGACTGTTGGTTATTGCTCACTAATTGTCTGAGTAGGAAGATATCTAGGCCCTAAATCATATAGGACTTAATACAAGTGACCTGCATCTTGAATTGTACCCCAAAACATGCTGGTAATATATTATTACCTTTATTGTCAGAGTACAACATAAGTACAGTGAGATTGGCTGAGACTCCCTTTGTGCATACCCCCACCCCACACAACTCACAAGTGAGGACAGAAGTCCCTAATCCAGACCCAATCGTATTACCCTATGTGACCTTGTTACACAACGCACCGGCCCCGCAAGTCTGTCATACTATGGAAATCAGTACAGCTTGAACAGCAGAGGAATGACATATAACTGGCCACTGAACACATGCACCTGTCAAGCCTCCAAGTAACATGCCCTGAAAAATAAAGTCCAAGGCATTCATCTTCCTTTTTAAATCAATTTATTAGGAACACATTAAATTGGCAAGGACTTGGTGTAATTCCGACTCTGAACCGGATCCGGAATTACACCCAATAAAAGCAAAAGTGTGAAACTTCCTCCCTGAGTCATAATCTCCAATCAATTGTCAGTCCAACAGTCTGGCGACTCCAAACTCCACCTTCAGCCAGCTGCAGGCATCTGATCTGTTCCCATGGGAAAGGAATGCCACCTAGACATAACATTCCCCCTTTATCAACAGTTAGAAAGTGGTGAACCTGAAGTATTATTAAATCCAGTTACTACAAACCTAAAAATTAATAGAAAAGGAAAAAATACAAAGACTAATATGAAGTATGGCTACACATACGTCACCTTCAGCGTTGACAGGACCACTGTGAGCTGGATCAGTTGAAATTTCTGGATAGAGTGGGTGTTGGGTAGAGAAGATTACAGTAATCAATATATAACAAGTGACTGTCTTCAGTATAACTGTTTTGGGAAGGTTGTAATTGGCACATCAGCTGAAGTTATGCAAAAGCATTGAGTCTGAGTCTGTTTTTCCTCATCCATATCCTGACAGCCTCCAGGCACGGCACCAAATTATGACTTCTATCACATCTTCCAAGAGGTCTTGATTAGAGATGTGTAGTTGAATGTCACCTAATATAAATCAGTGGCCCCCAAACCAGGGGCTTTTTTGGCACCAGGGCCTGGTTTCATGGACCATGTGGTGGTGGTTTTGGTTTTGCTTGCTCAACACCTGCTCACCCCGATTCCTAACAAGCCATGGATCACTACTGGTCTGGGCGTTGGGGATCTCTGATATAGATGATATTTCATCTTGAACAGATGATTCATCTAGCAATTTCATGTAGATGTTGAACAGAACAACAGAAAGGACTGATCCCTGAGGTCTGTGGATCTGACTTTTTCTCTCCACAGCACCCACTGTACTCACTTATTCAGGTAGAAGCAGAATCACCATAAAATGATGCCTCCGAGTCTCAGCCCTCACATATGGTTCAGAAGGGTACTCTGCTAAACCCTGTCAAAAATTCCTGAAAGAAATAGGACAAGGATGATTGTTCCACCTCAATCCAAGACCTACCCTAGGTCATCCATAAGAACTACTAATGTGGTTTCTTTGCGATGCCAGGTCTAAAACCAGATGGGAAATTTCCAAATGTATTTTCTTCAGAGCTTTTTGCACACAGCCCTCTGAAGAAGGAAAAGTTAAAAATAAGATGATAATTTTATTAAATCCAGGTCTCGCCTCTTAAGGAGTAGGCAAACAAGTATCTCTTTTAAGGACCTCTGCCATCTCTCCTTCCCTCCTTTGCTAAAGGGGCATTCACTACAGCTGGATACAGCTTCCAGTCCCCTCCCTTTAATTAGCTAGGTTAGATCCAGTTCACAAATTAAATTTGTTTTAACTGATGCCTGTAACCTCTTCTGAGCAGCCTCTAAACCAGGGGTGTCAAACTGGCAGCCCGTGGGCTGGATGCGTCACGTGCAGGCCACACTCATCCCTGCTCTGCAAATGGGAAAAACATTGTGAAACATCATGTGACATGTTGTGTTTGACACCCATGCTCTAAATCCTGAACCATCCTCAACCATGAAAGCTTGACTAGATGACTTCAAACCAGTCAGTAACTCTCAGTTCATCCTTTTTCATAGGGTGAATGTTTGGGGAGACAAGTAGGATAATACACAGCATTGTATTTGCTATCTTGACCTTCTCTGTCAAAGGCAGAATCTATGTCATAAATTAGAAATAAATGTTTGTGATTGAGATTGGATGTTTTGGAAGGAATGTATCAATAGTGCAGGTTTTTTGTACTCCTTTAAAATAATATTTAATACCCCTAGATCTGGATTGGAGAATGCTTTGGTTAAAGATCAAGCAGCAGATTTAGGAGGCGTGTGCAAAGAGGAGGTATATTTATCAGGAGCAATGCTTATTCCTAATGAAGCTGTTTATCAAGAATTAAAAAATAAGGCATAAGAATATATTGGTAGACTAAAATCAACTAGCTAATGGCAGGTCACAGAATATTCCGTCATCCAGTTAGAAGGGGAAAGAACAAGCATCCAGTGAGATAAGAGACTGGGAAACTGGGAATCATCAAAACTGGACTTTCAGGACAGTCAGAAATAGAATAGATGACAATTACTATCTTGTGTCTTTTAAAAGAAAGATTTATCCTGCTGCATTTAGAATTTGACACTGGGCCAAATGCAGTGCATTACATTATAATCTAAAATTAGTATTTCTGATAGCAAAAATGTACTTTGGGTGTGTACTGCATTTCATCTGAAAATTGGTAGCAATTTAACAACTGATGTATTCACTTTTCTGAAGGATCAGTTTGCAACTTAACGAAAATTGTTTGTAAATCAAATGTGTAAAATCAGCAATATGCAAGTTAAAATTATAATCAGTAGAGTAAAAACAAAAGGAAACCTGTAATCCAGATCTAATATACCCAGCATATTAATAGATCTTTGACCAAGGCATATACTTCCTAACTTGTGTGAGGAAAGAGCCAGGTCTTCAAGGCCCACTTAAGGGATGGCAAGGTTCAGCCTACTTGAACTTTGAGTCAGGTGGAGCGGGAGTGTACTATTCCAGAGGCAGGTGATACAACAGAAAAGTCATGCTTTCTGGATCCCTTCACTGTTTCAAGGAAAACATCTGAAACATGCTTTCGTTTGCTTTTGAAAATATGGCTGCACTTTATATGTTTTAATGTTTTACTATTACCTTTTAATATTTTAATCACATTTTTCATAAGTCATCACTCTCAGATGATAGTGCTATGAAGTTTTCAATCACTGCTTTGGTATATATTTTAGGAAAGCTGTTGTCTTTGTCAAAATGGAAGTATTTGCTGAGCACACTGGGTTGTATCCCAAAAATTGTAAGCCGCCCTGAGTCTTCGGAGAAGGGCGGCATATAAATGTAATTAAAAAAAAATGGCTTACTTATTGAGATCTTCACATATACGTAACCCCCATGTTACCCCTTGTTGGCCAATGGGGCAAATTGGTAGCTTTTGGAGTTCAGCCACATCTTGAAGGCCATAGGTCACTTATTCTTATCCATAGTTCAAATTTACTTTAGAGAAATATTTGATTCAAAAGAATGAAATATATTTTTAAAAATATATCTAACCTATAGCTCAGTTATTCCTTTATTAAGCATTGTTTTGCTGTAGAGCAACAATAGATTTTTATAATTTGAAAACATGCAGTACAGTGATTAATTTTTGCCAAAATTCCAGGTCAAACATGGAATAATTTCTTGATCAGCCTCCTCAATGTTATTACTGAGTTCTCCATATTTTTATGCAGACAACTTCATTATTGATGATCTTACCATGGCAAATCAATCAAAACTGTTTTTAAGCTTAATTGGTTATACAGTAATAGTTATTAAAAGTTTGTTTTTTTTTTTTCAATGTTATATTTGGCTTTGACTTCTCATATTCCTCAAATGAATGCTTTAAACAAGCCTGAGTGTTACAAAGTTATAGGATCCACATCAGAATTATCCACACGTGCTTCAAGAACAAATCCTTTTTATAAAGAAGGTAACTTCAGAGATCTGTTAAGACATTATGTCATCTAAAAGAGGCACATATTCTCTGAATAGGACTTTCAAGGAATTAAAAATAACAGGTGATTCTGCTGAGTTGATGCCTTGAATAGCATCTTGAAATAAATTAGCTACAAACTGGATGCCCTTGATGTATATGAACTTCAATTTCCATAGTTCCCAGCTTATATTATGAATTCTAGGATTTAAAGTCCATGCCTAGACAGGGTTGTATCTGAGCTGCACAAAACTGGATGGCTACGAGATGACAACTAAGATGTACAGAAGCATCAACTCTTGGTGCAGTCTAGTGGTTATCTAAGGTTTGCATCTCCAATACAGTATCCCTGCATCAGGAGAATTCCTGGCTTGGGGAAGGTCAGGAGAGGAATCATGTATCAGAATGGGTATGTTGATTTTCATTAAATATGTTTCTTCCAAGCAGTGAACTCACAATATAAACATTCTCTGTTCATGTATTCTCCACATAAATTTTGAGCTACAGAGTTTTCAGCATGTTTCTGATGGGATTGGCCCAGGTAAATGCTATCATTTGGAAGAGATTTGAGTGTAGTTATAAGGATGAATAGAGTTTCTTCCATTTTTGTAATTGCAATTCTGTAGTTCTTATTTTAAGAAGAAGGTTTTTCTTTGTTAATGACAGAAGCTACAGTTAAAGATAGTTTCAGTGTAACAACTTATAAATATTTTATTTGTATTTTATGCATCACTGGTTGATAGCTATCACAACTGACAAGACACTTAGAATGGGGACCAAGCTTCACTCTTATATTTCTACCAACTTAGTTTTTTCTCAGTAAATGAAATAAGAAGGGTAAGAAAGCATAAATTATAGAAAACAAAACAAAGAAAACATTCTGCTTTTTGGGTATTTGTTTTGACTATCCTTTGTTACCCTTTTTCTGTATCTTATCTATATATGGAGAATATATACACATATACATACATACATACATACATTCCATATATATATTACACACACACACGTGTGTGTGTGTGCGTGTGCGTGTATGTTGGCCTCTATCAGCAAAGAACAGAAAAGGAGCTACAAAGCTTCTAGTACTTCTTTAAAAAAATCAGTCAGTGATATTGTTTGAAAAGGCATTTATTTTAAAGTAGCGTGGCAGTTGCTTTTATATGAGGGTAGAATTTTACTGGAATATTCTGTTGGAGGCTAGATATCAGTTGACAAATAGATCTTGTAAAACAGTTTTGTTTACTATTGTTTACTATTTTGTTTAATAGTATTTTTACGGATAGTTTTTGTTTTGCTATTTATTACAATATTTGTTCTATTTACAAAAACAAATAGTATTTAATTTACTATTAATAGTATTTATTTACTATTTTTTAAAATACTTTTAAACTTGTCACAACTGATTTATCAGTATATGTAATAAATATAAAGCAATTTAGTTACATACCCATGAGGCATAAAATAGACATTTGTTCAGCTTCTATATAGATAGTCTGTAAATGCTTATCAGAAAAGATGAGATTTAAACCTATTAAGATAGTGGTTTCCTTTTGACATTTGTTGGCTATATACGATATCAGATCATATATAATATTTGGGCTATGGCAATTTTAGAGGTACTGTATTAGGAGCTTAAAGTTGGGAAAACATCTGCAATTGGGCTGAGTAATAAAGAGCATGGGAAATACCATAATTAAAGAATTACATTGGTATTGTTAGTTCTGAATTCAAGACAAGAATATTTATTGCAGTCAATGACCAATCCATTAATTCTGAATTCTATATTTAGGTAGTTTTTGTTTAGTGACTGTTTGGACTGAAAATGTTTGCAGCTTGCAATGGTGATGAAAAAGTAACTGCTTCCAATGCTTGCATTTATAACCTTTGCAAAATCTCTCTCTCTCTGTCAGTGTCTCTCTGTCAGTCATGTTTGCCATTATAGTCAATATGTGTCCTACACTGCAGAGGTCGCCAACCTTTTGGACCTCAGGCACCACCAAACTCATAATTTTAAATCCCAGGGACCACTAACCAGTTCTGTGGGTGTGGCCTAATTTCTGGGTGTGGCTGGGTGGTCATGTGACTGGCTGGGCATGGCTTGTATGTAAATATTATAAATATTTATATAAATATTGATTTTTTTTATAAAAAAGAGTAATTTTTACCCAAAATCAGGCAAAGCAGCCAGGCAGATTGAGTTGCTCACAGAATCACAGATTCATTCAGAGATCTATCTGCCATCACCTAGCTCAGTCTGTCACATAAAATTTGCTAGCAAGCAAACTCACAAAATTAACTCACAACACACCATGTATGTAAATATTGAATTTTTTATAAAAAAAGAGCAACTTTTATCCAAAATCAGGCAAAGCAGGCAGGCAGATTGAGTTGCTCACAGATTCATTCAGAGATCTATCTATCTGCTATCGGCTAGCTCAGTCTGTCATATAAAATTTGCTTGCTGTGAGTCTGCACTGAATAATAGAACCTTCAGTCCTAAGGGAGGTTTGGCTGTGCTTAAAAGCAGAGCCAAAGAACTAAAGACTAGCTAGAAAGCAAGAAATCCAACCATTTCCTGCTTCCTAGCTAATCTAAATCTCCCAGCACAGCAGAACAGCTGATGGTCGGAAAAATAGCAGTTTAGCAGGCAAGTTTGCAGGGTAAGGAATGAGTGGGCGGGGAGGATTCCGTGCGTGGGCCATGTGGGCAGCGCAGCCATGTGTTTCTGTGCAGCCTGGATTAAGTGCTCTGGGGATGAGTTTCTCTGCGGCCCACCAAAATTTTCTCATGGCCCACCAGTTAGCGACCGCTGCTACAGTGCCTGACTCATTTTTTTCTCGCTTGCAAATTCTGCCTAAACAAGCCAGCTTTTCCTGAGTTGCTTTTCTCCCCAGCCCAGCCCAGCCCAGCCCAGCCCAGCCCAGCCCAGCCCAGCCCAGCCCAGCCCAGCCCAAGCCAGCCCAGCCCAGCCCAGCCCAGCCCAGCCCAGCTCAGCCCTAAAAAGTACTAAACATAACTGAACAAGCTCAACTCTGGGACCTTAATTAGTTGATTAGAACCTTGGAGAGCTGGCTTCCACTGCCTGAAATTGACAAGTGCCCGGTTAGTTTTACATTAAATACTCTTGTTTTCCTACTAAGCTGGCTTGCAGCCACAAGCAAGCTAAACAAATAAACTATGCGAGTGCATTCCTTTTGATGTCTGTTCCCCATTGTGTGCCTGCTTACTCTCTCATAATCCTTTTTTCTCCCGTTAATGTTGATATAAACATTTAGTCTCTTATTGCTAATTATCCCATCACCCGGGTGAGCATCTCAAAGGTTGGGGAAATGGAGAAAGGACTATAAGATTTGCCCTTTTACCTGGTTTCTTCCTGGGTAGAGTTCCAGAAATCTTCCCTGCCATTTGGGCTCACCCAGCTATTTGGGATTGTATCATTCTGATGCTGTAAATTAAAGAAAAGGTAAAGTGAAATTCTAAGCATGGTTGCCTGATTTTTTTCACTTAGCAACTGTTTTGCCTAATGATCGAGTTGCTTGTCCCAGTTGCAGTCTGAATTCTGTTGAAAGGCAGATTTCACTTTTCTTTTGTCAGTCATTTCATTTCTGATCATCTGTTTGCCAACTTGTTTCTGTTGATTGATTGCAATAATCATATGTTATATATGTACTTAATAAGTGGTCCTTGAAATATTATGTTATATATATTTGCACATATACTATGTACATAAAAAGCTAGAAGCTGCAACTGGATCCACATTTAAACGGATTAAGCACCATTTAGCTTGTTTGTAATTTCTTGGGATATGTAGTTATGTATAACTTTTCAGTGAGAATGTAGAACAACGGTTTTAGAGTTTTTAAAAAACTGTAACTAGCTGCTGTTTTGTGTAATATGTGAAGTGTTGTACATAACAATTAAAGCTTACATGCATGGCAATGAAGGACTTCATTAAACTAATTTAACATCAAGTTAAATAATATATGTACTGGTATACATTTCTCTTTATCTTAAGTGACTAAAATGACCTTAGATAACAATTAAATTCAATATGATTATAGTTACTAAATAAACAGTTGCAGATCTATTTTTCAATATTATATAGCTATTTTCTCAATTTTTGCAGTGTTCAGCTGCCTGAGGAATAAAATTACCTGGGGAAGGGCACAAAATACAAAAGTTGCAGCCTGCCAGCTGCAGAGAATCCTGGATGAAATGGCTGGCAGGGTCCAGGAGGACAGCCTTCTTTGCTGTTGTCCTGCTCCCTGGAACATCTTGCTCCCTGATGTGGCCCTAACCCTCCTATCTTTTCCAGAGTGGTGTCTATAGGATCCAGTAGCTTGGGGTTCACTCTGATCTGCTAGCTCTTTAGACTGAATAATTTAAACTGAGGACACACTTCCTGCTCTCCAACAGTTCCCAGTTTTCTGTTCAGTCTGGAGCTCTGCAGATGTGTTTTTTGACACTCTGTGTTTCTTCAGGATTGTTGTTCTTTGCGATTAGACTAGCGTCAATTATTTTCTTGATTCAGTGGCCAGAGCCTTTGGCTTGAGTCATTGACCTCAAAGGTTTTTCCTTGCGTCATTTTTTTTTAATTTTTATTTTTTTATACATCTCTTCAAGTCAGCAATGTGATTCCTGGTTACAACATACATACATAGTCATAGTTACATTTCCAGCTTTCTTACCTAGTTTCATAGCCAATCATTCTCCTCAATGCTTCTGCGAGAGCCCAGGATGGGTTAGACTCCTCCTGATGATGTCATTAAGCTGAGTCTGTTCTTGTATATAAAAGGCCAGCCCCTGGGAGTCTCCCCAGCTTTGACTCAGCTCCTTTTAGTCAGTGAGCTGGGTCTCTGAAAGCACATAGTGATCGTTCTAATATTCAACAAAAAACTCCCACAAAGCTAATACAGCTTCAAACACAGCTCCCAGGGATCTGGGCAGCTGTGTCTTCAGGAGAGTGGGTCTCCTGAAGACCTCTCAAAGGAGGAAGACTCTCGCCCAGATCAACCTCCCTCAGCCTCAGTCTTCAAACCAGCCTTATTCAAACTACTCCTACATAAGGCTCTGGTTACAGCTAAGCTGTCCCCTGAGGAAGTGGCTCCCAAACCACAAGGGGAACCCTCTGGGCAAGGAGACTCCCTCTTCTCCAAGCCCGTAGTCTACATGGAGGTTTTACCCTCCCCTCTGTTATTTCTTGACCTGGTCAAGGAACAGTGTGCTTCCCCTGCTGCAGGTCCTCACCCTTCATCTCATGACAGACGATTTTACAATGTGGGCCCATTCCCAGCCAATGCTCTTGCAGTGCCCTCTGTAGACACTCCTGTCATTGTTGTCGATAATGGCAGATCACATCTCTGGGGTCGACAACTCCCAAGCCGACTGGCTGAGCCGGAGCTTGGGCGGCCATGCAGAATGGTGCCTCCACCCGTCCCTTTTCAGGGACCTTTTCCTGAGGTTTGAGACCCTGGAAGTGGATTTCTTCTCCACTCCCCAAAACGCTCAAGTAAACAGGTTTTTCACCGGGTTTCCTTATCAGGGAGCGGAGGGGACCAATGCTGTTCAGTGCAGATGGCCTGGGCCTCTCCTCTATGCCTTTCCCCCTCTTCCTATCATTCCGACAGTCATTCGGAAGATGTTGGAGGAATGGGTGGAGCTAAATCTCCTGGCCCCCTATTGGCCACGGAGGCCCTGGTTTGCAGACCTGGTGAACCTGTCTGTAGCCTCTCCCTGGAGGATCCCAGCCCACATGATCTCACTTCATCAGGGGTCCTTGCTCCATCTGGATCCCCAGTGGTTCAAGCTGACTGTGTGGCACTTGAGTGGCAACGGTTGAGAGAGGCTAATCTCCTGCAGAAGTTTATTCTCACCATCCAGGTGTCTCGTAAACCATCTACGATGTGATCTATGATGCCACCTGGAGGGTTTTTTGTCAATGGTGTCTAAAGGAGGGTCTGTTACCCACCTCAGCTCAACTGGCAGAGGTTCTACATTTCCTTCAAGATGACCTAGAGAAGGGACTAGCCCCTAATAACTTACGCCAAGTAGTGGCCCTTTCCTCAGTTCTTGCCTGGGAATCATTTCCTTCCTTGTCTCACCACCCTTCTGTCAGGAGATTTTTAAAAGGGGCTTCTAACCTTCAGCCCCTTGTAGTACACAGGTATCCTTCATGGGACCTTCCTAAGGTGCTCCAGGCCCTGACGGAACCACCATTCGAACCCCTTAGGACAGTGTCTCTGCAATTCTTGACACTGAAGGTCATTTTTCTGGTATCAATCACATCAGCTAGAAGGGTGTCAGAGCTGGCTGCCCTCTCGATCAGACAGGATCTATGCACTTTTCATGGTTGTTCTCCATTTAGATCCCACCTTTATCCCAAAGGTCAATACCTGGTTCCACAGATCCCAGGACATTGTGTTGCCAGATTTCTGCCCCCTTCCGCAGCACAATTTAGAATGTAAGTGGCATACCTTAGATGTTAGGAGAATGCTTAGAATTTACCTCAAACGCACTTCCACCTTTAGGAAAACTGAAGCTATGTTTGTCTCCTTTTCCCCATCTCACTTGGGGAACAAAGCCTCTCCTCCCACCATAAGCAGGTGGGTCAGGGTGTGTATTGCACAGGCCTACAAGGCTATTGCTCTTCCAGTGCCTCAGGGTCTGACTGCGCACTCTACCAGAAGCGCCGCGACTTCAGCTGCCTGGGCCACCCAGGCATCCCTGGAAGAGATTTGCAGAGCGGCCGCATGGGCATCCCCATCACCCTTCATCAGACATTACCATCTGGATTCCTTTGCCTCTGCAAGTGCACCTTCAGCAGATGAGTATTTCAGCGAGTGGTTCCACAGTTGGAGTGATCAGCTGGATGAGGACCCTCCCTTGGACATGCAGGCTTTGGTATGTCCCATCCTGGGCTCTCGCAGCAGCAGCGGAGAATGGGTGTTGGTATAATCACCTGAGAATGCCTTTCTATCTATGCTGCTAGAGAGCTCAGTCCTTCCCTTGTTTCATCTGGATATGGTAAGAAATACTAACATTCTAGATTCTGTTTTGCTTTCAGAGACACTCACTACAGTCTGTCAAGTATCTTCGCCAAAGCTGGGGAGAGTCCCAGGGCTGGCCTTTTATATACAAGAACAGACTCAGCTTAATGACATCATCAGGAGGAGTCTAACCCATCCTGGGCTCTCTAGCAGCGTAGATAGAAAGGGCGTTCTCAGGTAATTATACCAACGCCCATTATCTATTCCATTTTTATTTTCATAAATTTTCACTTCATATTTTTGATTCATTAATCCAGTAACAAAAACATTTTCATCCTAAAACATATTTCCCACTATTTATCCCTTTATTTTCATTTCCATCTTACCACCTATTTTCTTTCTTTTTACTTTCTCAAAGCTGAAACAAAAAACAAAAATAAAATAGAACTAATATCAATGTAGTCATTCTTGATTATTACCTTCCAACTAACAATTCCCTATTTACTATTTTATATATGTGTGTATCTCCCCCCCCCCCCTTCGGGATCCACATGGTATTTCCCCCCGATCTACAATGAATCTTACATTTATTCCAAAGATATTCAAATAACCATTTCATATTTCCTGTTTATTTCCATTTAACCAAGTTTTACTTATGGAATTATATTTAATTTTCATTCATCACCTTTTAAATCATAATATAATAATCTTACTGCAAATACTTTACAATATAATCAATTATAATTTACCATATTTGTTTTTCCAATATCATTTGTATAATCAATTGCATTTTCTATTTCATATATAATATAATATATATAAAGATTAAAAAAATAACAATACAACCATTTTAATTTCTCTTACTCTACAATCATTTTTCTCATCATATAATTATATAATCTTGCGGTGAATTCTTATTCCCATTAATTCCAATTAAGCTTATTTCTTTATTTTTGAAAATAATTCCCAATAAATTTTAAACTTCAAAACTCCCTAATCTATATTTCTAAAGAACCAATGTACATTTCCATGTGGAATTCCCCCCTTTATTTTATCTTAACCATCATCTCTCAGTCTCTTGGCCCTGTAATTTCTTCTAATTTTAGACTGTTTTCCCTTTTCTAAGCTTTTCCGGTCCTTTCTCTTAGCTCCTCTTTTCCCCCCTATTATTATTTTTGTTTTCATCTCCCATTCACTTATTTTTTCCCCCTTCCTCTCCTGATTTCTCTTTTGCAGTTTCTTCTTGTATGGCTTCTTTTGTTTAATCTTGGAAATGTTTTCCTTTTTGTTTATCACATCTGTCATTAAAGTCTTAATTTTAATTCCTTTTGTGTCTTCTTGCAATGTCTATTGTTCTTTCTCCTATACGCTGCTTCGAGAGTCCAGGATGGGTTAGACTCCTCCTATCACGTCATAGAGCTGAGTCTGCCGTATAAAAGGGCTAGTCTCTAGCCAGATTCCCAGCTTTGACTCAGCTCCTAGTCAAAATGAGCTTCGTGTCTTGGAAGCAGAAAGGATTGTAGATAGCAGTTAGCAGAAAAGAAAGTTTACAGGTTTGATCACAAGCCTCTGACACATCTCTCGGGGCTCCGATCAAGCTTTGTCAGCTGGGGAGCAAGGATCCACTCTCCAGCAGCATTGGGGACCTGATGCTGCCTTCGGGAGGCTTTAGATAAAGGGAATAGCCCAGTCTCCCACGCAGTCCTCCCCGACGCCTCTCTCACAGTTGTTAAGTGAATCACTGCAGCTGATAAGTTAGTAACCTGGTTGTTAAGTGAATCTGGCTTTCCCAGTGGCTTTGCTCATCAAAGGGTTGTAAAAGGTAATCACATGATCCTTGGACATGTGAACCATCATAAATATGACTCAGTTGTCAAGTGTCTGATTTTTAATCACATGATCATGGAGATGCTACAAAGGTCAGTGTGAAAAATGGTCATAAGTTGCTTTGTCAGTGCTGTTGGATGGGGGTCGTTAAGACCGTTTTTAACAGTCTTAACAGTCGTCATCACTTGTGACTGTAATGGACAGGCTCTGTTATGGTCATAAATGAAGGAGTATATGTACATACAGTAGTAACTCAAGATGAAACCATGGATGATAATAATATAAAGTACTGCACTTCTATTTCTCTAGTCATCCCAGTCTCCATGATTTGCCGTCCAAAGTCTTTTGAATGACATCAAATAGTGGTGTGATCACAAGGCTGATTGTGATTTGAAACACATACCTTTTCATGAATCCACTATTTTTTCTTTCTCATTAAGACATTTACATGTATCAAAAGCTTTTCAGTCTCCATGGTTGTTGCAGTACAGGTAGACCTTTACTTACAACCGCAACTGAGTCCAAAATTTCTATTGCTAAGCAAGTAGGTTAAGTGAGTTATTCCACATATTTTTTGCTCTAATTGTTAAGCAAATCACTGTAGTTGTTAAATGAATCATGCAGTTGTTAAGCAAATCTGGATTCTCCCAGTGACTTTGCCTGTTGGAAGCCAACTGTCATAAATACATGCCAGATGCCAAGTGTTTGAATTTTGTTCATGTGACCATGGGGATGCTGCAATGGTCATAAGTGTGAACAGCGATCATAAGTCACTTTTTTCAGGGCCATTGTAACTTTAAATGGTTACTAAATAAATGGCTGTTAAGTGAGGACTACCTCTACTGCATTTTGTGGCATGGTGAGACTCCCAAATTACATATTAAAAGTAGAACACAACAGTAGGAAACACTATGATCATATTTTTCTCAGTGACTTCTGTACTACCATGTTTCTCATAAAACACGACCCACCCCAAAAAGAAGGCCAAGCACTGTTCTGTGCACATGCGGTAAAATTGAGCCCTGCCCCAAAATTTGGCCCTATTTAAGTGCATACGTGGCCAATATCTCACGTTGCTTGCAGTGCGGACAATATGAGGTAGGGGAGGAGGGAAAGGGTGGAGGAGGTGAACTTGCCCCACTTACCCCATGCACCTTGCCTGGCCACTGGGCTACTGCTTTTGCAGCCAAAAGAAGCAACCCACGTGCCTTGCCTGGCCAACGGGCTGGTTCTTTCGCAGCTGAAAAGAGCGAGCGACATACCTCACACACCCTTGCTTACCTGTAACAGTCACTCCAACTACCGATAGCCACCCATCCAAAAAAGCCTGCTGTCGTACATTCTGGCATGCCTGGCCACTGGGCTGCTTATTTTGTGGATGAACAGTATGTGGGCAAGTGACGTGCCTCACGCTGCCTGAAGTACGTAATGTTTTTTTGGGTGTTTGTCCTGACCCACGTGGCCCAGTGCAGCAAGGAAGGCCTTTTGCAAAAAATGTCCCTATTGCAGATGGTTATATGGTAGCCCTGGGTCAAGTGATCCCTTTTTGCGACCTCCTGAGCCTATCATTATCCGATGGTAAGTGAGGCCATCTGCCCCTTTGCCATTAAATCTCAGATAATGGTGTCCAGAACAGGGGCCCAGAGGGATGTAGAAGCCATAGTAGACACCAGACACACCAGATTCCTAATTAGGCTCCCTACTGTCCAGAAGCTAGGGATAGTCACCAAACCCCTGGGCCACCCCATACGTTTCGAGCAAGTCAGTGGGACATTAATAGGCGGAGCTCCAGCTACTTTGGTCACTGAGCTCGTGAGACTAGAGATGGAGCGCATTGGTAACTCATACATTTTGTGCTGGCCTCAAAAATGACAGAATCCCTTATTCAGAGTCTTGCGTGGCTGGACAAAGGGGCCCCAGTCATTATGTGGGAAGACAGATACTGAAAGCTGAGAATTGGCATCAGGCCCCTGCCACCAGCCCCCGAAGCCGAACTGCCACCACTACCCGCCCCAACCAGTCAGAACAAAAAGGAGAAGAAGTAGCCATTGCCACTGATGGTCCATTGGACTGTTCACAGGTGCCTAAAGAGTATAGGGACCTAATAGATGCATTCAGCGAATGCGAATGTAACATCCTACCCCTGCCCCTTACAGGCCCACAGACTGCATGATAGAGTTTGTACCAGGGGCTAAATTGCCGAAACCCAAGATGTATTCCATGACCCCTAGAGAGTTGGAGGAATTAAGGAAATACATCAACACAACCTTGGCCAGGGGTTTCATACAGCCTGCCAAATCTTAAGTAGCAGCCCCGATTCTGTTCAGAGAGAAAAAAGATTGGGGGGGGGAGAGAATGAGACTCTGCATTGATTTTTCAGCAGAATTAATGCCATATGTTTAGAAAACACCTACCCCCTACCCCTACTGAAAGATATGCTGAATCACCTAGCTAAAGGCAAAGTGTTCATCATGCTAAATCTGAGAGAAGCATACTACAGGATGAGAATCAGGGAAGGGGATGAATGGAAGACTGTTTTCAACTGCCCTTTAGGCAGCTTCCAATTCAAAGTCATGCCATTCAGATTGCAGGGAGCCTCTGCCATGTTCATGCAACTAATCAACAAGGTGCTGCTTCAGCATTTATACAAGGGGGTCCTAGTTTTATCTAGATGACATTCTCATATTCAGCGAGACCCTAGAAGAACACATTAAATTAGTCCGGCAAGTCGTGGAAAAACTCCTAGCTGCGAAACTCTATGTGCAGCTGTCAAAGTATGAGTTTCACACGACTTCCCTGGACTATCTGGGCTACTGAGTGTCAAATCAGGGGGTAGAAATGGATCCAGGAAAGGTGAAAGCAGTGCTGGATTGGCAACCATCACACACTCGCAAACAACTCCAGAGTTTCCTAGGATTTGCAAACTTCTATAGACAGTTTATTCCCGCTTTCGCTGAAGTAGCTCTGCCCCTGACCGAACTGCTAAAAATGGGAGGGGCTACCCCCAAACCACAACTGAACCAACCATTGGCTTGGTCACTAGACTGTTAAAGAGCTTTAGAAAAACTAAAGAAACTATTCGCAGAAGAACCCATTTTGCAGCACTCTGATCCCAAACAGCCCTTTGTCATCCAAGCCAATGTCAGCGATGTAGCAGTAGCCACAATACTTTGCAAAAGAACTCCCACAGGCAACTCCAGCCATGTGCTTACATGTCCAAAAATCTCATGAACACCGAAAGGCGATGGGCTGTCTGGGAGAAAAAAGCATATGCTGTCAGATGGGCCCTTGTCTTGTGGCACCATTTCCAGGAGTGGAATAAAGGGCTGTTCGAGGTTTGGACTGACCATAAAAACTTAGAAGTGCTGAAAACCTGAAAACTCTTCCAAACAAGTCCGGTGGTCGCAATATTTTAAGTGGTTCAATTTTGAGCTGAAATCATATATACTGGGGGGAAAGAACCTACTGGCAGACACACTGTTAAGAAAACCCCAATTTTACAGTCACTGGGAAGAGGTTGTGCATGCAATCATTTCCAACTCCCAGCAGGCAGCCCAAGTCACCACCAGAGGTCGAGCCAAATATCAGGATGACCTCGGAGAAAATCAAATGACAGCTGCTCTAAAGTCCTCACTCCTAATTGACCAGTGGTTCACTGACAACTGGGACTCCTTAACCTTAAGAGAGGGATTGGCTTGGAAGGGGGCTAAACTCTATGTTCCTGTCAGCTTGAGGCTTCAAGTTTTACAGCGCAGCCACCATTCCCAGGTAGCTGGCCATTTTGGGTTCCTAAAAGCCCTCCACTTAACTAGAAGCCAGTTTTGGTGGCCTAAGATGACATGGAGGAATATGCCAAAAGTTGCCCTACATGTGCAACCATGAAGATGAGACCTAGAAAACCTGGATTACTACAACCAGTGGCAGACCTCAGCAGGCCTTGGGAGGAAATTGCCATGGACTTCATCATCAAACTCCCGGAGAGTGGAGGGAACACAGTAATTTGGACCATGGCCAACTTGTACTCAAAACAGGCCCACTTTATTGCCTGCTCCGGATTACCTTCAGCTAGGAAATTGGCTAAGATGTTCATAAAATATATCAACTGCATGGAGTTCCCCGCCGAGTCATCTCAGATAGAGGATTACAATTCACAGTGAAATTCTGGAGGGAGTTCTTGAAGACCATAGGGTCGACTTAGCTCGGCTTTTCATCTGAGCACGAATGGAGCCGTGGAACATGCAAACGCCATGGTAGAGCAGTTCCTGAGATGCTATGTGGGCTACCAACAAGACAATTGGGTGGACTTGCTACTGTTTGCAGAAGTGGCCTACAACAATGCAATGCACAGTAGCACTGGACTGACTCCTTTCCAGGTGACTAGTGGCATGGAGTTCGTCCCCATGCCCAAACTGCCCAGAGAACCACCTTTGTCCATGACCCTGGCAAAATGGATGGACTTGCTAAAATTGGGTTGGGAAAACACAAAATAGGCCCTGGCTAAAACGACAAAATCATACAAGAAGCAAGCAGACAAGCGCCGAGGTCTCTAACCCATCTTTCAAGTGGGAGATTGTGTGTACCTGTCTACAAAACACCTTAAACTAAATTTAGCTAGTAAAAAACTGGGACCTAAGTTGTTAGGACCTTTCCCCATAGTAAAAGTGATTAACTCAGTAATGGTCCAACTAGAATTTCCCCGACTGTTAGGAAAAATACATCTGGTGTTCCAGTTGTACATTCCCAATTAAGACCGAAGGGTAAAGTGGCACCTAAGCTGATTGTAGTACAGGGAAAGACCCACTATGAGATTAAGAAAATTCTGGACTCTTAAGATGCACAGAGGTTGCTTGCAATATTTGGTCCAGTGGAAGGGCTACCCTTTATATGAAGCTAC
Source organism: Naja naja (assembly GCA_009733165.1). NCBI lineage: Eukaryota > Metazoa > Chordata > Lepidosauria > Squamata > Elapidae > Naja > Naja naja. The sequence continues at coordinate 2,853,224 of CM019152.1, forward strand.
CTGGGTAAAAAGCTGGGATGTGAAGGTAGATAGATTACTAAAGCAATTTCATGATAAACTCCCTAATAATCCAAAGGGACCGCTGGGAGGAGGAAGGTGGGGTTAGGGAATATACAACTAACCCCTATCCTTTATCTCGTTCCAGGAGGTCCTCATCAGCTGAGCGGGGGCAGCCTGTCAGCCCTATAGTCTTCCTATGAGAGAGTCTACAGGACTGCCACACCGATGGTCCAGCTAGCTGTGGGAACAAAACGGGGGAGGTGTAGATAGTTGGGTTGCAATATTATAACAACATTCTTTCCACTGGGAGCCAAAGACGTCCAGCTGGCACGTGGGAAGGTGTAATCAAGGTTGGTTGAAGTTGAGAAGTGGAGATGATTGGACCATGTTATGCAACGATGGATGCAGGGAAAGGAACTTTGGGTTTTACCTTGGGTGGGGAAAATGCAGGCTTCTAGATTCGGATTTCCCCCAGATGTGCCAATGTGATGTATACAATAAATTTATGCTTTCAGGAAAAATTTGCCTCAGAGTTTTAATTTGTTTGGAGGTGTTACTTGGAACTCTGACATAATGTGCAGCACTTCATCATTGTGAAAAGTAGAAATACCCGAAATGTTTTGAATTTAATTTGGTTTACATGCTTTGTTTTTAAAATGCCTTTGATTGAAGGCCATTTGCTCTTTTTTCCTCACAATCATTTTATGGGTATGTAAAGAACATATTCAAAATTATTTGTTTTGCAAATGAATGAAAGACAGTATCATGAATATGAAATACTCTGAGTTGAATGAGAAAGTTTCTGAATTTTAAATTGGAATTTTCAAATGGAGTCAACCCTTACCATGCCTCCTTGCACACCCTCCCTCACTCTCACGGCACCACCCTTGTGCATCTTCCCCAATTGCCTCCCGTGTACCCTCCTTGAACCTTGCTGTACCTCGTTCGCATCTTTGCAACTGTACATAACGTACTATCAATTTATGGTTCTCGTTTAGCAATTATTACATGTTAAGTATAAGTTGAAATTATGGAGATGCTTCGATATTTTTGTATAATTGCAAAAATAAATGTACTTTTCTGGTTCAAAGAATGGAATAGAAAGTTGTCTACATATATTTACATGTCTTTTTAAAATATGTTCTGATATAAAGTTGGGTAATTTCAGCCAGCAGGTAATTCATTGGGGTTGTTTTTTTCTCAGCCCAAGGCGTTAATGGCGGAAGTTTACTTTAAAATCTAAATTGTGGGAACTATCCAGACATTAGCCTATACAGTGAAATTGCCTGTGAAAGAGAATATTTAGTTACTGTACATAGTTCTCTCTGAAAAGTCCTCTTTTCAGTTCCTGTGTTTTCCTGCCTGATTTAAAGCTGCTTGGTTGAAAAATATAGAAGAAAAGAAACTAAACAAATAAGTTATTGTGGTGACATAATTCCTGTATATGTTCTCTTTGTACATAGTAAGGTCCATTTATCCATAATAGTGTAATTGCAGTGAGTAAAATATAGCATCAATTCAGACATTATCCATATCATTATTAGAAAGATCAATTATAGTTATGACAAATAAGAATAAGAGGGCATGAATTGAAATATTTTTATTTAATATATATTAACTATGATTAGCCATGATGTACATATTTGGGAACCATGAAGACGGGAGCTAAGATGTGAGATCGCAGATGCTCCTGTTGATTCAATCTTTTTCCAGGATCATAATTTATTTACAGTTCAGATCATTTGGCTTGTACTTTTTTAGCAGTGCTCTGAGTATAATAAGATTAAATAATAAGATTAAAATGAGGCAAACAATGATAATTAAACATATTTTCAGGACATTTTTGTAGGAGGAGTGGCAGAATGTCGTGGTGGAGTCAAAAGATTAATCAGTTTAAGAGTGTCTCTGTAGCCACAAATGTCCAACCCCTCTTGAATTCCATTTACCTTTATCTAGTGCAAAAATAGTGTTAACCATTAGTTGAGTAGATAAGTCAGTTTAATTGGAACTAAACCTATGTGCTGGCCTTTTGTTCCTGATAGTTTTTATGATATTGTTCATTGAAGTTTTTCCCCTTCGAATTCCTATTCATCTAATGAAAAATGTACATTTGTTCCAATTCACAATTTACAAATGTGTTCTCAATCTATAACATTAAAAAGCAAATGACATTGATGGCAGCTTTCTTCTTGAATAAATAATCCTATATCTCTTTTTTCCTTACTTAATAGCAAAGAATGAAAAATTTCATTCACTTGTAAATTTGGAGCACCACGTATTGCTCCAAATGTTCACTGGGCTTCTTATAATTTGTATCTTATTGATCAAATGATGATTAAATACAGTTTTAGTTAGAGAAATTTGATAACTGAGATTTTTTGGTCAGACACTTATATATACCAAACTTAACAAATGTAGTGTTGATTTGCATATGATGAAAATTAACTGAAATAGTTTGCCCAGTAGGTTTGCCCTAATATGTCTACTAGGCTTTGGCTTTTCATGGAACTTGTTTAAACATTAATTGAACACTTGTTTCAATGTTAATATTGGTATGATTTTTTACTTAACATTATTTAAGAAAGAGGTGGCAAAGAGTAATACTTGAGTTCTTTTTTCGAGTTAAAATTTGCAGAAGCAGTTTGACAACTGTATGAAATGGACAACTTAACAAAAATAAATTTACAGGATGGGCTACATTTCGCAGAGGCCTCTCCCTCCAGTGGCCCTGTGTGTATTCTGCCAGGCCCCTCAATATTGTTTGGAGTGATGTGAGAATTTGCTTTTATTGTGACTTAACTACTTCCTGGTTCTTGATGGCATTTTCTTGCAGAGGTGGTGAGGGGCTTGGTTGGCCCTATTTCCATCCTTAGAGTTCCTTACTTGGTTAGCAGATTATCAGCAATCGACAACTGTGGCCAGTGTTATTCTGATTCCTTGCTCAGGCATGTATCCTGACTGAAGGAGTTCACATTTTACTTTCTTTATAGCATTCTGTACTAAACCCCACCACATTCTCAATCGTTTTCTCCACTTGAGGGGTAATAATGAATTCATGTGGTAGAGCCAATTTTTTTTAGAGAGGTGGTGTTGCAGTGGTGGTCAAGCCATAGTATTGCAGTGGTGGTTCTTTCTTTGGGTGGTGGTGATTCCAGTTGATATTGACAAGAGTAAAAAGTCAAGCCCAGAGTCCCCTACCTGGAATGCCTCACGGCTTGACACTCTCACCCTTTACATTTTTAACACCTATATAAAACCATTGGGAAAGTCATTCATCAGTTTGGGATCTGGTATCATCACTTTGCGCAATTGTATATCTTCTATCAGTGTTTAGAGGCTGGGCGGCTCTGGAGGGGGAAGACATACTCAGGGACAGGCCTAGTAGGGCCAGACAGCTGTGAGTATTCAGCGGCCCTGAAATTTCAGTCCTGGCTGAAGGACTACTTGAAGAACAAATAGTAGCTGTGGCCAACAGAGCCATGCATTGATCCATCTAGGACACCTTCAATCAGGGTGGATTTAATTTAAATCAGGTCGATTTAAGTCATGATTTAAAATCACTAGTAAAAAGGCTTGATTTAAATCAACTCGGTTTAAATCATAATTTTTAAAGAGCAGTTATCATCTCTGCTGTGAAATTGTGTGAATGTATCAATGCAGAGCTTGGATTCATTGAGTTTACTAAAAATGTAAATATTGCACAATATAGAGCCTCATGCTACATAACTAAGCTCTATTTCATACTGAATAAACTGAATTATTAATGTATCTTAAATAGAATACTATCTTTAGATAGATTTTTATTCCAAAAGCATTTTATTAAAATAAATTTGATAAAAATAAAAGAAATCTGATTTAAATTTCCAAAAATCTGATTTTTTTTATTTTTTTTAAAAAAATTAACAATTTTTATCCACCCTGCTTTTAATGTGCAATCATCTCACATTATAGTGTGGCAGTGTGCTCTGAGTGAGATTGCTCTTGAATACCAGAAGTTAAAACTGATTCAGACTGCAACAGCACAGGCAGTAATGCCTCAATGTGCCCAAATAACTCTTGCTTATCATTTGACTTTTGGGTGCATATCAGAATGCTAGTTGCCATTTATAAAGCTGTTCATGGCATAGAACTACTTATCTAATGTTCGCCGCCCTGAGTCCTTAGGGAGTAGGGCGGCATACAAGTCGAATAAATAATAATAATAATATCTGAGTACCTACCTTAGTTTCTGCCTGTCCTGTACAATTAGACAGAACGGATGCCTTTGGGGTCCTATTAATTGAACAATGCCATGCGTTGGGACTGTTTTCCTACAATAGAAACTTGCCCCCATCCTCCAAGTCGTAAGGTTCCCACCCTGAAAATCCTTGAAATTTCCCTGGGGGTTTGCATGGGCATTGAGTCCCCTTTTAGGGTTCTATTTGTCAACATGATTTTTTTTTTACTGATCTTTGCTTGTTTTTATTATTCTGACTATTTTTAATGCTGTCATCTGTTCTGCTGTATTTCAGCTGCAGGATTTTCAAAGACTGCTCAAGAATTACTTTGTAGGCTGCATATGTCTTCTAGGCCATATGGATATTCTCACCAGATTTACTGTATTCACAATAGATATCTGACAGAGGTACCCTTTTAACATTAGGTGTTAATAGGGGAACAGATCCCTCTTTTAACAGCTGGATAGAGCTTTAGTTATTATATATAAAGATGTCTTCAAGTCATGCTTAATATCTGCACATGTCAATGTAGCTTTCTTAGCATTCAAACAGAAGTGGTTGCCATTACCTTCCAAAATGTTTTTTGAGCTTTCCAGTCTAGTCTAGTCTACAACCTGGGATTTTTAAAAAGTATTTCATCCATGTACTGACCAAATTTATATTTGTGTGGTTCAGAACAAAATTGGTCATGTACACATATGCAAAAACGTTTTAGAAAAAAGAATTCCTCCCTTATCAATGCTCAATTTAAAAATCGGAGTTACGTTTCTACTTCTTCTTACCAAACCAATATACTTCAACAGTTTATCTTCAAGGATGAGGTAGTGGGTAATTATTAAAATTAAATCTGAACATTTAAACTGCTAACCTTCAGTTATGCCGAAATGATTCAGAAAATTGAGACATAAGTTTGATTATAGTTTAGTGTAATTACAGATGTAGACTGGTGAATTTTTTTCAATCTGTATGCAAATACTTTTTTCAATATTGAAGTATTTTTGTCACATGGTATTTGATTTCACTTTCAAGATAGGCAGCTTAAACTTTTCTATTGAAAGTTTTGTCATAAGGCAGACAGTATTCAATTTAGTATTCATAAAGCAAATAGATGATAGAGCAGCAGTACAAGGAGTTCACATATTTTAATCTGTACAGTAATGCTTCTTCAGTCTTCAGTCATTTGTTTCTTTGCTTTTCTCATGAGCCTTGGTGGCTCAGGCTGTTAAATGCCTGCATTTAAGTTCCAGCTGCCTACAATTACTGTAGGCTCGAATCCCACCAGGCTCAAGGTTGACTCAGCCCTCCATCCTCTCGGGGTAGGTAAATTGAGGACCCAAGATTGTTGGCGGCAATAAGCTGACTTTGTAAAAATGCCGCTTAGTAATAAGCAGGCATATACAATGGAATGAAGGCTATTGCTGAGCACACTGGGTTGTATCCCAAAAATTGTAAGCCGCCCTGAGTCTTTGGAGAAGGGCGGCATATAAATGTAATTAAAATAAAATAAATAAATAAATGATGTAACTGCTGATATTGCCAACTTATTTCCTTCAAGCCTAGGTCCCACTTTTTTAATGCAAAGGACTGATATCTACAACATTTCCGCCCTATTTCCATATATTTATAGAAAAATCACAGTTATGCTTTTAATCAAATATAAGATGCATGTAAGAATATGTAATAATAACAATAACAACAACAACAATAAAGATGATGATGTTCAAGAATTTTATAAAACACATCAAGAAATTGCAGTTTCCTGAAATAACACCAGCGGAACTGCAAAAAACTGCGCCACTCAAAACATTGTATATTTTAAGAAGATACTTGGTTGATACCTAGGATGCTGGCAGCAACCCGTATCAACCATTAGCACCAGTCACTGGTATTTGTGATAGATTTTTAAATGTTCAGTTGACTGAGTTTCATATTTAATGAATAAAAAGATGATGATGATGATGATAATAATAGTACAAAATAAAAATACAAAAAAAAATACAAATATAAAAATATAAAAACCTACAAATAGAAATAGAATGCCTATGGCAAAGGCAAGCAAAGGTAGTACCAATAGTAATAGGCACCTTGGATCCAGTCCCAAAACAACTGGAGCACCACTTGAACACCATAGGCATTGACAGATTTGCCATCAGTCAATTGCAGAAGGCAGCTTTACTTGGAACAGCTTCCATCCTGCGGCAATATCTATAACACCATCAAACATCCAGATTTGCCTATCCCAGGTCCTCGATAGACAAAAATGCCAAACCCAGTCTGATCATCTGGCTGACTGTGTGATTGATTAATAATAATAATAATAATAATAGTAGTAGTAGTAGTAGTAGTAGTAGTAGAAGAACCATCCCTAATCTACTTGCCTTTCGCAAAGCCGTTAAGACCTGGCTTTGTCGGAGGGCATGGCATTGAGACCTTGTTCTTCCCCCGTGTATGTCTGAATTGATATGAATGAGTTTTTGTTTTTACACTGTATAGAAATTGTTTTTATCTTGTTGTACGCTGCCTCGAGTTCCCCGTTGGGGGAAGTGAGGCGGGATATAAATTTAATAAATAAATAATAATAAAGTCGATACCTAGGATGCTGGCAGCAACCCGTATCAACCATCAGCGCCTGTCAGTGATACTTGTGATATATTTTTAAATGTTCAGTTGGCTGAGTTTCATGTTGTAATTCATGTTGTAATTCTAATGTACATGTATTCAAAACTTTCTATGGAAGGAGAGTTTCATACAAGGAAAGACAAAGAGTAGGATAAAGACTAAAAGTGCATTCTAATAAATTTGGGGAAAAAAGAGACAAAAATAGCCAAGTGAATGCCATTGTAAATTTTGTCCAATCCTCTATGCCCATATTATTAAAGCATTTTTTCTTGCAAACAAAAATGTTACATAATTAATACAGTACATAACGGTGTAACACATATTATAATTAGCAAATGGAGGTAGAAAATTTCAGAATGTAGGCATAGAAATGCTACTGCACAGAAATATTGATGTATTTTTTTTCTCAATCCTCTGTTCTTCATTCTCATCTAATTTTTTACAAATTTGAGTGGAAAATTAACCCAGTTACGATATTTCACCAAGCTATTTTTCTTACAGTTTTAGATATGGCTTATAAAAAGATACTTTTCAGGTACATGGATCTGAAGCTAGTATATTTAAAAATCAATTTTTCTAGTTTCATAAAATACGTTATGCCAGAACTGTGTGGTATTTAATGCTAAAATAAGATTTACTCTTTCATTTATAATTTCTGCTACAGCAGAATTGTTCTTACAGACAAGTGACTAATACCTTAATGTGTTAAGCTAAACTATCATTGTAATATTTAATAATTATTGAAATATATGATTAGGTTATTTTATTCAGAGTGAAAATTATGCACATAGCAGAGCAGAATAATATTTAATTTTAAAATGAAAATTAAGCATAATTGTATCATCTTCATAGCAGTAAAATTAGGACATATGCATTTTCCCCCTTATGTAAGATGACAAAATATGGGATTGCTTCTTAGTTTTGAAACAAAAATCAATTTTAAAGTATATGTTTATTGATAATTGAGTATATTTATAAAGAATATCCTTTTTTTTCCAGGCTATTGGCTGCTATGAATCGTTAATATTAAAAGCAGAAGGAAAAGTTGAATCAGATTTCTTTTGCCAGTTAGGTCACTTCAACCTTTTATTGGAAGATTATCCAAAAGGTAAGTCTATTATAATTTATTTTAGTATTTCCCCCCCTCAGAATCCTAGATCTGTATTATATACATAGTACAGTACTTACATTTCCCCCTTCTATTAGAGAGGCAACATTATACATTATACAAAATATATAAAAAAGCAATAATGAAAAGAAATTAAAAGCAGGAGATAAAATACAACCCAACTAAATTCATTTTAAACCAATACCATTTATTCTTCTCTACTTCTTTCTATCTGTGCAAACCATTCTTGCTTCCATCATGTCCATTTACATAGTAACTTTTGTTCTTCAAACTTTTCTGATAATCCCTCAACTCTTTCTTACCGCAATTTTCTCAGTTTTTCATTTCCTCATTTTAGTGATTAGTTATTCCTTATATCTGTATAGTCAAATAACCTTATTTTTTTTGTACTGGTTACTCATTTTCAGTCTCCATTTGTTCATACCTATCATTGATATTTTCGATCTTATCTCTTCTGAATTAATTGGTTCCTTTCTGTATTTCTCTTGACATATCTAAGTCCCTGTAAATGAAGTGGGCAGAAGCACAATCCATTTTGGTTTATTTCAGCATTCATTCTTTGCCATAGACTATGTACCGTGTTTCCCCGAAAATAAGACCTACCCCGAAAGTAAGACCTAGCACTATTTTCTAATCCTGCCCTAATATAAGACCTACCCCGAAAATAAGACCTAGTGTAAATCTCCAGTTCCAGGAAGACTTTTCAGGGAGCAACCGTGCACCTCTAAACACCCCCTACACACTCACACCCACTATTTGGCACCATAAATATATAAGACCTACCCCGAAAATAAGACCTAGTGTGTTTTTGGGAGCCAAAAAAAATATAAGACAGTGTCTTATTTTCGGGGAAACACGGTAGTATCAACTACATTTCTAGCAGCATTTGCATAATCTTTCATTTTTTCCATTCATGTTATGATCTAAAATTAAATTAAGACAAGCAAATGTATCTATTTCCTCTATTTTTGTCATGTATAACTTGCAATACTTAGTACTTTTATTTTCAAATACATATTCCTCTATCATGCAGTCTAATATTTGCTGCAAATTATATGAGTTTTTAAACAACAACCTATTATTGTCTAAATGCAGAATTATATGTATCTTTATATCTCCAACAAGCATATTTCTAATGTTACCATGGGCATTCCTTACATATAAACATTGAACCAGTCAAAGGCACATTGTTACCAGCACTCATTCATTCCATTTCAGCAATCATCTCCTTTCACATTGCCTCTTCTCCTTTGTTTATTCCCCCCCCAAAGATTCATTTCTGATATTACCCAAAATGCTATGTTTCAAATTCAGAATCTCTCATTATCACGGTTTCTTTCAGTAATGAACAATCAGATTGGTCATGCTTTTAGTTGTATTCCTTTGCCATGTGTTTGTGTGTAGGTTAATGCTTAAAGCAGATACTCACCCAAAAAAAAATCACATGCTTGAATCTTTAAATGGCCAATCATTCTTTATATATTCCATTCATACCACTTAAGGAAAATAATTTTTCTTTCATGATTGCACTCATTTAGAAGTTATTCCTCAAGCCCATCCCTGGTTCTTTCATAACTAACAACTATTGCCAATATATAAATGTAGAGAACAAACTAGATGGCACAATTCATACTTTCTTATATACATTTTAATAATTTCTTATATAATTAAACCTATATCTTATCTATGCTTACGTTATTTTATGTGAATTAGAATTCCTAATCTAAAAACTACCTCTGAAATCTCTTAATATCCTACTAATTAGAAAACGCTGGATTGTCAATTGAATGATGCTGTCAATAATTCTGCTTTCTACTTTTGGAATTATAGTGATAGGAGGGCCATAAATAATAATTACACCTTGTATTGTTTTTTGGTTCTCACCGTTAACTGAAAAAGATAATTTCTGAAAATAATTAGGCTAGAGAAGTCTATCTGGAGTATATATACATTTCTTTTAAGTTAAGTCTTTGAAGATAGTAATTAAGGACTAGATTAAGAAGATCAACACTAAATTCTTGTAACCTACCAGTTTTTTTTTTATTTCAAGTACATTTATTATGAAAAATGTCATCTTGAAATACAATTGTATATGTAATTGTATATATAAGCAGTTTTGTTAGAAAATGATATTTATTTAATTAACCATTCCAAGTATGCTGTATAATCTATAATATTGATACTTGGTGTAGTAATATGAATAGTTTTGGTAGAGCTTTGGTGGCTCAGGCTGTTAAATGCCTGCTCTTAAGATCCAGCTGTCTACAATTACTGCAGGCTCGAATCCCACCAGGCTCAAGGTTGACTCAGCCTTCCATCCTCTTGGGGTAGGTAAATTGAGGACCCAAGATTGTTGGGGGCAATTAGCTGACCTTGTAAAAATGCCGCTTAGTAATAAGCAGGCATATACAATGGAATGAAGGCTATTGCTGAGCACACTGGGTTGTGCTCCAAAAATTGTAAGCCGCCCTGAGTCTTCGGAGAAGGGCGGCATATAAATGTAATTAAAATGCCTTCACATCCCAACTCTTAACCAAGGTAGCTCTGGAGAGGGGGAACTCCTTCCACTGTACTAGATACTACAGGCGACCCCTATGTAATCTAGAATCTAAGTTCTTCTTTACCTCATAACATGTTTCCCCCTGCACCACTATTGGTTTCAGGGCTGCCCGATCTACTGCCGTGATCTGGGAGCCTACCACCGGCTTTAACAAGCTGCTATGAAAAGCCAAATGCACTTTCCCTAGCGAAGGAATCTAAGCTGTACTGTAACAGAGATGATGACTTTCACTATGGGGAAAGGTCCCATAAACTTTGATCCTAGCTTCTTGCAAGGAAGTTTTAAACTTCAGGTACTTTGTAGAGAGGTAAACCTTGTCCCCTACTTGAAACGGTACTTGGGGGCTGTCGCATTTGTCAGCTTGCATTTTATGAGTTTTTGCTGCCTCTCATAAAGCTTGCTTGGTGTTTTTCCCACGCTTCCTTTAGTGACTCCATCCATTCGCTAGTGACATGGATGAGGAGGCTCTCTGTGGAGTTCAGTCATGGGGACAAATTCCATGCCACTGCTGACCTGAAAACAGGTCAGCTCGCTGCTGCTATGCACTACATTATTTTATGCCACCTCAGCAAACAGCAGTAGCTCTGCCCAGTTAGACTGCTGGAAGTTGACATAGCACCTCCAGTATGGCAACACGGAAGCCTCAAAATGGCCTCAGTCAGGTCAGCTTCAGGACTGACATATGGAACTTCATAATTTAATATCTCTTGGTTCTGAAAGTAATATTTATTTATTTATTTATATTTGAACTTGTATGCTGCCCCCTCTCCGAAGACTCGGGGCGGCTCACAAATAAAATACAGAACAATAAATACTTAAAAAACCATTAAACTAGATTACAAGCCCAAATATTAAAAAAATAGGATAAAACAAATTAAAAGGTCCATCCCACCCCCCAAAGAGGGGTCACAGCTCGGGTTGGTCAAATAACCAGGTCTTTAACTCATGGCGGAAGGTGCGGAGGTCAGGGGCCAGACGGAGCTCCAAGGGTAGTTGATTCCAGAGGTCAGGGGGCGACAGAGTAGGCTCGTCGCCGGGAATCGCCAGTCGGCATTGACCGCCGACAGGACCCGAGTCCTTGCCTATGAGCTCGCACAGGCGGCCGGTATTTGATATTGGCAGAAGACGCCCTTAAATATTGAGGACCCATGTCATGTAGGACTTTGTATGTCAAAACTAAAACCTTGAATCTCACCCGGAGCGCAACCGGTAGCAATGCAGGCCGCGCAGGAGGGGGGGTAACATGGGAGAACCAGGTAACTCCCATCACCACCCCCCGCTGCCACATTCTGCACCAGCTGCAATCTCCGGATGGTATGCAAGGGCAGTCCTAGATAGAGAGCGTTGCAGTAGTCGAGTCTAGAGGTGACAAGGGCATGAGTGACCGTGCGCAGGGCGTCTCGGTCCAGAAAAGGGCGAAGCTGTCGAACTAGACGGAGCTGGGCAAAGGCCCCCCTGGCAACGGCCCCCACCTGCTCCTCCAACCGGAGCTGCACATCCAGGAGGATCCCCAGATTCCGCGCCCTATGCACAGGGGGCAACACCTCTCCCCTATGGCCAAAGATGGACAATCCTGACTGGGCCGAGACGCCGATATGCACAGCCACTCAGTCTTGGCCGGGTTGAGTCGAAGCATGTTCCCGCTCATCCAGATCTGTACCGCATCCAAACACCGGGTCATCAGGGAGAGGGCATCGCTGATCTTGTTTGGGGTGGAGATGTGCAGCTGGGTGTCGTCTGCGTACTGATGGAATCTCACCCCAAAACCACGGATGATCTCACCCAGCGGCTAAAACCCCCTATCCCAGCCGTGGGCAAACTACGGCCCAGGGGCGGATGCGGCCCGTTCGGCTGTTCTATCCGGCCCACGGAGCCGAAAGAGCGGAGGGTTCTCTTGCTCTCCCAGAAGGCTACCTGAAGTAATCTAACTTTGAATTTATATTAGTTCACACAAACACTCCATCCATGCTTTTGTTCGGCCCCGGTCCAGTTTAAGAACCCATTGTGGCCCTCAAGTCAAAAAGTTTGCCCACCCCTGCCCTATCCTGTGCCAGCAATTACAAATGCAAGAAGTCAGACCTAGATCAGAGTTCTGTAAATCTCACCACAATGTGGAAATGTGAGGGCCCAAGAAAAACAAACAAGTTTATTGCAGAAGCTGAAGTTCCATTCAGATAAATCGAGGATCCAGCAATTAAAGCTGAGTTTAAACTTAACATTAAAGTAATAATACTTTATTACACCGAAGGTCAGTCCAGGAATGAGAAACAACGTATGAAATACCATATGGGCCTCCGGTATTACCCATTTAGTATGTGTCTTTTAACATAAATGTGTGGCTTTTTTCATCAGAAAGTTCTTATATGAATTATTTAGTGTATGAGTCAAAAATTTCATAATTTCTATGAACCTATGAGATTTTTGACTATTAGGCATAATGTATACTCACTAGGATGCACATATTGTTTAAATAAAATTTAATTATAACACATAAATTATATGCATAACAATTTTACTGAAATTCTATATAAATGGGTATACTGTATGATTTTATTTCTGTTTCTCCCTGCAGTAACTTTATCTACATAGCCAGAATATTTTATTAAATATATTGACCAGTTAAGATGAGGCATGATGCTATACTTCCTATAGTTTGTATTGTTTTCTCATAAATATTTTTTTTCTATTTCAGCATTATCTGCATACCAGAGGTACTACAGTTTACAATCTGACTACTGGAAGGTCTGTATAGACTTAAATTGTCAGCAATCAGTATGTTTTTTATTTTATAGAGGAATATTTAATATTTAAACTATTACTTCCACAGTTATTTTTAATTATTGTTTACACTGATATTTATCATGACTAAAATTTCCATGTTAAGAAGATAGCAACATCACCTCTAGATTCCAGTTAGTTTAGCATCCTGTTTCTCATAGTCGCTAAGCAGACACCTGAGTGTACAGGTCATCCTCAACTTACAGCAGTTCATTTAGTGACTGTTCGAAGTTACAACAACACTGAAAATAGTGATATATGACCATTTTTCACACTTATGACCATTGCAGCATCCCCATGGTCAAATGATTTACATTCGGATGCATGACAACTGACTCGTATTTATGGCAGTTGCGGTTCCTGGAGTCATGTGGGCCACTTGTGCAACCTTCTGACAAGCAAAGACAATGAGGAAACTTAGATTCATTTAACAACCATGTTACTAATTTAACAACTACAGTGATTCACCTAACAAAGGTAGCAAGAAAAGTTGTAAAAGCTGGGGCAAAACTTACTTAATAAATTTCTCACTTAGCAACATAAATTTTGGGCTCAATTATGTGTAAGTTGAGGACTGCCTGTATTAGTCTTTTCCTGCAGTGTTCTCAAGTAATTATCAATAATGATACTGTATTTGAACCCAAAAGCAGTTATATGCTCATTGCTAGTTTAGTTTTCCATGAATTTGTCTAAAAATTCCAAGTCTCCTAAATCAGTGTTGACAAATTGTGGAGATGAATGTCGTAGTTTAGCATGGTATAATGTTGATAATGTTTGTCAATTCAATTTTATTGGAAAAACTTGGGTTTTAGAATTACAAAAGATTAGGAAAGCTTAATTCTATTGTGTAGCAATCAGAATTTAGATAGTATTTGAAAAGTTGTGTTACTGCAGGGTAAGTTTTCTATTGATCATTAATGTGGAATTCAGCAACAACTATTACACCATAAGAGGATAGGTTCACAAAAGTAACTATCAAAACTACAGGATTATTTTCAGATTAGAATTCCTAGAATACTTTATTAGCCAAGTCTGATTTGACACACACAGAATTTGTCTCTGGTGCAAAAGTTCTCAGTGTACATGCAAAGCATCAATAATACTCATAAAAATGATTATAATTATATAATAATGATTATAATAAGAGGGGGTGGTAAAGAAGATGGGAAGGATAGTAATAATACCGCAGCCATACAACATGGTAAATATACTTAGACATGACACTACTGTATTAGGTGTTCAGCAGAGTGAATGGCATGAAAGAAAAAAAACTCCCTGTATCTAGTTGTTTTGGCATGCAGTGCCCTACAACGGCATCCCAAAGGGAGAAATGGTGAAACAGTTTATTTCCAGGTTGTGTGGGGTCTATAGATATGTTTTTGGATTTCATATCCTCCCCTATTTCTTAGCTTTTTTGCTATTTTAATATCTTTGTTATTTGGGGGTTGCTTATGAATTTGCAAACTGCTTTTCTTTTATCTAAACATTTGGGCCTTTTCTCTGGTGACTGAAATTTAGATACTTTATGAACAAGTTAATAAGTGAAGATCTACTGCAGATCCCTAGATATCCATAGGATAACTGTTTGATTCACTTTTGCAGATAAATGTATTTATGATATTAAGAATTTGATTTTTTTGCTATTATATGAACATTTACCTATTTCCTTGATTGTTTAATAAGATTAGCTCTGTACACTCTTGATATGGAGAGAGACACCCAATATATTCTTCCATACTGTATTATTGATAACCAGAGAGAAATGCATCATACTCACTTTCTTTTCCAATAGGTCCCAATATTACCATCCAACAAGTTTCCCCCACATGTGCCAACTTATCTCCAATTGCTTGTTTTGTGCTTTTTACATATTACATTTGTATTCTGTCGTTCATTTTGTTTGCTCTTTTTGCTTTCAGTTCTAAAATGTTTAACAGAAGATGTCCTGTTGCCCTTGGGTTTACCTAGAGAACTTTCCTCCATGATGTTTTGATTCTGCTTTTGCATTCTTGTGGATTATTTTATATTAAATTAGCATTTCCTTTATAATAAATAAAAATAAACAATTTTTAACACCATTTGATACTGTTGTCCCTAATAAAGGCAGCATAAAGGTATTACTTGATGTACTTTTCTACTAAATGACATAGGACAACACACTAATTCAGCTTTGACTTCATTTCCCTAAATTCAGCTTACTGCTCTACCAGATACTGTTCTATACTATCCAGTAACTAGTATCTCATGAAGCTGCCTAGATTAGAGTCCCCAACTCCCAGGCTGTAGCCCACTACCAGGCCATGGCCTATTTGGAATTGGGCCATCTGAACAGCTGGCCAGTGCATTTGTGCAGCTCAACTTCATGAGCGATGGGCGGTGGGCACTCAAGTCAATTGCACACATGCATGGCAGCCCTCCACTCATACAAGGGCTGCGTATGCATGCATTCCAGCCCACCACTGATGTGGTCCAGTTCCTCTCTGCCTTCCCCAGTCACAAGCCACAAAGGTTGGGGGCTGCTGGCCTAGATTGTTACTGTGCTTAACAAGGTAATTGAACTGGAGTTAGCCACATCTCTCATCACTTTTCTTATTGTAGCAGTTACATATATAGTCCAATGACAGGGAACCCAATATTAAAGTCAATAATTCTTACATCTATCTTTACCAATGAACACATAAGAGAAATATTTAAGCCTGAATTGGCTTTTGAGAAAAAATTGCACAAATAGAAACTAATGGAGGTAATGAAAGATGATAGTATTACCAAATTGGCAAAGTAAAAATAAGTTGTATGGGTTAGATATTGTTAATCAAAGGGTTCTTAAACAATTTTGATATGAAATTGCTAATCTTTTCACAAAAATATACTTCTCTTTAATAATGGCATCTATTCTTAAGGGTTAAAAAATTAGTTAGTATTACCCCAGTTTTTAAAAATGGATTGAGGGATGATAAAGGAAACCGTAGGTTAATCAAGTTTAGTATTTGTTATAGATACCGTTTTGGCCAGGAATTAAGTCCCAGTCTTATTTTCTTTTGGGCTCCGAAATAAGCACTAGGACTTATTTTCGGGGGTTGCTTTACCTGTTTTGAGTGTTGCTGCCATGAGGCAGGGAGCTGCCCCATGCACCCCGCACCAGCTTATCTTAGGGCCCCTGCAGCCAGGCCATCCACACCCTGACACCCACCTTGCGGCACTGGCCCACTTCCAGCACCGGAGCAGGAGGCTGAGTGATGGTGCAGTGCCGCAAGGCAAGGCAGTTATCATTGTGTATTGCTGGGCTGTGGGGGCCTAAGGTAAGCTGATGCGAGGCATGTTGCACAGCTCCATCCTCTCACCTCGTAGCTGCGGCAATGGGGTTTCGTTCAGCCTCCTGTTCTGGTGCTGTGCCAGAATAAGAAGTGGGTCAGCTGCCACATGGGCTTCTACTGCACATGGCTGCCATTGCTACCACCACGAGGCACTGGCAGGGACGTGGATGGCCTGGCTGCAGGAACCGTGAGGTAAGCTGGTATGCTTGGGGGGAAGCTCCACCCCCTTCGCCTTACCTCACCTCATGTCGGTGGCACTGCCAGCAACCAGACAGAATAGGCAGGCGGCCAGCTGTGCAAGGGCTTAAGAGAGGCTTATTTTTGGGGGTAGGGCTTGTATTGGACACACAGAAAACATGCTAGGGCTAATTTTCGGGATGGGTCTTATTTTTGTGGAAACACCATACTAAAGTAGTTGCAAAGATTGTTAAAGAAAAAAATAAGCAAATAGATAGAATAAGCTTTTAGAACAGGGATGTCAAACTCAAGGCCGGCAGGCCGGATCTGGCCCATGGGTGCTTAGGTCTGGCCTGCCGAACCACCCTGGAAACAGCAAAAGACTGACCCGTTGCATCTGCCAGTGAAACGGAGCAGAAGGCTAAAGTCATAGGAAAAGGCAGTGTGCTGATTCCATGTCTGGAGGAAAAGTTTAGTAACGTGTGCCTGAAATGGAGCATAATTTACTGAGTGTCTCTAGACAAACAAGGGTTTGAGACCACATTTGTAAATGGGAGATGTCTCATAAAAGGAAATGGGGAGTGTATGTGCACAGGGCATAAAAGAGGATATCTTTATGTGTTGCAGGGACAAAAGGTTTAACAGTGGTTGGGACAGTTAGGATTAAAACACAGACACACAAATCCATACATAGCAGCTGAGAATGGTGTAGCTGAGATGCAAAATGGAGTCTTACAAACGATGAAGGACTCATTGCTGGAGGATTCTGTTCTGAGCAGGTCATATTGGGGTGAAGCCATGTTGATTGCTAATTATTTAATCAATAGGCTGTGGAGTTCATCTATTAATGATACTCCATATTCAGTGTTATATGGGAGAAAGCCATATCTGGGACATTTAGGTGTGTTTGGAAGCAATGCATGGGTGCATATTCCAAAAGCAGTCAGGAGAAAAAGTCAACCAAAGGCTAGAAAGCTAAGGTTTACAGGCTATGAACCTGCTTCAAAGAGTTATCATTTTAGCGATGGGAGCAAAAGAATAGTGATTTCCAGGTTTGCTTGCTTTGCAGAGCAAAATTGGAACATAATTGATGTCAATTTTTTGAATGATCCACTTAGTGATGGTGATCCACTTAGTAATGATAACTCACTTAGTGACGGTGTCAGTGTTCAGGGAGGAGAAGCTGAAAAAGAACAAGAAAAGGAGTCAGAAGATGATAACTCAGATATGAAGCAGGAGAGGGTTGAAACACAGAAGCAGTCAATGCTACGCAGGTCAGAGTGATGGAAAAGGGGATTCCACCTAACGGGTATTTTGCTAGTTAAGTAAAGGTGTGTAATATGTGGTATGAGACAAGGAACTATAAGGAAGTATTGGCATTACCTTAAATTGAACAAGTGAAGTGGAAAGAAACCATGGACAAAGAAATGAAATCCATGGGTGAACTTAAAGAGTTCACATCTATGACTTTGCCACAGAGTTGCAAAGCTGTAGGATGTAAATGGGTATCCAAAAAAAGTACTACCCAACAATGAGGTCCAATATAGGGCAAGATTAGTGGCACAAGATTTCTCAACGTGCTCTATGATGAGGTATTTGCACCTACAGTAAAGAGTGAAAGCATAAGGTTGGCACTAGCATTGGCAGCAGCACCTGACCATAAAATTTGGCATTTTGATATAACCACAGCATTCCTCACTGCAGAATTAGAGGAAGAAATTTACATGGTTCAAGCACCAGGGTATGAAAGTAAAAAGCCTAACACCGTATAAATTGAACAAGGCCATTTATGGGCTGAAGCAGTCAGCCAGGAATTGGAATATCTATTTAGATACAGCATTGAAGGGTCTTGGGGTCAAGAGTTGCAAGGCTGATGGTTGCATATATACTGGAAAGTTACAAGGTGGGGATTGTCAATTGTTAGCATTTGTAGATGATCTTCCATTGCAAAAGATGTGTCATGGGTAAAAGAATTTGCTAATCAGAGAAAAAAATTGAATTGAAAAATTTGGATGAAGTACAAAACTATCTTTGTGCAGAGATACAAAAACCTGAGAAAGGTGGTTATGTTCTCAGTCAAAGAAGGAAAATTGAACAGCTGTTGGAGAGATATAACATGAAGGATTGTAATTCTGCTCCAACACCTATGAGCACAGATTTTCATAACAATTTGGGTGAAGACAAATGTGAAGCCTGTGATCAAGAGATATATCAATCAGCAGTAGGGATCTTGTATCTGCCACAGTGGTCCAGAGCAGACATAGCTTATGCAGTAAGCATCTTAAGTCACTTTACTGCTGCACCAATGCAATTGCAATGAATGGGTGTAAAAAGGATTCTCAGGTATTTGAAGGGAACTGTGAATTTGGGTCTTCAAATACAGGTCTCTGAAGAATTAAAGTTGAAATGTTATGTTGACAGTGATTATGTCAATGATGTAAAAACCAGAAAGTCCAATTCTGGGATTGTGGCATTATTTGGAGGGGCTTTAATTGGTTGGAAGTCCAGAAAACAAACAACTGTAGCCATTTCTACTGCGGAGACAGAATTTATTGCTCTATCTGAACTTTGTTCAGAGGTAACTTGGTACATACAGCTGTTACAGGATTTAAACGTAAAGGTAAATGAAGCTGTAACAGTGTTTGAAGATAATGCTGCTTGCATTAAAATGCCAACAGGTGACAGTAAAAAAATAGAAGCAAGCATGTGGATATTAAATATTGTAATGTAAGAGAAGCCATCAAATGTAAATTAATTAGCTTGCTTCACTGTCCTTCAGAGGACAATCTGGCCAACATAATGATCAAGCCATTGGGTGGAGTGTACCATGGGAAGAACATTAAGTTATTCAGTTTTATGTCTATTTCAGTCATAAAGGGAGGAGTGTCAGTGTATAAGAATTCATGAACTGGAATAGACATGGCAACAAGTCAGCCAATGGGGACTGTTTAGTGACTGAGACAGCTTGGAGCCTAGGGGTGGCTTAGCTTAACTATTCTGTGTTTAGAGTGCTTGTTCTTGTACTTGCTGCTACTTCTCTCTACCACGTTGCAAGAGGTGCATGGGTATTGTATACATGCATCATGTTTTATATTGTATATAAAGAAGTTTCTTCTATGTAATGAATCCTGCTGAATTATTTACTTGTGTGCTGGCTGGATTGCTACAAACTCCGACAATTTTATAGACTAGTGTCTAGTCAAAATAGCAGGAAACAGAGTAAACAGGAATAAGAAAGCAAATATGAAGAGATTGTTGTCACCACTGTTTCTTTAACTTGTACATAAAAGATTGGCATTAGGGATTGCTGGCTTGGCAGTAATTGTCGAGTGAAATTTTTGTGAGTCACAGGGTAATTTGTTGAACATGTCATCTCAGGGTACATCTGCTTTGTTTTAAAGCAAATTCTACACTTTGGAGTTATTATAAGGGGAATACTACTATACCAACTGTTATGCCAATATTCAGGTTTTGTTGTACAATTCAGTTTAAAAGTTGCTACCATTACTATTATTTATTGTACCATCAGCCAGATGTTCAGACTTCCCAAGGACCTAGGATAGGCAGATGAGGATGTTTGGTGGTCACAGGATGTATCATCACAGGATGTAAGCTGTTCTAAGCAAAGCTGCCTTTGGCAGTTGACTGATGCTGAATTTGTTATTGCTGATTGTGTTCAAATGGTGCTCCAGTTGTTTTGGGATTACACTCAAGTTGCCTATTACTATTGCTACTACCTTTGCTTTCTTTTGTCATATTCTATTTCTATTTGCAGGTCTTCGTATTTTGTTACCTTCTCCAGTTCTTTCTCTTCTCTGCTGTCTCCAAATACTATCCAGATTTTTGTCTTTCTTATTGGACACTTGTATTATGTGGCATGGGCTTGTCTGTTTGAATTCTAAAGTCCCAGAGCACTTTAGTTGCTTCTGTCAACTCGCAAAGAATCCCTGAACTGCTCTCAAGTTGCCATGGGAGAGCGAACTTTGCTGCTACCTCAAGGAGCTGGTATCTCAGTCAAAACAAGGCACAATCCAGCCAAATCTCCAAGGCCCACTCTGCGGGAATCCACAGTGACCGGAGGGAGGGACATTTACAACCTGCGAAATTGCTTCGTTGGGGAATATGACTGATGACATATACTGGGGGGAGGGGGAAACAGGGTCAGAGGCAAAGCACAATTAACTGAGGTCAGAGTTGGCTCCACCTGGTCCGTGCCGGCATGAAGCTCCTGATAAATAACTGGATTTCTTTTGAAGCTTGGCTTGAGAACTCTGACATCTTCATTTTCTATTACTTTCTCTATTTTTATGGTTCCACCAGCTCTTGCTTGCAGGCAAATAATATTTCTTGCAGATCTTCCAATGCACCATTGTTGCTACTTTGTCATGCTGTTATTTGTATTTAGTCTGTGCGACCTTCTTGCAGCAGCTAACTAGGTGATCCACTGTTTTTTCAGCTTCTTTGCAGAGGTGGCACTCATCTGTTACTTCCCAATTATGGCTTTGTATGAATTTGTTCTTAAGGCTCGGTGTTGTGTAGCCAGAATTATTCTCTCTGCCTCTTTCTTCAACTTTATTATGGCTCATTACATAATCTACCAGAGTTTAGATTGGATTATTATGAATATGAAGCTGGCATATTTAGGTATTCATGATAGTTGAAATGAGACATAGTGTAAAAAAAATTCTTTATTTTTAAGAGCTTAGATCAAAAGGTATAGTGTTAGATACTGTTTTTTTCCCACCAGAATGAGGCCTCCTTGAACATAAACACTTATTTAGAAGTAAAAAAAGCAACTCTATTTTGAATAATAAAAATGGATGGATCAAAATGTGCTATTGAGTACAACCTACTGCTTAGTATAGGAATTCAAATTAAAATAATTTCAACTATATAACTAGGAGTGGGATTCAATTTTTTTAAACAACCAGTTCTGTGGGTGTGGCCAGGTGGGCATGACCATGTGACTGGGTGGGCATGGCCTCTTTTTTTGCAGCTCCCCAGGTTTTGGGGCCTCCTGGGCCTCAGGGAAGCCTCCTGGGCAAAGCAGTAAGACAGCAAGGGGGATCATCGGGGATCATCGGAACAGCTGATCATCGGGAGGGGAAAAAATATCTTAAGGAGTGACATGCAAAGCTGCACATGCGCGATAAGGACTGACTGGGCAGGGAGGGGCAGGGCAGGCAAAGAGAAGCGGGGCCAGCCAGGGGCACGATTTGCTGGTTCTCCAAATTGTGCAGCATCATAACAACCGGTTCTATAGAACCAGTCCGAACTGGTAGAATCCCACCCCTATATATAACTACTATCAGAATACTTCCAATTGGGGAATCTACTACCTCTCTATGTAATTGATTTCACTGTCAAACTATGTTTAAATGATTTTTCTGACTTTCAATTTGAATTTATCTTCTGGAACTTTGAATTTCCTGGCCTTTCTTACTGTTTAAGAAGAATGATTTAATTCCTCAAAAGTTGCTACATTTAAAAGCTAAAACTAGATTTAATTTGTCTTCAAGAGGTCCACATTAAAAAACAGCATAATATTATTGGAATATTGTAAAATTGGGAAATTATACACTAGCACAGCAGAAGTAAAGAGGTATGGCCTTATATATTAAAGAAACAATAAATGCTAGACAAATCTTTGCAGATGAAAAGGGGAGAATTTTGATGGTGGAGGTAACAATGAACTATAATAAGCAGATACTTTCAGTAGCAATATATGCACCAAATAATAAACAAGAAAATGTTTATGAAAAATTACATAAGAAAATTTCAGACTTGGGATGCGAAAATATTTGTGTGGTAGGAGACTTTAACGCAATTGTAAAGGCAGAACTTGATTGTAAAATCAAGATTGTAAAATAAACAAAAAAGATAGAAAAACACTTCCAAAGACTTTTTTCAAAATGGTGGAAGAAATAGGTATTCAAGATGTATTGAGGGAGATAAATCCTAAGATAAACCAATATTCATTCTACTTAAATAGACATATATCATGGTCAAGAATAGATATGATATGGATGTCACCAGAGTTAAAGTCAAATGTTCAAGAAATAGAAACAGGCAAGCATTTGGGCAGATTACAATCCAGTGAGAGTTAAGTGGAAAAGACAAAAGAAAAATGGAGATGGGCACTGAATCAATATTAAAAGGTAGGGAATTTACACAAACTATGGAAAGAGAAATGGACTTTTTTTTCAAAGTGAATAGGAAAGAAGAAACCTTACTACAAAATGTATGGGATACTGCTAAGGTGTATATTCGGGGATTAGCTATAACCTACATGGAGAAAAAAATAAAAAGAAACAAAACCAAAAGATGTTAGAAGAAGAACACAAAAGATTGGAATTAGAATTATAGAAAGAACCACAAAAAAGAATTTAAAAATCAAATGGAACTAATAAAACACAAATGGAATCTGCTACATAAAGAAGAATTGGCACAAAAAATTT
The DNA here is from genome assembly GCA_009733165.1 of Naja naja. NCBI lineage: Eukaryota > Metazoa > Chordata > Lepidosauria > Squamata > Elapidae > Naja > Naja naja. The sequence continues at coordinate 2,876,476 of CM019152.1, forward strand.
AAAGTGCAAAACAGAATTTCTTTGAAAATGCGAATAAACCTGGAAGATAGCTGGCATATAAACTGAAAACAGAGAGAGAAAAGAAATTGATACATAGATCATAGATGAGAAAGGAACTATATCACCAAAATGAGGACAAAAAAATAATAATTCAAGATTATTATGAAAAGCTGTATGAGCAGGAGAAAGTTCCAGAAGACAGAATTAAACAATATTTGGAAAAAACAGATCTACCTAAAGTACCAGAAACAGTGAAAGTTATGTTAAATGCATGAATATAAATGATGGAACTGTCAGAAGTGATTAGAGGCAAAAAAGTAACAAAACATCAGGTCCAGATGGGCTGCTGGCAGAATTTTATAAACATTTACAAGACATTTTAGGCCCATCAGTGTTAGAAATTTATGTATTGGAAGTTGAAGACTGATAATTTACTTGATATGGAAACATTTATTAGAACATCTCTAGCACATGCAACTTAGTAAATACACTGTGCACAATTATTAGGCAAATGAGTATTTTGACCATTTCATTTTTATGCATATTTTCTACCTCCAAGCTGTATAAAATTGAATGCTTAGTGGATATAAGCATCTCAGGTAATCTATGTGCGAGGGGATCCTTTACCTTATTGTATAACTAAAATTTTCCCCCCGTGCTATCATTGTCTCCTTCACTTGTTCCTCTTCTAATTTAATACCCAAAAGATAACTATACAATTTTTTTTATCAACCTTTCTTCTGTTCCGGTTAATATCTTGTCCAGTTCTGTCAATTCTCTATAGAAACCATATAATTTTGCATCTTTTTCATATTTAGATTGTATTTGCATGTCTGAATACCAAACCATTTTAATCCCTTGCTCATCCAATTCTTGTTTACTTTTGAGCTTATCCTTTTCATTCAAAATATCTTTGTATCTGACAACATTTCCCATATTAAAAATGTTTGGATGAATAAGTGCTTCATTGTTGAAAGCCAAACTGGTATTTTCAAATAGTGCCGTTCTCTGATTTTCTCCCATACTAGCAATAAAGCATGTCTTAAATAGTGTCTTGAAAGTAACCATGCATCTTATTTTTCCCATACTGTAGAAAGGCATGCCAACCCAATTGCAAATCATGTCCCTCCAGGGTCAATAATCTTATATTTCTCAATACGATCCACTTTAACATTGCAGCCTGATAGTATAATTCCCAATTTGGCAGTCCAAAACCTCCACTCGTTCTTTTATCCTGTAGCATTTTTAAATTAATTGCTTTTTTCCCTTGCCATATAAAATTTAATATTATTTTATTCGATCCTCAAAATATTTTTTTCCAGCTTTATTGGGTCTGTTTGAAACAGATACAATAATCTTGGTAGTATATTCATTTTAATTCTGGTTATCCTTCCTATTAATGATAATTGCAAACCTTTCCATTTTTCAAAATATATCTTAATTTGTTGTAACAATTTATAATAATTATCTTCTTTAATCGTTACACATCTTGCTGTTAATTGAATTCCTAAGTACTTTCTTGGTAACCTGAATATCTAATCTCTTCATTAACTCTTTTTTTGCTTATCTGTGATATTCTTCACTAAAATCTTGGTTTTTTTTCTCTGTTTATTTTCAGTCCTGCCACTTCCCCATACTCTTCTATTTTTTCCATTAGTTTAAATCCTGTTTCTTGTGGATTTTCTAAAATAAAAACTAAATTGTCTGCAAATGCCTGTAACTTGTACTCTTCCTTTTTAATTTCCATATCTTTTATCTTCCTATCATGTCTAATATTTCTATTCAATACTTCAATATAAATAGTAATGGTGACAAGGGACATCCTTGTCTTGTACCCATTTAATATTAACCTTTTCAATCATGTCTCCATTCACCATCACTTTTGCGGTTCGTTTGTGATATATTGCCTTAATCATTTTAATAAATTGCTCCCCAAAATCCATCTCTTTTAACTGTGCCAACATAAACTGCCAGTTCACAGTATCAAATGCCTTCTGTGCATCTAAAAAGATCAACACCATTTGCTTCTCTGGGTGCGCTTCATAGTACTCCAGTGTATTCAAAATCGTTCTCATGTTATCTTTAATTTGTCTCTTATGTAGAAAGCCATTTTGATCTGTGTATATAAACTGATTTAAAAATCCCTTTAGTCTTTCCACTATAATTCATGCAAATATTTTATAGTCCGCATTCAATAACGATATCAGTCTATAATTTTTAATCTGTTGCAAGTCTAAGTCTTTTGGTATGAGAGTAATATATACTTCCATCCAAGAGTTAGGTACCTTCGCCTTTAACAATAAGTCATTAAACACTTCCAACATTATGTTACTTAAAGAGTCTTGCAGATCTTTATATAGTTCTGCTGGTAGTCTTATCTGGTCCTGGAGTTTTGCCATTCTTTTGTCTTTTAATTGTTTCTGTTAATTCCATCATTGTTATTCTCTCTCCTAATGTTGCTTTAACTGTTTCTGGCACTGTCGGTAATTCCACTTTTTGTAGATATTGTTTTATTTGATCATCTGAAATTATCTCTTGATCATATAGTTTTTCATAGTATTTTTGGACTATTTTCATTTTATCTTCATTTCGATGGTGAAGTATTGCTTCATCTATTAGTTGGTGGATCAATTTCTTTTCTTTTTTCAGTTTGTATGCCAGCCATCTTCCTGGTTTGTTCGCATTTTCAAAAAAGTTTTGCTTTGGAGTTTATTTTTTTTAATTCCTGTCACCTCTACTTGTATTCTTAAAAACTACCCAGAAGTTTCAACTGGGCCAGAATACAGCAGTGCATGCAGTTATGAACATGCCTCAATATGCCCATGTAACACCTAGTTGCCAATTTGCTTCTGGATGTGATTTAAGGTGCTGGTTGTCACTTATAAGGCCTTACATGACATAGAGTTTGGTTACTTGAAGGACCACCTATTGCCAATAATATCATCTGATATTATTGGCGCACTATTATTGGTGCATTTGGGATTCTTTCAGTTAAGGAACACCAACTATTAGGACCCAAAACATATGATTTCGCTGTTGTAGCAACTGCTTTATGAAATGAAGTTGTTCCCAAGAGCCAAACAGCCCTCATGCTGCTGATTTTTCAAAGGGACTTGAAGACCAGTTGTTTACCCAGGTCTTTGGTGGGGATGTCTCAAGTCTCTTTTCTACCAAGTTTATCATTCTGCCACCTGTCTATCCCTTTTTAATCTTTTTTGTCTTTACTGTCATGCTTTCATGCTTCATTTACTTTGTAAACTGCCCAAATATCACTGGGAGCTAAACAGCATATAAATTTAATTGATGATAGTGATGAAACTGTATTTTTGCTACTAAAAATTCAAACTCATCTTTATTTCCCATACTGTGAACATTAATATAAAGACAACAAAATTCATGAACTTTATGATCCAGTGTTTTTTCTGACTTCTCATTGAATCATGTGATTCCTATTATAGTTACAGTTTATCTGAAGTTATACTTTAGGGCTTTCATCTATAATCCTACAGTGTTCAGGTAAAAGCCATACCAATTAAACTCAATTAATTTAAAGCATTAAGGATAGGTTGTTGGTAGATGGGAGATAACGTCTGGATGTAATTTCAGGGGGTACTACTAGCAATGTATTTTGAAGTAAAGTTTTTCATAGTAGTTTCTGATTTCATGATGCTTCTGATTTTTCATTGATTACTGAAATCATCACTTTTGCACTTATACATGACCATGCTTTTAGAGATTTGTTTGATTCAGAGACATAATTTGCAGGCTCAAATAAACGTTCAGTCTAGATGGGCAAATTTCAGGGTGTTATTGTTTTCTTGTCTTGTATGCTATTCTAGGAATAACAGATCTATTTTAATGTAGTTGAATATAGTTCAGATTAGTTATTTAAGATTTGAAGGATATAGTATACAACATGAATTGCTATTGATATTGAGATGCAAATAAATTTGGTTCAGAGAAAGATCAATCATCCAATATTCTTTACAGGCAGTCCTTGACCGATGGCCTTAATAGAGCCTGTCCATTACATTTGCAAGTGATGATGGTTGTAAAGTGGGTCACCACATGACCAATCTTATTTTACAACCATTTTTGCTGCTGTCATTAAGTGACCGCCATGGTCATTATGCGAACCCATTGTTCACTATGGGGTATTTTTGCCAAAAACCAGAAGTAAATGCCAGGTTTTAGCAAAAATTTAAATCATGATCACATGACAGTGGGATGCTGCAATTGACTAAAAATGCACTTGGCAATCTGAAATGCAGTCATAGGGGTGCAATCATCAGAACTTCAGAACTGGGATCTAAGTACCTTTTGGAGCATCCATCATAACTGATTGGTTGCTAAGTGATTTGTTGAGGATTACCTGTAGTCAGAACTTGCATGTGATGAATGCATTTATTTATTTAACAAGATGGGATGAAAATAGAGATGTAGAAGAGTTTGTTACCCATTCTGGGTACTATCCAGGATACAGCTGTCTGAAAATAAAATGCCCAAAGAATCTGGCAGTTTAGTGTGGAAGAATGAAACATACATAAAGACCCAAATTTGGGGAAATTGAATGTTAAAATAATAATCATAATTAGCCAGAGATCTTAAGTAGTAATATTTCACAGTGGTAAATTCTTTATTGATTATGAAAAGAGTGGGATTTGGAATCAGGAATTAACATGGAATATGTGACTATCGCTCAGCAACAAAGAAATATAAAGGGTTGGGCCTAATATAAGCCCTATCCTGAAAATAAGCCCAGGGAATGGGCATAGCCCGCTGGCCCCTTGGCAGAGCGCACATACCTATAAGCCCAAGCACAGAGGTAGGGGGGCAACAGGTGATCTGGGTATACTGCGCAGCTGCCTGGCTCATGGGAAGCTTGTGTGGCACCACCGGAAGCAGGCGGAGGCAAAGGCACGGGGGGAGACAGGCAATCTGGACATGCTGTGTGGCTTGCGGGAGGCTTGTTTGGTGCCACCGGCGGCAGGCATCCCTGACCAGTCCGTTGCTGTTTCCAGGCCAGCTCTGTGGGCTTCATCTAAGCACCCCATGGGCCGGATCTGGTCCATGGGCCTTGAGTTTGACACCCCTGTTTTAGCGAGTTATTGAGGCCACCTGGAGGTTTATTTGTGGTGTCAGGGTCACCTGAGTTGTGCAAAGGGGTGTATAGCCTTCTTGGAACCGTAAATCCAATCATTCTGATTTGTAAATTATAACTTATATTATATTGAAGCTAAACACAACATAATATATGGCACAGACAGTTTATTTCTGGTTTTTGGGTAGCAGATTCAAACATTGATCCTTTACATTTCGAATCAGAGATTGCAACATCATTTAGAATGCGTTCAGAAAGTATTCAGAATCCCTTCACTTTTGTCAATTTGTTATGCTGCAACCTGATTCTACAGTTGTTGAAATTCATTTTTTTCTCATTAATCTATACTCATTAGCTCATAATGACAAAGTGAAAACAGAATTTTAGAAATGTCTATAAATTTATTAAAAAGAAAAAATTGAAATATCAGATTGTATAAATATTCCGATCCTTCACTCAGTACTTTTCTGAAGCATCTTTGGCAGCAGTTACAGCTTCAAGTCTTTTTGGGTAAGATGCAACAAGCTTTGCACACCTGGATTGGGGGATTTTCTTCCATTCTTCCTTGAAAATCTTCTCAAGCTCAGTCATTTGGATGGCAGCCTTCAGTGGGCAGCCATTTTCAGGTCCCTCCAGAGGTGTTCAGTAGAGTTCAAGTCAGGACTCTGGCTGGGCCACTCTAGGACATTCACAGAGTTGTCCCTAAGCCATTCCTGTGTTGGCTGTATGCTTAGGATCATTGTCATAAAGGAAAATGCAGCTTTGGCCCAGTTTGAGGCCTTGAGTACTGTGGAACAGATTTTCATTGAGGATATCCCTGTACTATACTCTATTCAGCTTTCCCTCAAAGCTGACTAGTCTCCCAGTTCCTGTTACTCAAAAACATGCCCACAGCATGATGCTGCCACCACCATGCTTCACTGTTGGGATGATATTGGACAGGTGATGAACGGTGCCTAGTTTCTTCCAGAAATTATATTTAGAATTGAGGCCAAACAGTTCAATCTTGCTTTCATCGGACCAGAGACTCTTGTCCCTCACAGTCTGAGAGTCCTTCAGATGCTTTTTTGCAAACTCCCAAGTGGACTTTCATGTGTTTTGAGGAAAGGCTTCCCTCTAGCCAGTCTGCCATAAAGCCCAGATCCGTGGAGGGCCGCAGTGATGGTTGCCCTTCTGGAACTCTGTCCCATCTCCACACAGGATTTCTGGATCTCAGTCAACATGACCATCGGATCCTTGGTCACTTTTCTTATTAAAGCCCTTCTCTCCCGATTGCTCAGTTTGACCGGGCGACCAGCTCTTGGAAGAGTCCTAGTTGTGCCAGACTTCTTCCATTTGAGAAATATGGAGGCCACTGTGCTCTTAGGAACCTTCAGTACAGCAGAAATTTTATTTCTGCTGTACTGAAGGTTTCCTTCCCCAGATTTGTGCCTTGCAATAATCCTGTCTCTGAGCTCTGCAGAGGGGTCCTTTGACCTCAGGGCTTTTGCTCTGTTACAGTATGCTTTGTCAGCTGTGTGGCCTTCTATAGAGAGGTAAGTGCTTTTCCAAGTCATGTCCAATCTATTTAATTTAGTGGACTCAAGGTGTAGAAACATGCCACCAACAATCAACAGAAATGTGAGGCATCAGAGCTTAAATTTCACTTGTTGTTGTAAAGGGTCTAAATACTTATGCCAATGTGATATTTCAGTTTTTTTCTTTTTAATAAATTGACAGACATTTCTAAACTTACGTTTTCATTCTGTCATTATGAGGTACTGAGTATAGATCAAAGAGAAAAAAATTGCCGGTTGCGCTCCGGGTGAGATTCAAGGTTTTGGTGTTAACATACAAAGTCCTTCATGGCATGGGTCCTCAATATTTAAGGAGCGTCTTCTTCCAATATCGATACCGTCGCCCTGTGCGAGCCCATAGGCAAGGACTCCTCGGTCCCGTCGGCAGGTCAGTGCCGGCTGGCGGTTCCCGACACGAGCCTTTCTGTTGCAGCCCTGACCTCTGGAATCAACTGCCTCTGGAGCTCGCCTGGCCCCTGACCTCCGACCTTTCGCCGTGAGTTAAAGACCTGATTATTTGACCAAGCTGTGACCTCTGGGGAGGGATGGTTTTAAAGGTTTTATAGTGTTCATATTTGGACTTATAATTTAATTTAATTGTTTTTTAAGTATTTATTGTCTCATGTTTTAGTTGTAAGCACCGAGTCTTCGGAGATGGGGCTGCATATAAGTTCAAATAAAATAAAAATAAAATAAAATAAACTGTAGAATCAGACTGCAGCATAACAAAAGTGACAAAAGTGAAGGGGGTCTGAATACGTTCTGAATGCACTGTATATTAAAGTTGTGTGATCTTCCAACTTCCTCTTCCTCGTTCCTAAAAGCAAGCACATGTAGCTGATGTACACCAAAAGAGGATGGGAGGGAAAAAAATGTAAACACAGAAATTGCAGAAAACATTTAGCATGGTTGAGCAGGTAAGAAATCACAGTGTAACAAAGCCCTGAACTCAGAGTATTAAATACACTTTTTCTGGATTGCTTTATTTGTGATGCCACAAATAATGTCCCTTAACTCAGTAACAGGCCAATAGCTGGATAATTATTTGATTTTTTTTATCCAATACATATTTTTTCATGCAATATGATAGCCATGTTCAATAAACTGCTGGCATAGTATTATTTGTTAGAATGATATTGCTATTTACAATATGGAAATTATAATACTAACTTGTTTAAAACTTTCTGAAAATTGTAAAGCAGTTTAATTTACATTTCTAGTCTAAATTTCAGTAAATCTGCTTGCTCCCTACTGTCATATCTGAATCAGTGTAAAACTGCATTTAATTTTTTCACAAGTTCATGTCCCTCCTATCAATTTTATGACCTCATGTCATAATTGTCTGAATCTAGGAATAGGAGGCACAGAATCAGAGCCTTTGAAGAATTTATATCCTAAATATATTCCCTAAATTAATTCCATTCTATTTTGTTTTTCTTGGCTTGTTTGTCTAATTTTCATGGAAATAATAGTCAACATTGGCTCTTTCATTGTGTGCCATTAGGGTTCCAAGCCAATGATTGACAAAATAATATTAGTAAGCTTGAGGGCTTTTGTTACTGAGTGGTTTCTGAGTTCTTTATGAACATTTCTTATCCAATAGGAAAGGACAAAAAACAACACACCTTGTTGCAGCTCGTTGGTGCTAAATTTCTAAGTTTGAGGTATGGTTTTATTTAGAATTCTTGGGTGCTTTCTCTTGAGAATATTGAGACTAGGATTTATTTGGAACTAAGTGTAGTCTTGTAAAGTCCCAAAATGTACTTCAGTCACCCGAATGCCAAAGAAAGAGACTCAGGAACAGGCTTGAAATATAAGAGTTTTTATTTTGCAAAACAAAATCCTGAGTGGACAATTTTGCATCACATACAAGCAGAAAGCATGCAAGCAAAAGGCCACACCTTGGGGAAGTTATGGCGTCATTTTATAGACATCAGCTTAGTATCCAATTCTGGCCCCCTAGTTTCCTTTGGCAGTGCAGCAAGGGGGGGGTTGAGTGCTTAGCAACAGAGGAGCTGGGTGCTTAGCAACACAGGTATGTGCCCAGTGTAAGCCTGCCGAACTATGACAGATTCTGTTCCATGCACCGAGTGATACAAAATAAGGTAACAGAAATTACATCATTGGTAGAAGCAATTGAAATTCTTACAGAAGTGAAATAACAAGTTATTACTTTGTCCCACTAATTCTACCTGTTCTACTATAATCATGTCCCTACATTTCTCCCTTTTCTTTTAGGACAGGATGCGTCCTGTCATTGGTAGACTAGGGGAGTATATTTAATGAGGACAGTCTGGAGGATCATGATACTTGCCGGTGTATTGGGAGGGATAGCAGACACTATGGAATAAAGGGATGAAACGGAAGGAGAAGGAGACCTCCAAAGGTTAACAACACTAGAAATCCAATCTTGCTGTTTAGCTATTAAATTTAAATCAATAGCGGTTTCATTCAATAGCATATTTCAAGCACTGCCTATAACCTTATAATTCCAATCAGTTCTATAAACAATAAATACCATCTTCTGCTAAGGTGGCTGGTCCGTATATCTGACTTATTCTTTCTAGAGGCTACACATCATCCTTCCTCATAAACAGGTGCAACCACTCAGTCACCTTTTTGCATGGGCAGTAGAAGAAAAAAAACTAGGTTGCACAGTGCCTAATACACATACTCCATACCAGGGGTCACCAACCTTTTGGATCTCAGGGACCACCAAACTCATAATTTTAAATCCCGCAAACCAGAGACCCTGGGAAAATCCCCAAAAAAGTCTGCAGGAAAATTCCCCACCCCATTTTCCTACCGATCGATCATTCTTTATTTGGGATCGCAGGATACTGTCTTCAGCTCTGTTCTCAGGGTGGCGGGAGAGACTTTTGGCTTCATGCAAGGAAAGCAGCAGAAACAGCAGAAGTCTTTCTTTCGCTCCCCCAAACTCCACCAGAAATGAGTCTTTGTGAGACTTGTTGCACCAGCGCAGCCTCTTGGAGCAGGATGCCTTGCAGGCTCCCAGAGACTTATTTCTGGCAGAGTTTGGGGGAGAGAAAAAAGTCTTTGCTGCTTTCCTGTGTGCAGCCAAAAGCAGAAGAAAAAGAAGCAGAAGGAAGCAGGCGGTGGCCAGGCCAGGCGCATGGGCGTGTGGGGCAAGTTCCCCCTCTCTGCCCTTTCCCCTCTCCTCCCACTACCTCGTGTTCATAATGCAAGCCTTGTGTTCCCACGGGCCATGTGGGCAGTGCAGCCTTGTGTTCCCATGCAGCCTGAATTAATTGCTTTGGGGGATGCTTTGGGGGATGCTTTGGGGTGACATTTCTCTGTGGACCACCAAAATTTCCTTGCAGACCACCAGTGGTCCCTGACCCACTGGTTGGTGACCACTGCTCCATACCATCGACCAGGCAATTGCACATAGGCAAACTTCCCATGTACCCAAAAGAAGCCATCTGGAGCATGCCAGTTAAGAGTTTATCACATCCATCCATAATCCGCTCAGTCTAGTTGTATTTTCAAATGGGTTACTAGGTTGTGTCAGGGTAATTCTAGACTGAAAGGTGGCATCAGGCAAAGAAAACACCCTTGTGTGTAATATATAATTTTTCATACTTATCATTGCATTATATTCTCTTCCTATGAGTACTATGCATAAGAAAATTTTTTCCCAACTATTGAACCATTGCATTAAATCAATCAATTCTATATCTTCAGGGTTTATGATATTACTATCTCCTAGGACTATTGTATTCAATTCAGGTTGATCTGATTCAATGCCCCAATATATAGAGTTTATATGGGAGCCATCCTTTGCACATTTCCACAATCATAACAATAATAACAACATTCAGCGATACAGTTACAATCACAGAGCCAAAACAATTGGTAAGAGTGCGAAGTTGCACAGCTTCTTTTGAGATCTTCAGATGGAATAAGAGAAGAGGCCAGTACTCAAGCTGGAAAGACCAAAAAGCTGCTACTTCTCCAACGACAAAAATCACAAACAAAACCCATTCATACCACAATGACCACATCAGTTTTTGGGAATGTTTATTCTGAGCGGGTGTTCTCCAGGAATCACTTTCCACTCTTGAAGGTCTCCCATTGGCCCTTTTACACGTGTAGTGGGTCCACCCCTTAGTCTTTAGTTTGGACTGCTATTTCAGTGGTCAGTAGGATTTGGTAGGACCTGTCCCAGGCCTGGCTATGTTTTTCCTCACGTCAGATTTTATCAGGAGCCCATCACCAGGCTGGAACGTATGGACAGCAAATTCGAGAGGTAGGGCTTGAGTTATTTCTGAGGTAAGATAAAGAAGAAGAGAGGACAAGTATACAAGTATTCTTTACAGACATATCTTTAGTTTCATATTGTGGATTTTCCATGTGTGGTAATCCAAAAACATCATTTCATAAGGTAAAATGTCCCTTTTAGATAGGTTCAATTCTGAGTAAGGCCAAGGGTAAACATTTGGTCCATGGCATAGATGGATTTGCATTCCACGGAACATGACATTCCCACTGAATTCCCACACTCCATGATCGATTGAAGCACTTTTGCAGAAAAATGAGTTGCTGTCTGTAGCTTCTACTATCCCATACCTAGGTATTATCTGTTCCAATATAATTTTGGTGACTATTGCTGCAGCAGTGGCTGGATAAGCCTCAACCCATGCAGTCAAGTGATCCACTATTACCAGTAAATATTTAAGTCTCCTCAACTTGAGGTAGTTTAATAAAATAAATCAAATGCATTGAAATGGTCTCATGCTAAAGTTGCCCTCCCTTTATGTGTAGAACTTGTTTACTAACTCTTTTACATACTATACATTTTTCACATATTTGTCACAATCCACAGCATCCATAAGCTTCTGCAAACAAGTCACATCATACCTCAGTCCCCCAATGACTACCCTGATGTAGTACTTCCAAAATCAACATTTGCCCTCCATTAGGCAATACCCATTTGTACTTGCTTCTATTTTTCCTCATTTCTTCTGCTCACTGTCATTAAACATTCTATCACTACCATCCTGGCTGCCAAGTATTGCCTTGAGCTTCAAAGGAATTCAAAGCTTGATTTACAATTCACAAGTCTGTGCAGACCAGTAACTTTCTAGTTTCTACCAAAACTCCTTCTCTTACCTTCTACCACTTTGTTTTCCATCTGTAAACAAATTAACCCCTTCTCAGCACCAATATCCGATCATCCTAGCTGGATTCAAGTGAACATCAATGGTCCATAAGCATAGTCTCATATTTCAAAATCCTTGAATATTTCAGGGTCTAACATTTTAGACAAAAATGCCACTGATTCTCTCTGTCCTCCCCACTTCTGGGTTAAAAACCCTCAAAGCCATTCCCTTATCCATGTAACACTATGCTCTTTGCATACCAGTCTTCATTCAAAATAGCATAATTATCTATTCACATCCTATAATATCCAGTCAATCCTAGAAATTTCCTCCATTACTTCTTCATCTTAGGCAAGGGTTGAGTTACTATTCCCTCAACTCTTTCAGATGTTATGTTTTCTTTCACTAATTAAATGTCCTAAGTATTTTATCTCTCTTGTTATATATTGTAATTCCTAACTCAACTGTAACAATTCCTAACAAACAATGCCATAGGATGGAGAGCACCTTGACTACTAAGCATTCAAAATGTGCACTCACATAAAGACATAAAAGAGGGAGCTAAGAAGAACAACTTCAAAAATAAAACAAACAATCTAAATGAGGTATTTTGGGTCCAACTTTAGTGACAGTTCTCTGGTTTTAGTAAAATACGAGATTCAGATTCCATTCAGATGGAAGCAAATTCTCATTAAGTAGGTTAAAAACATTTACAAATCTGAGCAAAAGATTTCAAAATTATTTCTTTTATATAGGTTTAATTAAGTATTTTAAACCTCAAAAATTTCCAAAAGAAGAAAAAAAAATTGTATTCAGAAAAGAAAAATATATTTGCATAGCTTTTTATATGCAGGCCAAAATAGTGCAAACTGCAAAAGCAGATGTCACCCTTTACCCCACCTTTCTCAGGCTGTCTCGGAAAAATAGTTAAAAGAACAGAAAGCTGCAGCACCCCCCTTTCCTCCTTTCCTCGCTCCTCCAAGGCAAAAAAGGGAAGGGAAATACACAGAACCCTCATCTCCTTTCTTTTTCTTGCAAACACTTGCTGTTGCCTTCACAACAACAACAAAACCTTGCAACTTACTGTTTCTCTGCACGAAAGGAAATATCTCTGAGCGGGAGGATCAACATACAGACATTTAACAGGTCTCAGGATCACTTTGCCTTATCATTCCTTGTGAGGCTCGGGGCATCTCACTCACGTTTGTACTGCAATCAGACTTTCTGTGTAAACCAGTTTCACATACAAAAATTTCATTTCATTATTTCTCCATGCAAACCAATCATTATAATTATTTCAGGAAGCTTTTTCACAAGCCAGTGAGCTCCATTTTCTAAATAACCTTTTGTGTACTATCAGACACATAAACACACATACCATTACATAACATTTCCAGACGTGGGAAGTTTTGTCCCTTTAAATTTCCACTTTTTCTTTCCTTGGGCAACCTGTAGCTCATTCTTGAAGCAGTGGGAAAACTCAGTAATTTCAGTCATAAATGTGACTGAGGGCCCTAACCACTGCCACATTTCCCACAGCTTTAAGCCCAAGCTGAGAAGCTTATTTAATTTGCCAGCTGGCCAAACATATCACAGTCAGTTCAATTCCATTCAGTTCTACATGCTATTATTATAGATGCATATCTAAGAATTTTGAACACAAATCACATCAAATTGATCAAGTCAAATTATCTGAGTCTTCCCATTTAGACAGGCTTTATCTTTTTTATTACCTGCTAAACCCCGGGTAGGAAGAACAATAAACCTTTCCTTCTTTACTCTTAGTTCTTTCAGAGTTTTCTGGCTCTCTTGAGAATAATAAATTCTAGAGATTTCTAACACTGCAGTATTTCTTTTCTTCTATTCCTGGGTCTTCCTACTGCACATAACAGCATAAATTAACCATATCTTATTTGGTCAGCTCCAACATTTGAATCATCTTACTGTATGGAGGGAAGTCCCAACCTTTAAGTATTTTTCCTAGTCAGGTCTATTTACAATTTGGGATTCTTTCTAATTGTTTTAGTGAACTTCTCACTTTTACTCGAAGTTACACCCATTGTTCTATCTACTACCAGCCTCTGCCCTGGGGGCAAGGGTGGGATCCGACCAGTGTAACTACCAGTTCGGTGATTTACAATTTGCTGCTTGTGCATGTCAATCATTGTCAGCTAGATGCCTGGACAGCTGAGCAGTGCTGTGCATTTGGAAAAGAGTTTGGAAAAGCACTTTTTTCCTGCTTTTTCAACCGTAGCTGGGTCTCGCAAAGCAGCTGAGGTTGAAAAACCAGGAAATAAAGGTCAGGTAAGAACCCAGGCAGGCGGGTGGGCCAAAACAGCAGCAGACATAGAACCGGTTCTATGTCTGCTGCTCTTCGGAGCTACCGGTTCTACAGAGCCGGACAGAACCAGTAGAATCCCATCCCTGCCTGGGGGTATTCTGTCTCTTCTCTTTCTAGCTTGAATCTCCCAGTAGGCGCTGGCTTATTTTTAAAGATTCAAACTCCTATTTATCTTAGATCTCCCAGCAATTGCTGGCCTATTTTTAAAGATCAAGATGTATAGAGACCTTCATTCACACATTGTTTGCACCTGGCCAAGGCTTTCATGAGCAAGTTTGAACTCCCCTTTTCTTTTTAAAAGACATTTTTTAAAGCAACTTTTACTGCCACAAATGTTTTTAGTGTGTTCCAGTAGGCTAACAATCATGCATCCAAATGGAGAACACGGCCCTATTCTTTTTACTGGGTTACTTGTTCCGTCTCTTGAGGGGATTTCTCGGACTTGTTATAGGTTTGAAGTCTGACCAAAGTCTCCCTTCTCTTTCCTAAGGGATTTCTTGGACCATCAGCTCGGAGTTTGGCAGAACCCTCCCCTGGTTTTTCCTAAGGGAATCCTCAGACCTTTTCGTCAGCTTGGCGTTGATTAAAACCCTCCCCTGAATTTCAAGCTTCTTAAGGGGTTTTCTCAGTAGGGAGATTCCTCGTTTTTTTCCATAAGCTTGGAGTCTGACCAAACTCTCCCTCCTCTTTCCTAAGGGATTTTTCGGAACCCCCCCCTCCCTGGCTCAAAGTTGGTGAGGACTCTCCCTTGAATCTAAAAATGCTTATTCCAACAGTCACACTCGTTTCAAAGTGAAGGCAAACCTCTAGTAGATATTTTCCACATCTCAGTCACTCACACATAAAGCAACACTCCCGTTCCCAAAAAGAAATTTCTACTCACTTAGAAGAGTTCAGTTCCACACAGCCTGGGGCTCTGGTTAGGATGTTCAGAAAGACAGAATCGGAGCCTGCCAGCAAATGACCATGTCAAAGTCACCGGATAAAATTTTTCCAGAAGGCGCTCTTGATTTCACCACTAGTCCCAGCTGGTTTCTTCTGTTTGCCATAGTGAAGGCCAGTCTAAACTTCAAAGGAGTTCAGCTTGTGAGGCCTTCGAGCCCCACACTGTTGGGCGCCAGAAAATATAAGGTCCCAAAATGTACTTGAGTCACCCAAATGCCAAAGAGAAGAGGCTTGAAATATAATAGTTTTTATTTTGTAAAACAAAACCCTGGGTGGACAATTTCCCACCACATACAAGCAGAAAGCATGCAAGGAAAAAGCCACACCTTGGGGAAGTTATGGCTTCGTTTTATAGACATCAGCTTAGTACCCAGTTCTGCCCCCCTAGTTTCCTTTGGCAGTGCAGTAAGGGCGGTTGAAGGCTTAGCAACAGAGGGGCTGGGTGCTTAGCAACACAGGTATGTGCCCAGTGTAAGCCTGACAGATTCCGTTCCATGCACCAGTGATACAAAACAAGATAACAGAAGTTACATCACTGGTAGAAGCAATTCTTAGAGAAGCAAAGCAATTCTTACAGAAGCGAAATAGCAAGCTATTATTATGTCCCACTAATTCTACCTATTCTACTATAATCATGTCCCCACAGTCTGAAATATAAAGCTTTTGTACCCCTACTGATTATATTCTGACATAACTAGCCCTCCTTTTTGTTTCTTGCTCTTTTCATTTTGGTCTGAAAATTTTTTTTTAATGTTCTGTTGATTTGAATGGAGACTACTTGGAAACTGAAAAAAGAAAAAAAAAACTGATCTGGAGAATACTTCCCAAATTTTAAACCTGCATCATTGAACTATTCTCTGACATGGATTTTTATTATAAATAATAGCAACGGTAAAATTATTAATATATTAAGTTGTATTATTTTCATGGTATTAAATTTCAGAATTGCTTATTTTAGGTTCCCACCCTGCTACAATTAGTTAATATACCCTTGAGTTTTTTTCTAAAAACCTGAAAGCTTTAATCAAGTGTTTCTTTTCTTTTTTACAGAATGCTGCCTTTTTGTATGGCCTTGGCTTGGTCTACTTCCATTACAACGCATTTCAGTGGTATGTGGCAAAAAACAGCTGGGAGTGTTTTTGTTTTGTTAACCGTCTACAATTTAGTGGGCCCTGAAAGAAATGAAATACAAAGTAGTATAGTTTTTAAAGAATAGCTTTTAACAACTTTTTAAAACTACAGTATAGATTGCTTAGCAGTAAGAGTTAGCTTAACATCTCTATATACCTTGTCCTCTGTAATACTAGTCCCATCCTCCTTCGTTGGTATGGCCACTGATTCGTTCAGCACAAAAGTATGGAATGTTAGTATTCTCAGCCTTGGCCAAAACAAAATATGAAGGAATATGAAATATTCAATGTTCCCTTTCTTCTTATCTCTCATTTTCTCATGTATCTTCCTTACTTAATTTTAGATGCTTTGACATCTTAGTCTGGCATATTTCCCTCCCGCCTGTTAAAGTTCTGCAGGAAAGATTTGTCACATTGTTAATGTTTTGGTCCATATTCAGAACAATGTATCCTTATTTCATTTCATGTGTAGACCTAAGCATTCCTTTCATAAGAAGAGGGTTTTTTTGGCTGGTTATGGTTCAGCTTCAGATTTTTAAAATTATTTTCAACCAATGTTAATGCAATTTTGAACTTTCTTTAGAGGCTCAGAATTCATAATTATTTGTCCTGCATTTATGTACAGATATTAAATGTTTAATTATTTGTTTATGAATTGGCAGCTGTTTTAAATCTCTGGATCACTGATTGTTAGATTGACTGCCTCATAAATATTGTTGGGATTTATTTATAAAGACATTCCCTGAAGAAGGGAAAGGTCTATCATTTTCTGCAGCAGATCACGTACTATAGTACATTTCTGTCTGATAATTGAGATTGAACCATACATGTAGAAGAAAATATGAAGCTTATTCATGCAAACAATCATCAATAGATTGTGCTTAGAGCTTTTGGTAAACCATTTTTTATTTCTTAATCAAAATGTTAGTGCCTCTAGGAAGTAAATTTATTTAACATTAATGCAGTATGAAAATGAGTGTTGAATTAAGACTACCTATTAATACATTCATTGTTTTATTTTGGTCAGTGAAATTATTTCAGAACTTGCCTTAATATTCTGCATAGTATTTTGTATGTTTCTGAATAGTTGGGTCTCTATATTCACCATTATAAGATATGTATCGGAGCATTTGGAATTTGGAATTTCTAGATTCTAGGCAGGGGCTCCAGTTAAGCATCTTTGGTTTATTTTTTATCACAAAAACATTAGCAAAACAATATCATTTGCCTTTGGGTTAAAATTATTTTGCTTTATTGGATTTCTCCCCCTCCTTCATTTTTGTTTTTCTGAAAGATTTGTCCTCCCATTGCAGCCATCCAATCTTTGGCTTTATGGCCAAAGTTCTGGTAATCAAGGCTTAATTTTTGGCTCGGTGAAGGCTGTTCAACGTACCTTTGTGTAAATTAAACAGGCTTATTGTATTTGTTCCTATTTGTAAGCCATTATTTGAGAGCAACCACCAACAGCAATAGATTCCAAAGCCATTATAGCCCACTTTACTTCGTCCAAACGTTCTGTTATAATCTAAAAATTGTTTAGTGATTTTTCTCTTCTCTGAGAGACTGAGTGAATTTTACTTTCCACAATAGATCTTCAGGTCATTTTTATGCCATTATTGGCATTGAAGAAATTTCCATTAACAGATGTAAAAAACTGTCCTGCCTGATTCTAGTCAAGATAAAAAGGAGGTATTCATTGTCTCTCCGTGCTAACTCTAGCAGCCTCAGGTTCCTCTCATATATGCCTGTTCCAACTCCCTTGTTCTGTCTTTGTTAATATCAAAACCCTTCAAGCCTATGGCTACTGTTCCAATTGACCTCCTGTGTTAGAAGACAGCTTTTTGGGTAGTTGTCGCATATTTTTAAATCAAATTAAACAGTTTTGTGTCTTACAAAGAAATCCTCATTTTTCATTGGTTTGTTTCATTTCTCAGAATTCAAGTCTCAGCTTAATACTAGAATCAAGACATTTATGAAACTTAACATTTTCCCCAGTCCATCAGCACCATAGGAAACAGTTTTGAGTGCTCATTATGACCTCACTATTTATATGAACCATACAGCACCACTTTGTTATTATATTTATTCTTGGGGTTTCAAGACTCATTTAAAAATCAATCTTTCACTCACAGTATTTTCCAAATGGATAGTAATAGCCATTGCTACTTTGCTATGAGATAGCCAAATAGCTGTGCTTGCTTCATTCCACAAATGATGTCAGTACTGCCAAACATTCTGTAGGACGTTTATTTATTTGATAAAATTTGTGTGCTACCTAATCAATCTGCCCCCCGTGGCTTAGAACAAAATAAAATACAATAACAATATTCACAATAAGAAAAACAAATACTATAAAGCATCCACAATATATAAAACAATTAAAAATAAACATAATAAACATGTTTTTTTGCATTGGTTCCAGAACAATTAAAACAGCTCCCTGAAACAAAAAACTCCAACCAAACCAAAATATAGTGTATAAATTATATGGTGAAGACCCACATCCCAAAATCATTTGAACCAGTTTATTTCATCTGCATAAACATGTCATTGCTCAAATGACACAAATCTTTATGAAGTATATAGAATTAATATAAAAGTAATATAAATTTAATTGCCTCATCCAGTCAGTTTAAAGTACAAAAGAATTTATTTGTTATTACTGAAGAATGTCAAGACAGAAATTGAATCTATTGCATCTGAAGTCTATTAAATGTGTTTGTTAAATTGAGATTTTACTTGCACCGTCAGTTATAATAGAGAGACTTATATGCTCTTGCTTTTTTAAAGAACTAATTATGTTCCAAATGTAAGGTTTCCAGAAATTATTCAATCACAGTTTGCATTATTGTAAGTTTGCCAGAAGGACAAATGATCAGGAAATCTAACAAGTGTAATCTAAATACCACCTGGAGATTGATGGAAGAGGCTTACATTGAGTTATAGTAGGAAAGCACTGGCTGCAATAAATTGTATAGCTAGTGATGAAACGTGGTAGAAATTGCAGCTTTGTTTAGTTATCAGAGTCTTCTAGGACTGGGGTCTCCAACCTTGGCAACTTTAAGGCTTGTGGACTTCAACTCCCAGAATTTGCTTTGTTGGCTGAGGAGTTCTGGGAGTTGAAGTCCACAAGTCTTAAAGTTGCCAAGGTTGGAGACCCTTGCTCTAGGAATGTCCTACAAATATTATAAAATAAATAACTAATGTAATTAAACTTCCTTACCTGCTATAGTTACCTGTTTGCACATTTTTGTGAAATGTAGATGTAATAAAATATTAATGCTTACCTGCTTTTGATGGTTATTATGTATTTAATAGATATTTATTCTGGTATAAATATTAGTATAATTTGGTTTCAGTATTCAGCAAATTTAAAAACCCTGTTTGAAACTACACATTCACTATTTAGTTGTTCTCCTTAAAGCAGTAGTCCCCAACCTTTCTGGCTCTGAGGACTGGCAGGGTCGGAAGCAGTGAGGTGAGAGGAGAGAGGGATGGTTTTGTGTGTGCACATCCTGCTTGTGCAAAAAAATCAGTGTTGACTCCTGGCGATTAGTCCCTGCAATTTTCCCAGCAAGGTTTTTCAGAAGTGATTTTCCATTGCTTTGTTCTAGGATTGAGACAGAATGACTGCCTCAAGGTCACCCAGATGGCTTTGTGCCTGAGGCAGAACTAGAAACCATTCTCTTCTGGTTTCTACTCTGATGTTTTAATCACTGTACCAAACTGGCTCTTTTTCATTTAATATGTGCATTTTTCCTGGACAATTTTCTTCTAAGAATGTTTTGATCTTCACAGAACATTTCAGTATCCATTTTTGTTTTCCCAGGGCAATTAAAGCATTTCGGGAAGTGCTTTATGTTGATCCCAGTTTTTGCCGCGCCAAGGAAATTCATTTACGACTTGGGCTTATGTTCAAAGTAAAGACAGATTTTGAGTCTAGTTTTAAGGTAAGAGTTTAAATTTTTAATAATAATGGATTTATTTGTTATTACACTTGCTCCTCAATATATCATAATTCAAATATAGATTTCTTTTCTTTTCTTTGAATGAATGATTGAATGTATAGTCTGCCCATCTCATATACTTGACTTTTGACCCTTCAAATTGTATTACAGATGATACTGGAATTTATTTATGAACTTTTGGATCTTGCAGCTTCACATAAACTTTGTATTGAAATAATTGAATCCTTCATTTTTTTCTGTTCACTATCCAGAGAGGATTCAGAAGTGTATGCACAAAGTCTAGTCCCCATCATATTCAGAGTAAGAATTAGATAATGATTGAGTGGAGGATATATTGTAAACATGTTTTTTTATGAGCTAAAAAACTTGCCTTATATACGTGTTAAAGGTGATTGGAGGTGTTGGATACTAAAGAAGCCGACCAGATTGCTGACCATGACAAGCACTTCAAACTTAACTAAGATAGGGTTAGGGAGGAAACCTGCCTCCACACCATCATCGGCCACCTCCAGTCCATCCAATCAGAGGTCGATAGAAGACATGATACAAACTGAGATATCAAACCCATTTAAGGAATTCCAGCCCATGCTCCAATCAATGTAGGAGATTATGTCAAAAAACCATGACAAAATGAAGAGGGAAACAGGAGAAGTGAGAAGTGATATGGGAGAATTAAAAGACAAGATACAAAAGATGGATGAAAAGTTTGAAAATTTCCAGCAACTGATTACAAAAAATGAACAGAAAATACAGGAAATAGAAGAGAGGATGGAGAAAAAAGAAAAAAGAGTAGATGAAATGAATGATAAGCTGATCCAGACAAACAAAGAGTTAGAAACCTCAGTAATATTCCTAGAGACAAAAGAAGCAGCACATTATTTAAAATTCCAGAATATGGAAGAGGAGAAAGAGGAACACTTACCAGATGTTATGTTACTGGCAAAGGCATTAGGGACAGAGAAAGAAGAGATGCTGATAGAAATTGATGAAACATATAGAATCCACACGAATTACGCAAGGAGGCACAAACTGCTAAAGGAGGTGCATGTAAGATTCATGAAGAAATCAATGAGGGACAAAGTGCTTAATAAGGCAAGAAACAACTGGTAGTTCTGAAATAAGTCCCAAGAAGTGTTAGAGAGCTGCGGAAGCAGTACCAATTTTTAACTACATTGCTGATCAGGTATAATGTTAACTTTAGATGGCTGACTCCGGAAGGAATACTGGTCACATGTCGTGAAAAGAGATATAGATTGGACACACTGGATAAAGCGATGGAATTCTACAACCAGTATCTTGGTACCGAAGAGGAACTGGAGGAGCGGGAAGTGTTAGAAGATAGAGATCAAGGAATGCCTGCCATAGAAGAAAAGGAACCACAGCAAAAGAAAAAGGACCGAATAGAGAACAACAGAACAAGACCCAAAGAACCAAGAGAAATAAGAGCAACCAGAAGTATAAGACCTAGATATAAATAGAACAATGCAAGAACTTAAGATATTATCACTAAATATCAACAGATTGAACTAACCCATGAAAAAGAAGAAAACCAACAACAAATTACAAAGATTAAGTCTTGACATAATATCACACAAGAAGTCCACATAAAAGAGAAACACAAACAACTACTGGAGCACCCCAAATTGGGGAAACTATTTGTGTCGTTATCACGACAAAAGAAGAGAAGAGTGGTGTTATATATCAAAGAAACAATTCAGGCAAACCAAATATATAAAGATGAAGAGGGAAGGATTTTAATTGTGGAAGCAATATTAAATCAAAAATGGGTACTCCTAGTTGCAATCTATGCACCTAATAGTGGACAAGAACAATTCTATAAAAAACTACATAATACTATACGTGAGATGGAGTGTGACAATAACTTCCTCCTAGGGGATTTCAATGCGATAATAGACAAAAAATTGGATTATAAAAGTAATAGAATAAGGAAAGGAGTAAAAAGGATTCTACCTAGAACCTTCTTTAAAATGGTAGAAGAATTAAATATACAAGAAGTATGAAGAGAGAGGAACCCAGGGGAAAACCAATATACATTCTATTCTAACAGACACAGATCCTGGTCTAGAACAGTGGCCGCCAACCTGTGGGCCGCGGCCAACTGGTGGTCCGCAAGAAATTTTTGGTGATCCCAGAGAAATGTCACCCCCAGAGCACCCCCGAAAGCAATTAATCCAGGCTGTGCAGGAACACAAGGCTGCGCCGCCCACATGGCCCACGGGAACCCTCTCTGCCCACTCCTTACCTGGCAAACTTGCCTGCTAAGTTGCTATTTTTCCTTCCCCGACCATTAGCTGTTCTGCTGTGCCAGGAGATTTAGATTAGCTAGAAAGTAGGAAATCATTGGATACCTTCCTTAGGACTGAAGGTTTTATTATTCAATGCAGACTCAGGTAGCCAATGGCAGAAACACAGATCTCTAAGTGAATCTCTGATTCTGTGAGCAACTCAATCTGCTGCCTGCTTTGCCTGATTTTGGGTAAAACTTGTTCTTTTTTAAATAAAAAATTCAGTATTTACATAAATATTTATAATATTTACATACAAGCCATGCCCAGCCAGTCACTTGACCACCAAGCCACACCCACAAATTAGTCCACACCCACAGAACAGGTTGTTAAGAAATTTGAATCCCACCCCTGCCTCTGTGTGTTTGTGTGTGTGTGTGTATGAGAGGGGGTGGGAGAGAGGTTAGATCAGATTTCTCTCTCTCTTGGACCAACGTCAGCAAGCCACTGTCATATTAGTGGTCCCTGGGATTTAAAATTATGAGTTTGGTCTAGAATAGACATGGATGTCAATGGAATTAAATACAAATGTATATGAGGCAGTAATAGATACAAATTTATGGGCAGACCACAATCCAAGGAGAATTAGCTAGAAAGGACAAAAGAAAAATATAAGATGGACTCTGAACCGATCGATACTAAAAGATATAGAATTTAAGCAGATGTTGGAAAAACAAATGGGATTCTTTTTAAAAGAAAACAGGAAAGAAGACACGTCGTTACAAAATCTATGGGATACAGCGAAAGCATATATGAGAGGAATTGCCATAACATTTACAGCAAAGAAAAACAAAAGGAAGAAGCAACAACAAAGAACCTTAGAAGAAGAATATAAAAGACTTGAAGCAGAGTTACAACAGGAACCACAAAAAATAAACCTAAAACAGCAAATGGATGGTGGTATTCAGCCAGTTGGCATCGGTTCAGGCGAACCAGTAGTGGCAATTTGGCCTGGGTCGCCGAACTGGTAGTGACTTCTGGCTGGCCATGCTTCCCACCCAATTGCCACTAACTCGCCCCTTCCAGCCACTTGACACTTGCCCCACCCACCCCCACCCTATATATGTTGCCTTTGCCATGCAGCCCAGCTAGTTCCCTCGCCAACACCCACTCGACTCAGCTCACCAAAGGTAAACAATGCATGCCGCCTGCTCACTCTTCACCTTGCGTCAGGGGCCAGGGCCCCAGGTATGCGCCATTTCCCGAAACCCTGGAGTTGCTGCCTGCCTCGGCCGGGTTGGGGAATGCGCCATTCCCCGGCTCTGGCCTTACCCCAGAGCCGCTGCCCACTCACTGCCTGCTCTCCCTTAAGCGTGATGCGTCGCCCTGTTTCCCCACCTTCAGAGGCCCGGCACTTAATCTCCCCACTTCCTCCCCCATGACCACTTCTTTCGTCGTCCCGTGGCTGCGACCTTACCTTCCTCCCGCAGCTGGCTGCCAGTGAAGGCAAGCCCGGGCAAGTCTGAGTGGAACGGCACAACAGGCAGTGGGATGCGCCTGTGTGGCCAGCGCATAGAACAGGGAGACAGTGGTGATGCATTGGAGAAGCAGAGCAGAGCCGAAGGTCAGTAATTTTTGCTGCAAGAAGCCTGCAGCTGCCACATGGTTTTTTTTGGTGCAGCTGGACTTCAGCCACACCCAAAAAAACCATGTGGTGGCTGCAGGGATCTTGCAACAAGGGGGGCAAGATGCAGACTGGCGGGGAGCCCAGCGGCGGTGGTTCAGCCCTGGCTTGCCTTCCCTGGCAGCCAGCCACGGGAGGAAGATAAGGTCATGGCCATGGGATGATGAAAGAGGTGGTCATGGGGGAGGAAGCGGGACCTCTGAAGGAGGGGAAACGGGGCGGCGCATCTGACTGGTGAAAGGAGAGCTGGCAGCATGCAGGATTAGGCCAGGGCTAGGCAGAAAATAGGTAGATAAGTAGAAATTCAATTTTTTTCCTACCGGGTTCTGTGGGCATGGCTTGGTGGTAGGGTCATGTGACTGCCTGGGCGTGAGTGACATCAAGTTGGACATGCCCACTCAGTCACATGAGCCCCCCCAAGCTACATGCACAAAACTGGTAGGGAAAAAATTTGAATACCACCATTGAATTAACTAAACATAAATTGAATATTCTTGAAAAAGAACTGTCGCAACATATAAAAAGAACGAAACAAAACTTTTTTGAGAATGCAAATAAACCAGGAAGATGGCTAACTTATAAATTGAAAAAGGAGAAACAGGAAAAATGGATAATTAAATTGCAAGCTAAAGATGGAACTCTCACATTATCAAATTGACAAAAAAGAGAATATTATCCAGGACTTCTATAGGAAACTATATGATTATGTGGAATATTCTGAGGAGAAAATACTACAATATCTAGGAAAAGCCAATTTGCCTAAAGTGCCAGAAACAATGAAATCTATGCTGAATGAAAAAATAACTACGACAGAACTAGCAGAGGCAATCAGAAAACAAAATAACATCCAAAAACAAACAACAAGACACTAGGCCCAGATGGGCTACCAGCAGAAATATACAAACAGCTACAAGATGTTCTGGGCCAATCATTATTAGAGGTATACAATGCAGTTTTATTTGAAGATACCACCATAATGGGTGGAAGCTAGCATCACCTTGATAAAAAGAGGATTCAGATTTAATGAAAATAAAGAACTATAGACCAATAACTCTACTGAATACCGACTATAAAATATTTGCCTCAATAGTAGCAGAAAGACTGAAGAGATTCTTGAAGGAGTTCATATACTCTGATTAAAATAGTTTTCTACCTAAAAGGTGGATAAGAAATAATATGAGAGTAATATTAGATACATTGGAATATTACGAAGCACATAATGAAAAGCAATTGGCATTGTTGTTTCTAGATGCTCAAAAGGTGTTTGATAATGTGAACTGGCAATTCATGCTACATCAACCAAGATATATGGACTTTGGAAATAAATGTCAACTTGTAAAGCATTCCTGGCCTTTTAAAAACATGTTCAAGGCAATATATACAAATCAGAAAGCTAAAGTGATCATGAATGGTAAGGTAACTGAAAATTTTTCAATAAGAAAAGTACAAGGCAAGGCTGTCGATTATCTCCGTTGTTATTTATCTTAACTCTGGAAGTACTAACTAGAAACATCAGACAAGATGAGCAAATTAAAGGAATGGAAATTAAAAGAGAAAAGTACAAACTGCAAGCATTTGCAGACAATCTAGTTTTCATTTTAGAGGAGCCATTAGAATCAAGGCCAAGACTCATAGAGAACTTAGAGGACTACGGAGAGGTTGTGGCAGTAGTGGGATTCAAATTTTTTTACTACCGGTTCTGTGGGTGGGGCTTGGTGGACGTGGCAGGGGAAGGATACTGTAAAATCTCCAGTCAGAGGTGGAATTTGCCAGTTCTCTGAACTACTCAAAATTTCTGCTACTGGTTCTCCAGAACTGGTCAGAACCTGCTGAATACCACCTCTGGGTTGCGGGATTAAAGATAAATAAGGAAAAAACCAAAATAATAGCTAAAAAACTCACAAACAAACACAGGGATGAATTAATAAAGGAAATGGTATCCAGATAGTGAAAAAAGTGAAGTACTTAGGAATCTACCTATCAGCAAGATATACAACAATCAAAGAGGACAACTATACAAAATTAATGCATCAAATTAAGTTGGATTTGGAGAGATGAAAAAACCTGCAACTTTCTGTGATGGGTAGAATAGACACAATAAAGATGAACATATTGCCAAAGATGCTTTTCTTATTCCAAACAATACCAGTAAAATTAGAGAAAAATATTTTGATGAATTGAATAAAAGAATGTCAAAATTTATTTGGCAGGGGAAAAAACCAAGAATAAAAGTGATACTACTGCAAGAGTCAAAAGGGAATGGTGGCTTTGGACTACCAGACTGGGAATTATACCACCCAGCAGCTGTACTTATGTGGATGAAAGAGTGGATAACTTTGAGGCATAGAAGACTATTGGTATTGGAGAGTCATGACCTTCAACTAGGATGGCATGCGTTTCTTTGGTACGGGAGAAATGTGGCACACCATATATTTCCAAAGACATTTTGTAAGGAACGCACTGTTATCAGTGTGGGATAAAATTAAGCAACAAAACTACATGAAAATACCAGTGTGGCTCTCCACTCTAGAAGCACTGATACATCCAAATGCTATAAGTATGGGAAAAATGTTTCTTATAAAGATATATTAAATGAGAATGGTGAACTGAAAACTAGATTAAAATTAGAAAACCAAGGAATGGAACTAGAGTGTTGGACGTATCTGCAGATATAATTGTGTTATGTGAAAGATGTGAAAACATGGGGTTTTTATAGAGAACCAACAACATTGGATAAGATATTAGTGGGGACAGATAACAATTTGATAAAGAGGTTATACAATTAATTATTATAAAATGGAAGAAGAACAAGTAAAAGAGGCGATGATATAGTATGGGCCAAAAATTTTGGACATAGTACAGGTTTGGATAAATGGCAAAAGGTCTGGGAGAGAAATCTGAAACTGACAATGGCCATATCCTATAAGGAAAATCTCTATAAAATGTTCTATAGGTGGCATCTGCCCCAGTGAGATTAGCTAAAATGTATAAAAATATGTCCGCAACCTGTTGGAAATGTAAACAGTCACCTGGTACATATTACCACATGTGGTTGACCTGTATAAAGGCAAGGAATTTTTGGACTCAAATACATACGTCACTAGAAAAAATGACCAAACAACATATAAATTTCAAACCAGAATTGTTTTTACTAGGTATCACATCAGAGGGTTATGACAAGGGGGACAATATATTTAATATTACATGTTTTGACTGCAGCAAGAATTGTATATGTGCAGCAGTGGAAGAATGAAAGCACTCCATTAGAGCATGAGACAATAAGGAAGACTGTGTGGAAATGGACAGACTAACACTAAAAATAAAAGAAAAAGGAGATACAGAATACTAATGAACATGGAATAGGTTTTATCAATGGTTAGAAACATGAGGTAGAAGTTGGAAGATGAAAGAATCAGGTGAGGGGAACTTGGAAAGAGACACTATTTGTATTATTAATAGACGAATGTAAGTATTAGAATGATAGAGGAGCTGACATCTTATGTGATCGTCAGAAATTTTTGTACAAATATTTGTATATATAAATTTGCATATATGTTATTTTGTTTTTACTTCTGTTTTATGGCAATTGGTATACCATGGCCAATTACACTGTATTCAATGTATTTATATGTGGAATATATATATATATATATATATATATATATATATATATATATATATATATATATATATATATATATATATATATTGGTGTAATTCGGGTCTTGTCCGTGTAAGGTTGAGAATACCTTGGCAACGTTTCGACGAAATCTCATCCGTCATCTTCAGGCTGGTGTCTTCAGCTTCGTTCTCCTGGGAGAAGTGTGTGATCGTGGCTGTTTTTCCCTTTAAACTCTAGAGTTGGATGTGTTGTTACTTTTTGATTGGTTTGTGGAGTTGATGTATGCAGATTGGATGGCTTTTCCTGAGACCCTGTGTGGCTGAGGTGCTGGAGGTGTGTCTCTCAGCCTTTTGTGTTGTAACGACCTGGTAATGGGCTGTGTGATGACCTTCTGAGTTCTATTGTTTGATGTCCTGGGTGTGGTGCTGTAATCTCCTGGGTCGTTGTCTGTGCTGCAACCTCCTGATGTTTTGTGTTGTGATCTCCTGAGTTCTGTGATGTAGTATCCTGGTGGAAGGCTGTGATGTGGCATTCTGGGCCTTGGTTTGGCTCGAGTTTAGGTCTGGCTATGTGTTTATAGCGTGTGTCAGTTTGCTTGTTTGGGGTTGGAGGGGGTGTAGCAGCTGGTGTTGCAGCCATGGTCTGGTTTCTGGATGGTGGTTGCCTTTCATCTGTGGCTGGGCTTGGGTTTGAGTCTGGTGAAGGAGATTGGTGGTGGCATCATGTGTTATTTTGGGGTCGGTGTTGGTTTTTTGTGGCTGGGACTCGTTTGTTGATTAGGGCTAGTTCCAGATGTTTGGTAGGGGGAAGTCATCCCGTTTATTCATGTAACATGAATAACGGGATGATCTCCCGCCTACCAACGATCCCAGCCACAAAAACCAACACGGACCCAAAATAACACATGATGCCACCACCAATCTCCTTCACCAGACTCAAACCCAAGCCCACGCCACAGATGAAAGGCAACCACCATCCATGGCTGCAACACCAGCTGCCACCCCCTCCAACCCCAAACTAAGCAAACTGACACACGCTATAAACACATAGCCAGACCTCAAACTCGAGCCAAACCAAGGCCCAGAATGCCACATCACAGCCTTCCACCCAGGATACTACATCACAGAACTCAGGAGATCACAACACAAAACATCAGGAGGTTGCAGCACAGACAACGACCCAGGAGATTACAGCACCACACCCAGGACATCACAACAATAGAACTCAGAAGGTCATCACACAGCCCATTACCCAGGTCGTTACAACACAAAAGGCTGAGAGACACACCTCCAGCACCTCAGCCACACAGGGTCTCAGCCATCCATCTGCATACATCAACTCCCAAACCAATCAAAAAGTAACAACACATCCAACTCTAGAGTTTAAAAGGGAAAACAGCCACGATCACACACTTCTCCCAGGAGAACGAAGCTGAAGACACCAGCCTGAAGATGACGGATGAGATTTCGTCGAAACTTGCCAAGGTATTCTCAACCTTACACGGACAAGACCCGAATACACCAAGACCTACATATATATATATATATATATATATATATATATATTGTAGATTTTCATCGGGTAAAGGTATGTAGGTCTTGGTGTATTGGTCTTGTCCCGTGTAAGATTACGGAATCTTACACGGACAAGAGACCAATACACCAAGACTACATATATATATATATATATATATATATATAATTACATTTATATGCCGCCCTTCTCCGAAGACTCAGAGCGGCTTACAATTTTTGGGATACAACCCAGTGTGCTCAGCAATAGCCTTTGTTCCATTGTATATGCCTGCTTATTACTAAGCTTATTACCCCCAACAATCTTGGGTCCTCAATTTACTTACCTCGAGAGGATGGAAGGCTGAGTCAACCTTGAGCCTGGTGGGATTCGAGCCTACAGTAATTGTAGACAGCTGGATCTTAAATGCAGGCATTTAACAGCCTGAGCCACCAAAAAACCTTGCCTTGATTAATTTTTGAACACTTGATTACTGAGAATCCTTTTAAAAATCCTTTTAAAAGAATATTGAATATGCAGTTAATAAGATATTTTAAAAGTAAACAAAATTTTTGCTGCTTATTAAAGCACAGCCTTGGGTTCTGACTGAACTTAACCTATCTGTGATATCTTTGCAGTGTAATACCGAGAATTAGTCCTTAGTAGTTCTTGGCTTGCAACCAATTTAAGTTACAACAGTGCTGAAAAAAGTGACATTTCCAGTTCTTGCATTTATGATCAGTGCAACGTCACAACAGTCTCGTGATCAACATTTGGGCATTTGGCAATCTGCATGTATTTATGACAGTTGCAGAATCCCAGTCACTTGATCACCATTTGCAACTTTCCTAGGGGGCTATCAACAAGCAAAGTCAATGAAAGAAAGCCATATTTACTTAATGACCACAACAAAACAGTAAATACAACCACATTGCTTAGAGACAGAAGTTTCAGTTCCAATTAGGGCTTTAGTCAAGGATTGCTTGTAATAGTCTTGCTGCTGTGCATATCTGAATGTTACACATACACCACAACTTTCCCTTCTCGCTGTCAATTTTTTTATTATTGAAAAATAATTCAGAATAGTATTGATAAGGTCTGATTATTGCTGAGTGACATAAAATTCTTTGGACTTGGTAGAAAATATTCTTGTGCATTTAAATACACAAAGTATTGCACTAGAGTAAGGATGTAATTATCCAGTTGCATAATTACTTTTAGCAGGCAAACTGAGTGATTTATGATATAAGCAAGAGCACTTAGACTTATATACTGCTTCACAGTGCTTTACCACCCCCTCTAAGTGGTTTACAGAGTCAGCATATTGCCCCAATAATCTGGGTCCTCATTTTACCCATCTTGGAAGGATTGGAGGCTGAGTCAACCTTGAGCCAGTGAGTCTCGAACTGCCAAACTGCTGGCAGCCAGCAGTCAGCAGAAGTAGCCTGCAGTACAGCATTCTAACCACTGCACCACTGCACTCAATGTTCCTTCTATTGACAGCAGTATAAAAGCCAGGATAAGACAATTAAAAAGCAGTTTTGAGAGGAGACTGCTAAAGAGAATTATAAAGACAAGCAGGTGAATAAAAAGTTGAAGAAAAGTACAGAGTCAAAAATAGAGCAATCTATAAACTTTTTTCATTCCAGTAACTTTTATTAGAATTTTCTAAAGAACCTTTAACAACCTGGATTGAAATAAACTGATGTCTCAATATTTTAATACAATATTACTCTTTTAGGCATAGGATATTGCCATGTAGGAAAATAATTGATCTAAGCATGTGATCTTAGACCAGACCTTCTGTATTCATTTTATGCAGATGAAGTGCTTTGTCTTTGTTCTGCTTATACTGTTGATTCCTCTGTTTTGATTGTGGAGCCTGCAGTAGAAGAAATTGCTTACATCTCAACCTCCTTTGTTTAAAAGAATAGATTCTGATTTTGAAGAGTTCTAGAGCACAAACAAATGAGTTGATTTAGAGTACATATTGCAGCCTCATTTTTAACCTTGCTTGTCAGATATATTTCTGCCTGTTTGACATGACTTTGATTATGCAGGCCTTTCTATGCCCTAAGTATATGAACAAAAGGAGCAGAGTTCATTCATAGATTATAAGTTATCCTTCTCAAAGATTTGAACTTACAGTAGGTATGATTTTCTAGCTATGGTAAACACATGTAAAAATTATTAAATATTTAATCTTGACTTTTTGAGTGACCTGTTATATAAACTTCCAATTCCATCACATCACAACATTCAGTGTCTAAAAAAACCTGATATTTTCCTTTGATTTAAAAAAAAAAACTAGTTCTAGTGTTAAGAGTTATTTTGACTTGGCAGTTGTGAGGCATGATAAAATAACATTGTAGAAATACTGACAAAACTAAGAAATAGACAATTATAGTTTTCAATATGTAGTGATGGAGAAAACTATTGTTTATATATAATTAAGTTAATTTTGGATAGTTACCAAATACTACACTTCTAATTATTTGCAAAGATTACATCTGTCATTTTTATTGCAAACTTTAATTAATTATTTTTAGACAATCCTCTTCTGATTTGGATTTCTTTAGATGGATTTCTGCCTTGAAATATATTGTTATCTGGCTTCTCCTGCATATTAAACTATTTCATACAGTAATACCTGACTTCAGTGCTGCAATATTTGTATGAGATGCAGATATTTACTAACGTTGGTTTGGTGCAGAGGTTTAGAGCTGGCTATTTAATGTGATGAATTGGTAGTTATGGTGGCGAAGATAATAAATAGCTTATTTGGGGGTAAATCCAAAGATGCTTTTTCAAAAGGCAGATGGACTTTCTTTGTTTTTCCTTGAAGATATTTTGCTTCTCATCTAAGAAGTTCTTCTGATTGAATGGTGGAGAATGGAAAGATTTATATTCCTTGCAGTCCTCTCTCTGAGAGTTGTTGAGGCAACTTGGACAATTATCTGTGCCCTCATGGTCACCTGAATAGTGCAAATGGCTATGGAACCTTCTTGGAACCACTCAAAGTTCCACACTCATTTGCACAATTTAGGTGACCTGGTGGGTACAGATGTGGCCTCAATGACTCTCAGAGAGAATGCTCAGGACCACATGACTGCAATGAATATAAATCCATTTTCCACCATTCAGTTAGAACTGAAGAAATTTCTTGGATGAGAAGCAAAACATCTTCAGGGAAAAACAAAGTCCACTTGCCTTTCGAAAAAGTACTTTTGGGACAACCATGACCTGGATGACTGAGAATCTCTATAGACATTTGGAGATAAAAGAGCTTTGTTCTACATGTTTTTCATTTAAATAATAATAATACTTCTCAGAACAAACTTTGGTAATTTGTTAGATGTACTGAATTGTTCAAAATTTATACATTTTCATGGATGTACGTTCATAATTAGAAGTAGCTATATAATATATTGCTAAATTATTTTTAGTTCTATATCTGCATCTTCTGATGTTGGCAGGTGTTGAGAAAATACTCCATTACTAAAGTGCAAATGAACATAAAGATTATTACGAAAAAATGCTTGGTGATATTTTCTTTGCAGTAGAGTTTTCATAAATATATTTATACTTCAGGAGGTATAAGAGAAACATTTCAGAGTACATTGCCGCTTTATGGTTCCTATATTTTTAAAAGGGCAAACAACTTAGGGATAATCAATATTATTTTTGTAAGATTTGTTTGTGGGAGTGCATACACCCAATTTGTTTTTATATATAAGTTCATTTAAATTGCTACAGCAGGTTTTATGGTCCAATTAATATACTATTTACAATATCTAGTTTGATTTTTTTATTTGATTATATTTATTTATTTATTATTTGAACTTGTATGCCGCCCCATCTCCGAAGACTCGGGGCGGCTCACAGCTAAAAACAAAGACAATAAATACTTAAAAAACAATTAAACAATTTACAAGCCCAAATACTAAAAACCAATTCCCCCCCCAGGAAGGGGTCACAGCCCGGGTTGGTCAAATAACCAGGTCTTTAAATCACGGCGGAAGGTGCGGAGGTCGGGGGCCAGGCGGAGCTCCAAGGGCAGTTGATTCCAGAGGTCAGGGGCCACGACAGAATAGGCTCGCCGCCGGGGGACCGCCAACCGGCATTGGCCCACCAACGGGACCCCGAGGAGTCCTTGCCTATGTGCTCGCACAGGGCGGACGGCATTTGATATCGGCAGAAGGTGCTCCCTTAAATATTGAGGACCCATGTTCTGCAGGACTTTGTATGTTAAAACTAAACCTTGAATCTCACCCGGAGTGCAACCGGCAACCAATGCAAGCAGCGCAGGAGGGGGGCAACATGGGAGAATTGGGAAACTCCCATCACCACCCGCGCCGCCGCATTCTGCACCAGCTGCAATCTCCGGATGGTATGCAAGGGCAGTCCTAAGTAGAGAGCGTTGCAGTAGTCAAATCTAGAGGTAACAAGAGCATGAGTGACTGTGCGCAGGGCATCCCGGTCCAGAAAAGGGCGGAGCTGACAAACATAGCGGAGCTGGGCAAAGGCCCCTCTGGCAACGCCCCCCACCTGCTCCTCCAACCAGAGCCGTATATCCAGGAGGACCCCCAGATTCCACACCCTATCCACAGGGGGCAACACCTCTCCCCCTATGGCCAAAGATGGACATTCCTGACTGGGCCGAGACGCCGGTATGCACAGCCACTCAGTCTTGGCCGGGTTGATTCAAAGCATGTTCCCGCTCATCCAGGTCCGTACCGCATCCAAACACCGGGTCATCAGGGAGAGGGCATCACTGATCTGGTTTGGGGTGGAGATGTACAGCTGGGTATCATCAGCGTACTGATGGAAGCTCACCCCAAAACCACGGATGATCTCACCCAGCAGCTTCATGTAGATGTTAAATAAAGAGGGAGAGGACCGACCCCTGAGGGACCCCACAAGAGAGCACCCTCGGGGTCGACCTCACCCCCCCAACACCGATTGCGACCGCCCCGAGAGGTAGGAGGCGAACCACTGAAAAACAGTGCCCCCCCACTCCCAACCCCCCGAGGTGTCACAAAAGGATACCATGGTTGATGGTATCGAAAGCCGCTGAGAGGTCTAATAGGACCAGGACAGAGGAAAAACCCCTGTCCCGAGCCCTCCAGAGGTCATCCATCAGCGTGACCAATGCCGTCTCCGTGCTGTAACCGGGTCGGAAGCCCGATTGATACGGATCCAGGTAGTCCGCTTCATCCAGGAAAAGCGGAAACTGCTGAGCCACCACACTCTCAACAACCTTCGCCAAAAAGCGAAGGTTGGAGACTGGACGAAAGTTATCTAACACGGCCGGGTCCAGGGCAGGCTTCTTCAGGAGGGGTCTCACCACCACCTCCTTCAAGGCGGAGGGAAAGACACCCTCCCATAATGAAGCGTTAACGACTGCCCGGAGCCAACCGCAGGTGGCCTCCCTGGCGGCATAAGCCAACCAGGAGGGACACGGGTCCAACAAACATGTGGTGGAGCTCAGACGTCGCAAAGTCCTGTCCACTTCATCCTCGGAAACAAGATCGAACTCATCCCAGATCACACCGGCCAGACTACCTGTATCCCCTTCCTCAGACCACTGCAGATCAGAGGACAACCCGCCCCGAATCCGAGCGATCTTATCCGACATATATTGACCAAACTCCTCAGCCCTACCCCGCAACGGGTCCGCCCCTCCCCATATGAAGAGAGAGCGGGTAACCCGAAACAGGGCGGCTGGGCGGTTATCTGCGGATGCTATGAGGGCAGAGAGATAAGACCTTCTTGCCACTCTCATAGCTACCAGGTAAGTCCTAATATGGGCTCTTAGCTGGGCTCAGTCGGATTGGGAGTGGGTGGACCTCCACCTGCTCTCTAAGCCCCTCCGACGATGCTTCATCTCCCGGAGTTCCTCAGTATACCAAGGAGCCATCCGGGATCCACGGCATATGAGGGGACGCATGGGGACAACCCTGTTGAGGGCACCCGATGCAGCCTGTTGCCAGGCAGCTGCCAGATCCTCGGCAGAGCTGTGGGCAAGGGAAGAGGGAAAAGACCCCAGTTCCGCCTGGAACCTCTCCGGATCCATCAGGCGTGTGGGGCGGAACCATCTAAGTGGCT
This sequence comes from Naja naja, assembly GCA_009733165.1. NCBI lineage: Eukaryota > Metazoa > Chordata > Lepidosauria > Squamata > Elapidae > Naja > Naja naja. The sequence continues at coordinate 2,911,812 of CM019152.1, forward strand.
CCTCATCCCAGCAGTGGGGGGCGGCCTGTTGGAAGACCAGCCGTAGGAGATAGTGATCAGACCATGGAACGGGCAGTGCCATAAGAATGGCTTGCCCTCTGTCACTACGCCACTGTTCAGAGACAAAAACTAGGTCAAGAGTATTTCCCCCCTCATGAGTAGGGCCCAAAATCAACTGGGTCAGGCCCATGGCTTCCATAGACACCATGAATTCCTGAGCCAAACCCGACGCCCCTCCCCAGGGAAGGCAAATTGAAGTCTCCCAGGACCATAAGGTCTGGGAACTCCACCGCCACCCCCGAGAGGAGATCGAGAAGCCCAGGCAGGGCCACTGTCACACAGCTGGGGGAAAGGTATGTGAGCAGCAGGCCCACCCGACCATTAGGCCCCCACCTCAAGAGGAGGGTCTCACTCCCGCCTATCTCTGAAACAGAGACCTCCCTTGGAAACAGGGTCTCCCGGATAACCACAGCCACCCCTCCACCCCTACCCTGGGCCCGTGGTCCGTGCAAAACCCGAAAACCTGGAGGGCACAGATCAACCAGAGGGACACCTCCCTCCGGACCCAACCAGGTCTCGGTGATACAGGCCAGGTCCGCAGCCTCCTCCTCAATGATCTCACGGAGGAGGGGGGACTTGTTAGCCACGGACCTGGCATTAAAATACACCAACCTAAGCCCAGGGGTCCCAGTTCCGATGCCCCCTAGGGAGGAGGCCACAGGGTCGGAGCGGGCCACCGCACAAAGATGGCGGGTGCGTGCTCCCAACACATGATATGGCCCTATGCATCGACGTCTCCTGCCAATTCCAACCACCCTGGGAATCGCGGTCCCCACCTCACACCTTGGGGCCCTGTCGGCCCCCAGCCCCCGCCTCCCCGACCGTGAACCGGGCTGCAAAAAGACCCCTCCACCCCCCTTCCTAACCCCTTAAGACCAATTAAAAATTTTAAAAACCTCCCCTTCCGAAATATACATAATTTAAAACCCTTGGTCATGCTATGTCCCCTCTCGGGAATAAAAAACTCATCATCGAGGAGGGGCTTTGACAATACAGCAGGCCATCTCAGGGACAGGGGAACACCCCTGAGTGCCCACAGCTCAAGAGAAGAATAGATATATCCCATAGTAGTTATTGCTAGGGAGAGATCAAGTCCAGGATAGATGGTAAAAAGTTCAGTTCGCCAATGATCAGCTAGTTCTAGAGCCAGAAAACAATGGGAACCTTTCGACCCAGGTGGCATTCTCACTACCCACCAGGAAGTGAGTCCTGCAATCTCTGACATAGTTCAGTCTCCTCTCTCTCACAGAGGAGGACAGTCATCAGGGTAGCTCTAGACAAAGGGGCCAAACACCACATATTGATCATTAATGAACTTTGATTTGTTTAAAAATACTTCTGTGATTATGTTTCATGTGTTTGATAGAATATTTACAAAATTATCATTTTTGTTATATCAGTACCATTATCAATTGCTTGTGTACAAATTAGAATTTTTTGCAGTTTATATTTTTAGAAATTTAATTGGTTTTCCGTTCACTATTATTTAACTGTATGTTAATGGTCATGTTATCAAAAGATTTTCATTCCTTGAATTATAAGAACGAAAATTTGTTTCAAATATTTCAAAGTTTTTTTCAAAAATTAGTTTTCATTAGGAGAAATATTAATTATCTTTTTCCTTTTGCAGCATTTTCAGTTAGCTTTGATTGACTGCAATCCTTGCACTTTGTCCAATGCTGAAAGTGAGTATTTTAAGTATTTATTCAGTTGTATTTACTGTAATCGTTTTATGTCCTGTATCATATCTTTATAATTAATTTCTATGGTTAGTATGATGATTTACATTTCATATAGCACCTTGTAATTGGCATTAAAATATGTACATTGGTATTTTACATTTACAGAGAAATCTTGTAATTAGCTTCTTGATAAATGTTGGACCAATATATTACAAATAATTCTTTTGAATTTCTCGTGAATGGTCATTGTTTAATTTTGGTCATTGTTTAATTTTGCCTTTTCCTTATAATGAGAAATAAATTCAGACACTGGTATAATAATAACAATCAAAAAGCATTCTTTATTAAACTAGTTTCACCATTTATCTATAAGTAACTGAGGTAGGGTATGGCTGTAAAGAAAGATAGCTGAAGGGTCGCCTACCTTGAGTGTCTTTCAAATCACTACTTGATTTAGAATAGTGCCAGTCATTTAGCGATAGAGAATCTCACTTTCAATTAAACATAGAAAAAAACAACAGTTTGTTAAGAACAAAGACAGCAAGTCTCCAGTTCATATTTCCCAAGTATTCATTATTGTTTGAAATGATCACCCAATGCCATACAAGTAAACATTCTGCCAGAGCTCCAGGTACCTCTTTGAAAAATGTGAAAAATCTGAGCTCCAAGTTACATGAGGCCTTCACTCTGGAAGTAACTTCAGAAGATGCTCTTGCGTGGTCTCTAGAAGCAGCAAGAAAACCTGCTTCATTCTTTCATATGTTTTTGAGGCTGCAGACTTTCAGAGGGTCTGGAGGCTGCATGAAAGTACACCACATTCTTGGGTGGCTTCTGCAATGACAGAAAATCGAGCAAGAATGGAGGGGGATGCTGGTATGTCATTTGTGACACACAGGGCATAGGTTTGACATTACTTGATTGAACTGAGAAAAACAAGTCTTAAATTTACTAGGTTAACTTTGCTGCTTACTGGGACTGTAAGCTGTAAAGCTTTATTTAAACATCAATTCAGAAAGCTCATATTGCCCAAGGAGCTACTTCTACAGCGGAATTACTGAGTCTGTCATCTATGCATCTGGCTTGGTACAGCAACCTTCAACCAATAGTTAGGATTGAAGAAAAAAATCATTGCAACCAGCCCACCGTTCCTTAAAGGTGTATTGCACAAGTCAGAGAGCTGAGAAAATACCTACACACACCCCTCACATCTTGGACATAAACTGTTTTAATTCAGAATGCTGCTATAGGGCATTGCAAAAACAGTTTTTCCCCTCCTGCCATCACTCTGCTGAACACCTAATTCCCATAGTACTGTCTTATGTCTAAGGATATTTACCCATTTAGTGGGGCTGTATTACTGTTAACCCTCTCATCTTTCCTATTAGCTTCTCCTATTGGGATTTTATGATTATATTACTTTATTGTTTGTATGTACACTGAGAACGTATGCACTGGAGACAAATTCCTTGTGTGTCCAATCACACTTGGCTAATACATTATATTCTAAAAGCTTTATTTCATTTGCCCAATTCCAACACTTAAGCTGAATTTCCAATTTATTCCCTGCATCCAGCATAAATGTTCTATTAGCTTTTCTTTCTGTAGCACTGACCTCCTACTGTTCATGCTTTTTGATCGTGTATTCTGAGTTGCTTTCAATGTTCGTGCTTCCTTAAATAACTCCACTCACCCCTTTTAAACTTTTCCCAGAACTTGTATAATGCAATACATCATTTTTTCCAGTCTTTCAAAACTCATCAGTTCTTTGAATGATTTGGCTTAATTTCTTAATACTGGTGGCCTTACTCTGCTGGGAACTCAAGCTAGGAGGCACTTTTTTCCTTTCGCCATATTTTCCTAAGTTGTTAGACTCCCTGCTGAATTTTAGAAGGATATTAAAAGCTTCACTCTTTCAAAGACCACTCCAATTGAATTCATGAATCATTTATTTTCCCCATCTTTTTGATACTTATTGATTTATTGGATTATTTATTATATTGGTTTATTTTTTTATTAAAAAAATCTTAATTGCACTGTGGCTGCTTTAATTAATTTTTCATGTTGTGGAAGTTGTCAGAAAAGTCTTTTGATTGAGGTGGTATATAAAATATATATAAAGAAATGTACTCATCCTATAATTAATATCTTGAATAAAATTGCATTTCTTCACATCCATCCCTTTTTACTATTCTGTTTATGATTAGTTCCACGTTTTTTCAGAGCATTTTAAATATATTATTGGAAAAGAAATAATATTTCTGCAGATGTTTCAGATATGGTGGCTTATACTGGTGTCATCACGTTGGCAAACTCATGCATATTCCATAGTCCTCTTAAGTGTCACAAAATTCTTGCTTGAGATAAAAATTGTGGTACTGCCAGTAATGTAGTAGGGTTAAATTATGGAAAAAACAAATTTCCTTCATTAAAATTCTTGAAGATGATTTTTTAAGGAAAAACATTGTAATTTATTAATATGAGTGATACCTGAAACACAAAACAGTTGTCTGTGATATGAATTAAATTAATATTTGGCCCTTACATGGTTAGGCTAAATTGTAACATGATTAAAAAAATGTCAGAAAGCCTCACTTTACCTTGCTGAGCATCTTATTCAGATACTTCAGATAGTGAAAATATAGTCTCTTCTTTTACAGTAAGAAGATAGACAGACAAAAGTTGTTTGATTAATTATTTTTAGGATGAAGCTTGTATCGAAATAAGTTTCTATCATGAAGGAGTTGTTATTTGAATTAAGGGTCACTTGAGAAACAATAACCTGGGATGCAAAGGCTCTTAATGTCTTCCCAAATGTATGTTTAATTTCTTGCTACATATAGCTGTTTATTTATGTTTATTGTAAATTGCCTTGAATATTCATTGAATTAGAGGTGGTATTCAGCAGGTTCTGACGAGTTCTGGAGAACCAGTAGCAGAAATTTTGAGTAGTTCGGAGAACCGGCAAATACCACCTCTGACTGGAGATTTTACAGTATCCTTCCCCTGCCACGCCCACCAAGCCACACCCACAGAACTGGTAGTAAAAAAAAATTGAATCTACCACTGTATTGAATGATTAGGTAATTCAAAAATACTTTTGTTCCTGAAATTTATTTTATTTGACTTGTATGCCGCCACTCTCCAAAAGGACTCGGGGCGGCTCACAGATAAAAACATAGAACAATAAATGATTTTTAAAAAGATTAAACCTAACAAGCCAAATCCAACAGTAAAAACCCAATTAAAATCCCACCCTCCCCCACAGGAGGTCAGTCCAGCCAGCCTGTAAGAACAACCAGGTTTTAGATCGCGGAAAGAGGAGAGAGCGGGGGCCAGCCGGAGCTCAACGGGTAGTTGATTCCATAAGGCAGGAGCCGGTACAGAATAAGCCTTTCCCCAGGGTACCGCCAGCTGACATTGTCGTGCGGACGGCACCCCGAGGAGTCCCAGCCTGTGTGCTCGCATAGGGTGATCGGTATTTGAGGTCAGCAGGAGACGCTCCCACAAGTAAATGTCATTGTATAAAATTGATACTTTGGAGAATGGAACAAATAGATGTTTTCTTTGAAGCCCAAAAAGCTATTCAAGTATATTTAAGCTGAATTGAAATAGAACCCATTTGCAGGCTATTGCCTTTGCCCTAATTAAAAAATATATATTCTGAAAATCTTGCCAAGAAAACTTGAGGGGTTCCAGGGATCCAAAGGCACAGTATGTAAGTAAATAAATAATTCCCCAGACCTACCTATCTTCTTCATATGCATGCGCAACTCCAATTTGTTGCAGCTGTTGTGTGTAAAGATGATTCTTTTCACATATCTTTTTCTGGAAGGACAAAACATTTTCTCTGCTTCTGTATATATCCTTTTCTTCCCCGAATACCCAGCAATAACATATAAAGTTATACATATATGCAGTACTTACCTTGAATCTGCTATTCCTAATATTTTTATTTCCATTCTTTCACAGTTCGGTTTCATGTTGCCCATTTATATGAAACCCAGGTAAGCATGTAATACCTTTTGAATATTAAATATAATAATTTGGAATATGTCAATGGAGCTATATTTTGTAATCATGTTCTTCCACCTTAATTCAAAAAGTTACAGTAGTTCCAGGAGACAAACCAATAAGATGAAACATTTTTTTCTTTTTAAAAATAGTTACAACTTAATTTGTATTTTTAATTGTAACAGGTCAAACTATTTATTCTTTTATATTTTTGTAAACCAGAAACAAATATATTAAAACTGGGCTATTCTTAAGAACTTATGAAAACTTTTTTTTGTTATTTCTTACTGGCTTATTGTATGTAGCATTGTTGGTACTACTTTGTATTTCCAAAGGAATTTATTTATTGAACAGTCAAAATGTACATTAAGTACACTATGTAACATAGGAAGATACAAAATTAGAATGTATTCAAATGACATGTACAAAATGTGCATTTTCAGAGAATATTGTCATGTATGTCTTTATTGATCTGATCAATGATACTAATCTATATATATATATATAAAAGTGAAATACTACTCACACATCACAAAATCTCCAGAACTGTAGAGCCTACAAACTTGAAATTTGGCACTTATGTTCCTCTTGGCTTCTAGGTGCTCATTAAGAAAGGATTTTTGAAATGACCATCAGAGCATTAATATTTCATATATTATTATTAACACGCTCTGATGCTAAAGAGTTCTATTCCCCCTCCCCACCTGAAAAGAAATCTGTTCCAAATGCAAAACACAAGCAGAGGAGTTTCAGTTTCACAGCAGCAAATAGCTTTAGTACAGAACAGTTGAGCTAAAAACCACGCCCAGGCTCCTTGCTGTCTCCATGCTCACAAAACAAATACTGTTTCAGTTTCCAAACAGCCCTCAATTCTCTCACACAGTGACAGGATGCTAGCCAGATGAATATCAATGGATGCTGGTAGGCAGAGGCAGAATCCGCCGCCCTTATTTTCCTCCCCCAAAACTAAGCCCAACTACATAGTTTCGTAGCGGGTATCAAGGTAGTATAATAAATATTTTTGAACTCTAATTAACAGCCTGATAATGATTTATTGCAATGTTTGAATATATTATGTTAAAAACCTCAATAATATTGAGTTCCATTTCTGTTTCCTGCTAAATATATATAGCGTTGGAATAGAAAGCATATCTTTTATATACCTTGGTATATGAAATGCTAACACACACACATATACATGCCCCCAACATTAATTGAGTCTTGAGATTACACTTAAACATGGTAATTATTTTCTGAAATGATATTTATTCACATCTTATTGATTAGCTATATTGTATTTTCATACATAGCTATCCCCAATTTTTGCTGTCCACTTGCTATATTTTGGCAGATTTCAGCAAGAGTGAATGCAGTCCAATCCCTCAATTAAGTATTGCCATGTTGAGGGACTGAAGAAGCAGGCATTCTTTGTTTCTGGCCCTCTAGAATTGCATTCTCTCCCCCTGAGATACGTAAGGTGCTAACTCTCCTGAGGTTCTAGAAGTCCCTTAAGACTTACTCTATTCTCAGGCCTGAAGCTACTGTGTATGTAAAGCCCCTGTGTGTTATTTTTATTATGATTGCCCCCCCCCCTTTGGGCTGTTAGATTTTGTTATTTTAACTGATTTAACTGTATATTTCAATGCTATAAGCCATTCAGGGTCTTTTGGAGTGGGTTGCCATAATATGTCTAAGTAAATAAATACTGCAAGATGATATTTCACAGATCCAAATGGCTGCAATAATTGACCAACTTAGTTACAGAATTTTATGGGGCACAACTGAACAGATCCCTCAGTTGAGGGGTGAGGGAAAGAGATTATTTTTGCTTATTTTCCCCTCCCACTACAGCCTGTATGCCCTCAAAAATCTGTTCTAGATGGTTGGGGGCCATTTTTGCATGTGTTTGACATAGCAGTGAGGGCTGCAGGGGGAAGGGGAAATCAGTGAAAATTGCTTCCCCCTCTTCCATCTGCAGAAGCATCCAGTTGAGGAGGAGCATCCACTGGATCCAACTCACTTTTGGGAACAGAAGAGGCTCTTCCATTTGTGGAGCAGCAGCCCTGGATCCAACCCAGTATGTTTGAATTGAAAAGGCAGATGTTCTAGTTGCTTAACAGTGTTTGCTCTATTTTTAAAACCCCACTTTGATTAAGGATCTCCTCGCTTGTTCCACATCTTTTCCATTTACCTTTACATACCCTGTAGGAGATTTAATCCTAATGTGAAGCATAGAAATTGAAAATAAGAAAATGACAATATTGAACATTGAGAAAATTTTGAATATAATTAGCTTTTGTTTAATTTATTGGATTTAATTTATTCACTTCCATCAATTTGTGTTGGTTCTTCAGTAATTTATTTTTCCATTTTGGAGTTGCATATGGGTGGTCTAAATTTATCGGATAGACATTGTCATCACCTGAGTAGAGCATTAGTAATATAGTAGAATTTGAATAGTTCACATTTAATTAATAGTAAGCTGATAGATATGGATTCACCAGATTCAGATATTATATTTGAATTTGCTTCTTTAAATAATTTCTTCATCATAAGCATAGTACTCTGCTGCAATATGTTAGTTGCACACACACACACACACACGTGTGTGTGTGTGTGTGTGTAATGTTAATCCAGCTTCCATTTTACAAAAGTTATTACTTCAATTAACATTTCATTCTCCTTTTTAGAGAAAATATCATTTGGCAAAGAAGGAATATGAACAACTTTTGCAGTCTGAAAACCTTTCTGCACAAGTGAAAGCAACTGTGTTACAGCAGTTAGGTAAGTGTAAATGAAGAAATAAATGAAGAGTCTTTAATATTCTTTGATTTACATGAAATTGTAATGCAACCAGTTCTCAAAAAATTCAATTTCAGATTTTAATTTTTCATTAGAAAAATACTTGATATTTTTGCATCAGTCTTCTTAATGTGGACATGCAAGGATACAGCTTTAAATCATACGTCTATGGAGATTTTCAGTCATTTAGGTCATAGTTGCCCCAAAAGTGCTTTTTTCCAGAAGCAACTGGACTTTCTGGTTTTTCTTTGAAAACATTTCACTTCTTATCCAAGAAGCTGAAGGGAGCTTCTTGGATGAGAAGCGAAACATCTTCAGAGAAAAACCAGAAAATCCGGCTGCCTCTGGAAAAAATTACTTTAGGACAACTTTAAATCATATATTTCCATCAATTATCTTTTTTCTTCAAATAGCTCATTTTTCAGTGAAACTTTCAGAGTGATATTAATTTCCAAACTAAGTAAATGGAAAAATTACTCTTTTACTTTCAATTCCTTGTTGTGTGTGTGTGTGTGTTTTCTTAAGTTTTCGTGGGTATTTATATGTATAGTATTCAGCTTTGTTCGGGTATTTTCCCATGTCATTATAGTTGTGCTTTTAAAGTTGTAGCGATGTTTCGGCAGAATCTCATCTGCTGTCATCAGGCTTGTGTATTGGGTTCGTCTGTGTGTCGGGCTTTGAGCCATTTCTGGCAGGGAGAGAGAGAGAGAAGAGTGTCTTTGGGATTTGCCAGGAGAAATCCAGGAGGTGGATTTCCATCCTATTTCTGCCCTTCAAGGAGATGAAGGTGGGGAGTGCATTTAAGGGGGTGAATCCCCCTTTGGGGTGAATCCTTTGGGAGAATCCTCTGGGAAGCTTGGTGCTAAGGGTCGGTAGGATGATTCCCTTTCTCTTCTGTTTGGATTGGAAGGTTTGCCTCTGCTCGAAGGGCAAAATGGATAGATGGTTCCCTTTTTAAAACTACTGGGAGGGGTGGGGAGGAAGCTGCCCAGCCAGTCTGTATTCTTAGGGAACTGATAGAGGGAATGAGAATAAAGAAAACTTAAACGAGGGGGAAAAGGTCCATGGGGGGGGTTCGGGTGACTGGAGCAAGAGGAGCGCCGACCGTCAAGGGACGAGACCATGACCCGAAGCTCTGGGGCGGGAAGCAAAGTGAGGTGTGGCAGGGGGAGAGAAACCATGGCATCACCCTCTCGCTGGCGCTTCCACCCACCGAAGCCTGAAAGGCTCACCAACTTGCAGGACATTGTCAACGCAGCCGCCGTCAAGCAAAGCGATGCCCCTGCGGGAGGGCAGGTGGTTCTCGTCAGCAGCGGGGTCTGTCCTGCTGCTGCTGTCGTTGTTGGAGATGGTGCTGGCGAGAGAGGCGCCAGTGCCAGCGGGAACCGTGGAAGCTACGGAGGTGGCTTCCCCACCCAAGAAGCGGCTGAAACGCAGCCGGTGGAGGAATGCGCAGCACTCCAAACACGGCAGTGGCACGGGCAGAAGGGAAAGCAACGGCGGCGGAGGAAGCAGCAGCATCGGGCACTGACGGACTCGTGATGTAAAGTGCCACGCCGAGGCTGACATTCACGCTGCCGACGCCCTCCCGCTGACCCGGCCTGCAGCCAGCACCGTACCCGGGTCTGCAGCAAAGCCGTTTGGTGGGGGTAGGGAGCCCTCCGCGCTCCGCCATGATCGGCTGTTAGGAGCAGCTGGTGGTGAGGCATGGCTGCCCACGGGGCACTCTAGGTGAGGGTGCGGGGGGGGGGGGGAGAAAATAAGGCCTGGCCTTATTTTCTGAGAAACTTGGTACACACACACACACACACACATGTATATAAAATACATTTTTATCCAGAAGTAGCAATGTATTTGCATTCTCTGAAATCAGCTATCAGGGCTGCTGTAGAAAGAATTAGTTTGCTGGTTTGCTACAGGGAACTGAGTCTTAAATGTTTCCTGGAAAGAGCCAAGCCCTTTAAGAAAAAGATGTTACATAGGAATGGCTTCAACTTTAGCAATTGCACCCAAATAAAGCTTATTAGTAATCTAAGTTTAATCCTAAATACAATAATGGATTTCCTTTACAGAGGCTTGTTACTTTAACATTAATTCTCCTGTTAATAAAGATATTTCTTCTCTGATATACATTATTGTAATGAATTCAGGATTTCTATATATGCTATATTGAATTGAATTGAATTCTTCATTGTCCTCGTATGTATATGCACAGTGTACATACAATGAAATTCACACAACACCCAGAGACCAGACGCAACACGCACACACACATGACAATCCCCAAACAACCCCCCCACCCGCCAAAATTCCCCGCCCCCTAAAAACACACATGCATTCATGCAACAGACCAAATAATACTGTCCAACAGCTTACTGATGGTGGTCCTTAAATTCATTGTTAAGTGCAATTATAGCTCTGGGATAAAAACTGTTCAGAAAATGTGTGGTCCATGTTTTAATTATTCTGTATCTTCTGCCAGAAGGCAACAGTTCACAAAGATTGTAAGCAGGATGGGAAGAGTCTCTGAGAATGTTATGCAACTTCCTCAAACAGCGAGATGCGAAGATTTTGTCCAGGGCTGGTAGCTGGAGCCCGATGATATTCTGGGCAGTTTTAATGATTCTCTGTAGAGCTTTTTTGTCTGCTACAGAGCTATTCATATACGTTACCTTTTAGTGGCTGGTTAACTCTTACAATGATGTACCGAATTCTTCGGACTATAAAACACATTCCCCCAAAAAAGTGGGTGGAAATGTCTGTGCATCTTATAAAGCGAATACAGGCTTGTTTTTGGCTTCCTGAACCCTCCATGCGTCCTGTTTTTCCCTCCCCAGCGTCCAGAATCACTCTGTAGGCCAAAAATGGGTCCGTTTTGTCCTCTGGAGGGCTCTATGTATCCCATTTTTGCCCTCCCCGAGATGCGCGGAGGCCTCTGGAGGCCAAAATAGGCCTGTTTTTGGCCTGCATAGTGCTTCTGGACACTGAGGAGGGCAAAAACGGGACGCGGAGGAAAAAAACTTTTTCTTGTTTTCCTCCTGTAAACCTAGATGCGTCTTATGGTCTGGTGCATCTTATAGTCCGAAAAATACAGTACTTATTCTTTATTTTAATGTTGTATTTATGATTATTTGTATTTCCTTCTTACATATAATGGTTCATAGAGGATAGTTTGTATAGAATAATTGGTATAGTTTTCATTTTTTCTGATAAAGCAAATGAAAACAAGAGAGAATTGAAAGAAAAACAGCAGTGGTTCACTGGTAAAAGATGTTCAGATTTAAGCAGAATGTATTTTTGTCTGCTAATTAGATATCTTTTATAGTGCTAATTTTCTGTTGGATTGGTAAAGTAAATATCTCTGTTAACTATATTTATAGGAAGGTTATACATATAATAAATAAATGAAATAATAAGTAATCTGTTCATTCTAAAATATTATATATATATATACACTGCTCAAAAAATAAAGGGAACACTTAAACAACACAATGTAATTCCAAGTCAATCACACTTCTGTGAAATCAAACTGTCCACTTAGGTAGCAACACTGATTAACAATCAGTTCCACATGCTGTTGTGCAAATGGAAGAGACAACAGGTGGAAATTATAGGCAATTAGCAAGACATCCCCAATAAAGGTGTGGTTCTGCAGGTGGTGACCACAGACCACTTCTCAGTTCCTATGCTTTCTGGCTGATGGTTTGGTCACTATTGAATGCTGGCAGTGCGTTCACTCTACTGGTAGCATGAGACGGAGTCTACAACTCACACAAGTGGCTCAGGTAGTGCAGCTCATCCAGGATGGCACATCAATGCGAGTTGTGGCAAGAAGGTTTGCTGTGTCTGTCAGCGTAGTGTCCAGAGCATGGAGGCGCTACCAGAAGACAGGGCAGTACATCAGGAGACGTGGAGGAGGCCGTAGGAGTGCAACAACCCAGCAACAGGACCGCTACCTCCGCCTTTGTGCAAGGAGGAACAGGAGGAGCACTGCCAGAGCCCTGCACAATGACCTCCAGCGGGCCACAAATGTGCATGTGTCTGCTCAAACGGTCAGAAACAGACTCCATGAGGGTGGTATGAGGGCCCGACATCCACAGGTGGGGATTATGCTTACAGCCCAACACCGTGCAGGATGTTTGGCATTTGCCAGAGAACACCAAGATTGGCAAATTTGCCACTGGCGCCCTGTGCTGTTCACAGATGAAAGCAGGTTCACACTGAGCACATGTGACAGACGTGACAGGGTCTGGAGATGCCGTGGAGAACGTTCTGCTGCCTGCAACATCCTCCAGCCTCATGTGGCTGGAATGTGTCAGCAGTTCCTGCAAGACGAAGGCATTGATGCTGTGGACTGGCCCGCCCGTTCCCCAGACCTGAATCCAATTGAGCACATCTGGGACATCATGTCTCGCTCCATCCACCAATGCCACGTTGCACCACAGACTGTCCAGGAGTTGGGGGATGCTTTAGTCCAGGTGTGGGAGGAGATCCCTCAGGAGACCATCTGCCACCTCATCAGGAGCATGCCCAGGCATTGTAGGGAGGTCATACAGGCATGTGGAGGCCACACACACTACTGAGCCTCATTTTGACTTGTGTTAAGGACATTACATCACAGTTGGATCAGCCTGTAGTGTTTTCTTCCACTTTAGTTTTGAGTGTACCTCCAAATCCAGACCTCCATGGGTTGATGCATTTGATTTCCATTGTTAAGTTTTGTGTGATTTTGTTGTCAGCACATTCAACTACTGTACATTGTGTTGTTTAAGTGTTCCCTTTTTTTGAGCAGCTTATACATATATATATATATATATATATATATCTTTTCTTAGGCTGGATGCATCATACAGTGGATCAATTAGGAGATAAAGCCAACAAGGAAAACTATGCTATTCAGTGTCTCCAAAAGTCTCTAGAGGCAGATCCAAACTCTGGCCAATCCTGGTATTTCCTTGGAAGGTAAGAATGAATTATGATAACAAAGTTTATGGTTCATCAAATATATAGGTAGAGGAAGTAAATGCCTGATTTATAAGATAGAGTAATGTTATTTTATACAATTACTACATTTTATACAGTTACTCCTTGAGGCATGGTGGCTCAGTGGCTTAAAAGATGCCAGAGAAGATCTATGCTCTGGCGGTTTGAGTCCTAACCACTGTGTGATGGCATGAGCTCTCATCACGTGCCTCAGCTCCTACTAACCTAGCAGTTCAGAAGCATATAAATGCAGTAGATTAATAGATTAATACTTCAGTGTAAAGATGTCAGCATTTCTTGTTTTGCCATATGCTTTGCACTGCGGCATGATGTCATGCTGGCCACATGACCATGGAAATGGCTTAACAGTTTCACCCCCTAAAGTCAGCTATGACTAGCAGAGTAAAACCCACAGGAACATCACAATTGGTTAATAATGGTAATTGGTCCAGGAAATCTGTTGCTAAGCAATGCAATAGTAAGATTTGTCATCATGTGATTGCTTAGACCTATGGTGGTAATTTTATTTGTGGCTGTTAGATGAATCCCATGCAGTCCACGATCACATTATCCCCCATTTGTGACCTCTTGCCAAATTCCCCATTGATTTTGCTATTGATTTTGCTTGTTGGAAGCTAGTAGTGAAGGTTGCAAATGGTAGTCATGTGACTGCAGAACTCTGCACGTGTCATAATTGCAAGCCATTTACCATGAATTGTGATCATGTGACTGTGGGAATGTTGCAATAGCTGCAAATTTGAGGACCAGCTATAAACCTCCTTATTCAGGATCTCACAACTTTGAACAAATGGTTGTTAACCAAGCCTATCTATGGTTTGTGTGAAGACAATTATTTTGTAGAAGAACGTTCAATACTGATAATCTTTTGTAATATGCCTGGGATTGTTCAGAATAAGTATACAGATGAAACCATTAGCAAAACTGCATGTGGTTACTTAGAAGTTTATGTGATCTTATTTTTAATCCATCTCAAGTTCTGCTCTTGCTGTTTGATTTATTGTCATCCTTTAAATAATAATAATAATAATAATTTATTCGACTTGTATGCCGCCCTTCTCCCTAAGGACTCAGGGCAGCGAACATTAAAACAGAACCAAATTTACAATAAAAATCCATTAACTAGAACAAGTCAAATACATTAAAATACATTAAAACAAATAAATAACCCTAAAACCCCACCTGGGTCATTCCAGGCCGGCCTGTTGAAACAACCAGGTCTTCAGGTCCCGGCAGAAGGAGCGGAGATCAGGGGCCAAACGGAGATCCACGGGGAGCTGATTCCAGAGGGCGGGCGCTCCCACGGAGAAGGCCCTAGCCCTGGGGACCGCCAGCCGACAATGCCTGACCGACGGTATCCCAAGGAGGCCCCTCCGGTGGGAGCGAACAGGGCGATCACAATATGATGCTGGCAGGAAGCTTCCAAGTTTTAAGCCAAATAATGGCAATTATACAGTTGTGGCAACTCATACTCAAGATTTGCTAAGCCTCTTATTCTTGTATATCATTTAGACTGCAAAAATAAGAAAGCACTGATTTATTTATTTATTTATTTGTCAATCACTTAATTGATTTATGTTTTGAGTTTCTTCTTGTAGCTTATTTGTCACTTTGAAAGTTGTATGATAAAACAAGTATTCTGGAATCCTCCATATATTTTTGGATAAATTTCAAAACCTTCAATAGCATAGTTTGTATGCCCAGTAGCAAGCGATAGCTGATCCTTATTTCTAATACATGATGTCTATAAAATAGTTCAGTAAAGATTCTGTTTTCCTCAATTTTGCATTGCTAATTTCTGAGTCCCCCTTGTGCACATGTAGAGAGAGTCCTAGATGTATGACCTTTCTTTTAGCAACTGTTTGAAGTTGCCACGATCCTAAAACAAAGCAACTTGGTCCTCGCACTTAGGTCTGTTGCAATAGCCCCGTGATCACTCAGAGATTCAGAGGCTTGGCAACCCTCATGCATCTACGGCTGTTGCCACATATGGGATTGCCATTGGCAACCTTCCCAGCCATCTTCCTTCAAGCAAAGTCATTGGGAAATCCACCAGGAAGGTTGCAGGTTGTGGTCACATGATGTCTTAATGACTGCAACAAAAAATAATAAAATTGGATGCAATGCTCTGCACTTAATGAGGTGTAATGACCACTCCATTTAATGAAGAGTTTTCCAGTCTCTATTGGAGTCATAAGTCAAGGACCATCTATCTTGCTGTATTAAATACAAATAAGTCAGATTTTATTAGGAAAGTATATTATTTGTAGTAACTATTTGCTTAATAGTCTGCAGAATGTATGAAAATACTCCTGATGGTTTATATTCTATTCCAATTTTAATGTTTAATTTTATTCTAAAATAACATCGCTGAATTCTTTATCTTAAATTAATTTTGTGTAGCCTTAGTTATGGGCTCTGGAACTAATTCCTTCAATTTAGTTTGGGGGAAGAGAAATAAAAGGCAGATTTTCCACATAAAAGATTGGTTGTTTTCAGTTCATATTTTGTTCTATACTGGTTCTTCATTTATTATGTAGTATTAGCAATTATTATAAGTAGATAACCTATGATGCATACAATTGCCACTTGTATTTCATAATGGTAGAAATTTTCTTGATGGTTGCAAGGTTCTGTTAAAATTGATTCTTGTGATTGATAAGATAAATTGAACCAGACAGCAAATTGTAAGAATACATGAATTGTAATTAATCCATGCAATATTAAAATCAAACAATTATAAAATCAGCCTCTATATTTGTTTTTATCCATCTTTTCTTTCAGGTGCTATTCAAGTATTGGGAAAGTTCAGGATGCCTTTATTTCTTATAGGCAATCTATTGATAAATCAGAAGCAAGTGCAGACACATGGTGTTCTATAGGGTAAGAGATTATGAAAGAAGTAATGGAACAAAATATAATTCAGCAAGATGGTTTTTAATAGATGTTTTATCATATAACTATCTTAGAACTATTTTTATGAAATATAAAGTTGTTAGAATTTCTCATGCTAGATATTCTTCACATCTAAGATGTATATATTCTCAAAGTTAATGTTAAGGCTAACTTTCAGACAAAATTTACTAAGCACTGTGTACAATACAACTTCTTGTTTAAAAAGATATTTGAAGCACTTTCAAACATTCCATTATAGTTAATTGAGGTTTTATAGTTTTATTATTCTAGATCAGGGGTGGCGAACAAGTTTGACACAAAGAGCCGCAATTTTAAACTGTGCGAGTCAGAGAGCCACACCACGCTCGCTGGCTCGTGCAGTTGTTTCCGGGGATGGGAGACGGATGACGCAGCCGGGCGGACTACGCGCTGAAATCTCTCCTCAGAGATCCCTCCTCAGAAGCAGCATAACAAAATCCAAACGTGGCAAAGAGCCACAGTATACAAAATAATATAATATAATAATAATATAATAATAATATAAGAGGCAAAGAGCCGCATTCATTTTGGCCGGAAGCCGCATGCGGCTCGAGAGCCGCGTGTTCGCCACCCCTGTTCTAGATAATTGTGCTTATCACTTACTTAAGTACAAATTGAGACAAATGATGAAACTTTGGAGATGATTTTACTTACAATTGAGTATTTGCCTTTTTAGTGTGCTGTACCAACAACAGAATCAGCCTATGGATGCATTACAGGCCTATATCTGTGCTGTACAATTGGACCATGGCCATGCTGCAGCCTGGATGGATCTTGGCACTCTCTATGAATCCTGCAATCAGTCTCAAGATGCCATTAAATGCTACTTAAATGCAACCAGAAGCAAAAACTGTAGTAATACCTCTGCACTTGCAGCTCGAATAAAGTATTTACAGGTAAAAACATGGTCTTAAAATAGGAATCTATTTAGCAATGATATCAAGCTAGGAAGGAGGAGGAAGATAAGGACACAGACATTTTATATGTGATTGTTTTCATGAGCTTCACGGTCTGTTTCCATATGCATTCAGGACATGCCATAGCTTGCAGTTTCATTCAGTTTTTCATTTTAAGTGGGTCTCTATTCTTAAGTATTTTTTTGTATCTTGATATAATTTATGCATATTTTGTGTTGTCTACATTTTAAGTTATCATAGCATTTAGTAAGAGAATACACACACTATCTTTTGCTCTTATTAGCAACTTCAGGACCACAGATTAATGAGACCACTGAAATCAGAGCTCGGTTTTGTTCCAATTCTCACAAAGGTTTATATCTGGCTACCCTCTTTATCCTTGGCATTTCTCTGAAGTCCCAAATTTAAAATGATTCTTTCTAAGACATAATAGAGTACAGAATTTAGGAAAATTTCATGGACTTGATCTGACTAAATTAGGCTTGTGTTAAATTCACTTTTTACATAATTTTTCCTAGGCTCAGTTGTGTAACCTTCCACAAGGTAGTCTACAGAATAAAACTAAATTACTTCCTAGTATTGAGGAGGCATGGAGCCTACCAATTCCCGCAGAGCTTACCTCCAGGCAGGGTGCCATGAACACAACACAGCAGGTGAGAAGTTGGGTTATGTTCTGCAGGTGCCCAGCTTTTTAAGGGTTCTTTTCAATCCATCGTAGTAGTCAAAATTATTTTGCTGCAGCACACAATTAGTTTTCACTGGTAATAAGACTAAATAGCAGAGGGAGATTAAAGAACCTCCCTGTCATGGAAGAAATATGGGGGTACCATTTTAGAACCTTTGTGGATTTCATAATTATCACGAAGATATCCCACATAGAATTTGCAGCAGTCTTTTGTCTTATCTGTTTTGAAAACAAACCCATGAAAGGTACACACTACTTCTTTGATAACTATGAAATTGATTTTCAACAAATAAGGTCAGAGTAAATTCACAGCCCTTTTTAAAATGTACAACTGGCAAAAGATATTATTCAAGGAACAGTTTAAAATGAATAGAACCATATTTTCTCTCCCTCTGATTCCTAGGCTTGTAAACCTCATCAAAATACTGAACCTGTACTAGGCCTCAGTCAGACACCTATTTCACAGCAGTTGCCACTACACATGATTCCTTCTAGCCATGTAGATGACCTGTCCAGTCCAGCCAAGAGGAAAAGACCATCTAGTCCAACCAAGGTATATATATTCATATAAGAGCCCCACTTAGTTTCAAGAATCAGCCCTTCAAAAGAATTAGGCCATTACCAAGATGGAGCTTTATAACAGTTATAATATTCACAACTGTGTCTTTATACAATAGCTAAAACAGTACCGTAGCAGAAGGTATGAAAAGGGCCATGCCATTTTGTCTGTCATCTTTGCTTCTATTTGGAATCCTGAATCATCACATAGATGATATTATAGAAACTAAAATGTATTTTGGTGAACTTTGAAATATATATATCATTTGATTTTATTTAATTATTCATCATAATTGGTTGTTTTTTTTTGCATTATCTCACATATTAACCAATATTTTATTGTATTTAGCAGTACTGTACTGTTCCTTTAAGTAGCGATTTGTAGTGACCACCATTGAGACAATTTGAATTTTAGATACTGTACTAACACTATTATTGTTGTTATTGTTATTAATTGTTTTTAGAACACTTTAGAGGCTTGGAGCAGTGGCCACACAATGCCACATCCTCCTCCAGTACAGCAGCAAATACATTCTTGGTGCCTGACACCACAAAAATTACAGGTGAAGGATTTTTTTTTAAACTTAATAACATATTACTATAAAATCAGGATGTTAACATCTTGCCTCATGACTTAACTAATTTTTTTTCCTGATGGTATTTTTCTTTTAGTGTATGTGTGTCGATGTGAGTGTAAATGGTGTAAACAAATGTGTTTGTTTTTCTCTTTTAAGATATTTAAATTCATAAAAATTATTGCTGTAGGTAAAACAGTTTTTCTACATATTGTGCATGTTACGTGAAAGCACTGCATTTGTATGAAAACACATTTTTATTGTTTGAATGGGTTGTCATGACAAACATGTCACAGAATAGTAGTCATTTCATACAATGCTTTTGCTCTGAGAGTACTTTTTTGTAGGGTATAATTTTGATACCCTACAATATTTGATGAGTAAATGAAATATTCAAAAGATATTCTTGGTATACTGAATCAAAAAAATAGCTGAAAGAACTGTAGGGATAGATGTAAAGCCATCAATATTTATTGTTATGTATACTGTACAGTGTAGTATTCTCTATGAAATACCATGAATTTTGCAAAGACTTGATGTCAGCATCTGTCATCAAAATTAACAACTTTGTTATTATATAATCTGTCTCACCATAAGAAATTCCATTTGGAACTGTCCTGATTTTGAGTGGAATTTAGTTTGTTATTGCATAACTGAAAAAGTTAAAACTTTAAAAAGATGGTTTTAAAAGGAAAGTAAATAAGGAGATACCTTGGTCATGTTGTGATATGAGATATATTTTTTATTTCTTTTTCAGCACTTGGAACAGCTGCGTGCAAATAGAAATAGTTTAAATCCAGCACAGAAGCTTATGCTGGAACAGCTGGAGAGTCAGTTTGTCTTGATGCAGCAACACCAGCAGGTGCCAGCAAACACATTTACTTTGCAGATTTCTTATAAATGGGATTGGTTGAACATTTAAAATTCTAGGTTTTTAAATATTTATGAACGTTTTAGTCATTCTTGGTCAGTGTTGTAAGTATAAGGAAAAAAGGATGGATGAATAAATAGAATAGAAGGAATTCATATGGTGAATTAGCATAGGCTTATTTTTTTCACAGAGGCAATGAGATAATATAGTGCAATTATTTAGTAATGGAAGCAGTATACATTCATAACATGGCATTTATTTTCTGTCATTAATTATGAACTTATATACAGATGCTAGAAAATTTGATGAAGTAAAACCTCAAAAGTGTTATTTTACAGTATTATTGCTGTCTTTATTAGATGACAAGATATCTACTTGAAGCATAGGGTTTTTTTTAAATGAAGATGCATATTTTTGCATAATAATTTTGTCAAAAAATATGCCTGGCTTTAACACTGTATTCTTTCAGAAAACCTGTGGCAAAACATTATGTTGAGGCATATACTGCTCCTGGCTATTGATTCCTGCTGGATTGTTATTATGTTTTACTATGCTGCTGCTGTATTTATTTAATTTTTCCCAGTGTACTTTTGAGAAGTACATTGCTGCATGTAACAAGTACACAGTGACTTAAGAATGACAACCATGTTCATAAATGCAACTTTTGCCCATAAAATATGCTAAAGGGATAACAATTTTTTTTCATCATTACTGCTCAATATGATCTTGCTCAGACAGAATGATTCATATGCCACATTATGGGGTTGTATAATTTTGTACTATTTTTTATGGGGTATACCTTTGTACATAAACTTTAGAAGAGTGTAGTTTGAGCTTTAATACCAGCTCCACCAAAAATGCCAATCTTTTAAATATTTTATTCCCTTTTTGTTAGATGAGGCAGATGGGAGTTGCACAGGTACGATCTACTGGAATTGCTAATGGGCCAACAACTGACTCATCACTGCCTACAAACTCTGTCTCTGGTCAGCAGCCACAGGTTGCTCTAACCAGAGTGCCTAACATCACACAGCACGGAATCCGTCCAACCTGTCCTGGGCAGCCTATGGCAAATGGACCCTTTCCAGCAGGCTCAGTTCCCTGCACTACAGCAAAAACGCTGAGTAGTACAGACACTATTTTGATAGGCAATAATCACATAACAGGAAGTGGAAGTAATGGAAACGTGCCTTACCTGCAGCGAAACGCACTCTCTCTACCTCATAACCGCACAAACCTGACCAGCAACGCAGAGGAGCCGTGGAAAAAACAACTATCTAACTCCACTCAGGTAAATGATATATCAATTTAATTTTTAATAGGAAAAATGCTGATACAAGAACATAACTTTCTTTTTCAGATGATAGTTTCCATTCAGTAGAAATATACAGGTAGTCCTCAACATTTGTTAAGTGACCATTTAAAGTTACAATGGCATTGAAAAAAATGACTTATGAGCAGTCCTCACACATACAACCATCACAGCTTCCCCATGGTCACACAATCAAAATTTAGGTGCTTGGCAACTGGCATGTATTTGCGACAATCTCAGTGTCCCAGGATCATGTAATTGCACTCATTAATCTATCTTACTAAGTAAAGTACCATCCAAAACAGAACAGTTTATAGGATACCTACATAGGATACTATAGATACTTTAAGTAGCGCATAACATTCATTGATAATCAGAAAGAACATGAAATATTTGAATCATCAGGTGATATTTATATATACTAAATAAACACAATTGAGTAGATTTATTAGAATTTCTCAGTATTTTTATTCAAGTATTTATATATTTTTAATAAAATTTTGGTTTTCTAAAAAAAATCACATAGGAAATGTTAGCCAAGAAAATACATTATTTTTTCTTATTTAGAAAACTCAAAATAAGACATCCGTTTTTTAATTTATAATTATTACAATAGAACTATGTCTTACTATGAAAAGTAATATGATTTTCTTCCACCAATATAAAATGGGTTTAATCACAAAAGTAATTTATTTGCTTTATCAGTTTTCAGGGTAGAAACATATTAATGAAATTCTAAACACAGTTAAAACTTTAACCAAAAAGGTTTAAAGGGGATTGATTTGGAAGAATTTTTCAATTTCAAGGAAAAATTAGACAAGCCACGCCTCCTTGGGTCATTGTTTTAGAGATATTTCCTTATCAAATTCCTCAATGCTTTCAACAAGGGCAGAGCCTAGTGTACTTGAAAAGTTCTTAAAAATTCAGGTAGATATGCAGAGACAGACCTGCCTTGAAACTATCCCATGTTGAACTTTATAGCATAGTCAAACATCAGCACAGGAAGTGTTTTGTGACATTTTGTATTATGTCATACACTTTTTTTTTTATAATTTTGGTCATAAAATGTTTTATAAAATTTGCCAGATTTCAATTTCACAGGAGTCATGGGTCCCGGATTTTGGGTTCATTCTGTATGTTAGTCCATTTGAAATATCTTTTATATGTTGTATGTTACCCAATCATGCACCACTTCAAGCAATTAAAGTTTATGGGAACAGCAAAAGAAAATGGGTTTCCCAATTTTCCCAATTTTTGTGAGCTTTAATATGAAAAACTATATTTGTCCAGGTTGACTGCTTTACAGTATGATGAAAGCAAAGGGAAAAAAAAGTTTCCGTTTTTGTCAGTTCAGTTGAATGGTAAATTGGAATCTTATTTGACTTTTAGAATCTAAATGAATAATATTTCAAATGTATCAAGTTTATAAAGAAAATGATGGATAAAAACTATTTTTCCTAATCTTTTTTCCATCGGTTTCTATAGCTTCTTGTGAAGTGCTTCAGTTTAATTCTCCTCCAAGTTGTTCTGTGTAAGTAAACTCATTCAACAGGAATGCTCTAAAGCAGGGGTGCCAAATTGGCGGCCCACAGGCCGGATGCGTCACGCACAGGCCACGCCCACCCCAGCTCCTCAAAGGGAAAAAGTGTTGCGATACATCACATGACGACAATATGATGCTGTGAGTTTGTCACCCATGCTCTAGAGGGAAAGAACATTTGGGCAAGAACCTGTAGGGGCTGGTAAGAAGAAAAGTTTTTAAAAAAATTAAAATGAAAAATCTGACCTTTTTAGGTAATTGCATAATAAATAATAACATGTACAATTAAAATAATATTGGAAGTGTTTTTCATTCGATAATCATAATTTGTCAGGGAATTCGCAAGAACAGGTAGAATTTGCTTTTGACCTAAGTAAATCTGTGCATTTCTCTTTTTTGTATTAAAGATTTCACATCATTTACTATCAATTTACTCTAGTTTATGGTATCTTTTGAATATAATGAATTTAGAAATGTGTTAGAAATCTATAAAATCCTGTTGGTACCCATTCATTCATTTGTTCATTCATTCAGTCATTCAATTTCTGTGGTGGCCCATCTCAGTCAATAACTCTGGGCAACTTAAAATTCAGAAAATATATTAAAATGTAAAAATATTTTAAAACAATAAAACCGGTAAAAATATTAAAAACATCCAGTTCAATATACAGAAGAACAAGATATTTGACCAGTCAGCAATATAGCTAGGAAACAGGACCCTTGGCACATTCAGCACTGCATACTGGGGAACATAGCCAGGATTTTAGGGACTTATCAAAGGGTAACAGGGTTGGGGCCATTCTGATGTCTGAAGAGAGGATGTTCCATAGAGCCACTGCAGAAAAAAACCTCACCTTTTGGACTCTGCTAGCTGACATTCTTTGGCTAATGGGATCTGCAGCATGCCCATTCTGCCTGACCTAATTGGATGGGTAGACTCATGAAAAAAAGATGATCCCTCAGATTTTTTTTAAGTTTTATAATCTAAAAATGTCAGGAACAAAATGAGTAAAGAACTTTTGATCTTTTATTTCTTAATAAAATTTATTCCCTTATTTAATTTCTATAGCTAGCCATTACAGTCCAACTGTCTTCTCCAGAGACAAGTGCTTATTCACATTTAGCAACCCACCTGTCATACTCACTGTGGTACATGAATTGATGTGTGGTCTTCCTTATGAGAGAGCTGGTTTAGTGGTTAAAATGCTTACATAGGGACCAAGAAATTGTAGGTTTAGTTCTTTCTACCTTAGGCATGAAAGCCAATTGGATAACTTTGGACCAGTCTCTCTGTCTCAGCCCATCCCCACCTCACAGGGTTGTTATAGACAAAATAAGAGGTAGATATATGTTTGTCATCTTGAGTGATTCCCCTTCCCCCATTTTTTTTCCAAAAGGGATACCAATCTAAAACTCAGGTCCTTGGGAAAGACTCAGTCTAAACATATGGCTGAGTGTGCTACCACCATAATAATAATAACAACCCCACAGTTGAGGTACAACCTTGATGAGGTTGTGGGCTTGTGTGCTGTGAGGAAGAGGGGGGCAATGCCAGATGTTCAACCATATTGGATAGGTCTCATCAGAGGAGCCAGATGCAGAGACAGTCTCCAATAAACAACACGGTGATATGTAATTTACAGAGAAAGATTGGTTGTTTCCTAGATCAACAAGGATAGTGCTAGGTATTGGAGCTCCTGGACAAATTGGCATAGAGGATTCAGGACTCTTGATTGAGCAACCGAAACCAGCAACTGCTGGATGAAGAGGTCTTTACCTGGCACAAAAGTACAAGAATTGAAAAGAAATATAAATATACTTTACAAATCAAGTCCAACAAGAAGAGGGTATCTGAAAAGAATGCATCAGTTCTGGAAACAACATCCAGAATCAGAAATAACAGAACAGTGAGAAGCAGATCAAGGTTGATTTATAATATGAAAGAAACTATTCACAGAAGCAGATTGGAAGAACTGCAAAGGCCTACCCCATGCAAAGAAATTGAAGCCTTGCCAAAAATAGCTCACAATGTAGAAGTAAATCATGAAGCCAGCATAGATATTGAATCATTTTCATTCCCAGTCCAGGCACCCTCTCCTCTGCCTTCTCCTCAGAATAACGCCCTCTAACTAAAAGAGGAATTGAAACAAAGAATAACTTGGCATCCAGAACAGCATACAAACAACATTAAAAAAACTAGCACAAATTTAAAAGATGCCAATATTGTAACAGCAAATATAAGCACCAACTCACTGCAAGAATTGCTCTACAGCCACTCATTGTCAAGCAGTTTAACAACATACTGCAAGGAAGTGAAATTGAAGATTAATTAATATCTAGCAAAATCTACCTGATAATGAATAATCCAACAAAATGGACAACATCAGACAACTCCAGACCAATTTCCTGCTAACAGCAACTTTCAAATTGCTAATTGGTGTGGTACCTGGAGCATCAAGTTGAAAACAAGAAAGGAAACTGCCCAAACAGCAAAAGAACAAAAGAGCAGGTATAACTCATAAGATGATTCTGGAAAATAGTGAGAAGGAAAACCATCTTGAATGCAGCTTGGAGTGATTACAAGAAGGATAATCAAGTGCCTAGAAATAACATGAGTCAGCAGGAACATCAGAAGCTTTGCATAAAGATCAGTAGCACAGTGGAAGACACAGCTGATGATCAATAGTGATAGACTGGGAGAGATTAATATTAAGAAACTTTCAAGGAGACTCACTATCACCATTGTTGTTCGTCATTGCCCTGTTCCTCTGTTAACAATACTGAATAGGGCGGGTCATGGCTATCGAATACCAAAAACATCTTCCAAGCTTCCTTTGCATGAAACTGTGTGGAAAAACGCTATCTGAAATATAATCACTGCTCAACGTTGTATATGCAGTCAAGATATTGCAATGGAGTTTGGACTTGACAAATGTGCCGCCCTTACCAGGGGAAATAGTGAAACCTGAAGGAATCAAGATGTCCTATATCAGGGAGTCAAACTCGCATTGTCACGGCGTTGTCACATAACATATCGTGACTTTTTTCTCTTTGCTAAACCGGGCATGGGCATGGCCAGTGCATGATGCATCCTGCCCGCGGCCTGCAAGTTTGACAGCCCTGCCCTATATAAACAAGAGTCTGAACGAATATGATTACTATAAATATCTGAGCATTCTTCAAGCTCAACATCAAGTACACTGAAGTTAATAAGTTTGAAGTGAATGCATCAAGAGAGTGAAGATGTTGGTCCAAACTCATTGGAGGAAATTTCTTCAAGGGAATTAATACCTGGCCAATTCCCGTCATTAGATAACACAGCTGGAATAGTGGACTAGGCTAGGCGAACTAAAAGCTCTGAATAGGAAGACCAGTTGAACACCATCAGCATTGACAAAATCATCATCAGTCAATTGCAAAAAGCAACATCCATTCTGCAATGATACCTTTAATACCATCAAATAACAACATCTGCCTATCCCAGGTTCTTGTGAAGTACTCAATATGTGGATAAAATGCCAAACCCTTTAAGCATGTGGCTGTCTTTGCAACAAACCATAATAACAGTTGTCAAAATGATTCACTGAAATGTGTAAAAATTATCCTGTACCCTTAATGAAAAATTGATGAGAAAATAGATTTGAAATAGTTGAAAATGAGCAGGTTAAAATATTGTGGGATTTCTGAATACAAGCTCTTAAAATCTTGGCTTATAACACAGCAGCTATAATTGTGGTTTAAAAGAAGAAAATATGGGTGATTAATGTGGCAATAGCAGGGGATAGTAGAATAGAATACAAAGAATTGGGGAAGGTTACAATGTATTCAGATCTGACAATCAAAATTGAAAGATTCTAGCATAAAGCAGATGTGGTTCACTGGTTATTGACCAACTGGGTGCTGTACTAAAAAAATCTTAGAGATCACTTTGAAAATCTGTGCATTGACAAAATTTTCATGTGCCAATTGCAAAAGGCACATTACTTGCATCTGCATACTATGCTGATACATTACTACTTCCTAGGATATGGAAAGAACTCAATTTGCCTAAGGCCAATACCAGCTCAAGAACTAGAACCTGTGATTTTATTATTATTATTATTGTGAACAGATCATTTAAAAATATTAACCAGATTTGTTTTTATAGAGGCATTCTATCTAGTTACAATAGTTTACTAATAGAAGTTATTGCATAGTTTATTTGCCTATAACCTCTAATTGGTAATGAACTATGCTCTTATTTGAAGTGATCTAAAGGCAAAATCTGCCTAAATAGTAAAGTTGGTGCAGCTAGATAATCTTCAGTGCATACTGAAATAAAGTTACTTTAGGCAAGTGACTGCTCTGTGTGTATGCAAAGATATAGTCCCTTCTTTATTACAGTTTAAATCCAGTGCTGCCTTTTTCCTCCTTCCCACTGTCTGGTGGTCACTTTGCTTTGTGCTTCTCAATCATGTTGCTAGGTAGCAATGGGTTGTTCATATAATCATGTAACTTACATCATCGTCCTCTTTATTACACCTTCTCCCTCTCTTGGTGTCTGGAAAGATCAGAAACCACTCCTTTCTGATACAGAATGTTTTTCCTTCCTCTGGTCCATAGCAAAACAAGCCTGTTCCTACAGGTACAGAGCAGCATCCTTTTTGTCTCCCTAAGTCTTCATTGTTGAAAGCTTTTCTTTGGTTGCAAAAACAGAAGAATTGCTTTAAAGTGAACTTCCCCCATGTGACTGGGTAATTATAGCTCCATTAGTTGGGTCTGTTAGAATCATATCATGAAAGGTAGCCTACATCATGAATCAGGATATTTGGGCAACCTGTAATTTTTGAGACCATAATAAATGATATTGTATAAATAAATACAGTTCAACACCAGTATAACCCCAGGAGTGGTTGACTAACCAAGATCACACCAAGAACAAGGTGTGCAATATTCCCGAAGTCTCAGAGGTGTCTATGACAATTTGCCATGGCCAACTCACTACAGCTAACTTGTCGTAGGACAACTCGCCATGGGCCAACTCACTGCAGCCAACTTGCCAGGGCCAACTTACCATGGGCCAACTCACCACGCCCCACTTACCATGGGACAAGAGTTACGCTAACATCAAAGAAATGGTGGAATAGAATCATTAAGGAAAGAATGCAAAAGGAGGAACAGAATGGAATGTGAATGACAATAATTAAAATATTTTTTTACTTTAATTGAATTGTTAAATTGTTCTACACTGTCTTGTCCTGCGGCAAGTTGGCCATAGCGAGTTGTTTATGGTGAATTGTCCCATTCCATCTCAGAGAACCCCAGAATAACGTTTAGGGAACTAAAGACCTCTTGGATTGGCATATGTCAATGTCTATGAGATCATAATCAAGAAAACACTGAACAACAGTGGTATGCATGGCAGGTTACAAGGGGAAAGCCAATATTCTCAAAAAGAATATAGTTTATCATCTTCAATTTGCGAAAGACGTGGATAAAGAAAAGGCCAATAAAAAATACTTGGGAGACAACTGATACCAAAATTTGGCTTAAATTAAAAGTGTTATGTTTGGCAAAATACTACTTTCCAATATAAAAATCTTAACCTATTAAAAGTGGGATATGGCCATGTCAGTATCGTAGTTTGGGTCTGCTTTGCTGCCTCTGGATAAGGGAGAAGTATGGTCTGTGGTCTTCCGGAGTCTCCGGGAGGCCCATTTTTCTCCCTGCTTGAGCCTCCGCATAGGCCCTGTACTTACCTGGGATCCAAAATGGACCACATGGAGATTCCTGGGAGGGGTGGGGCCAGCCAGGGGTGGGATTTGCCAGTTTGCTGAACCGTCCATTAAAAATTGTATTCTGTAGGTCTTCCCGAGCAGAGAGATCATTAAAAGCTTACGGATTTATGTAAGGCCCCTGGAACCTTTCAGAACATGAAAAGGGGTGGAGCTAATCTAATTTTGTGGGGGAAATGTTCCATAAAGTGGCTGCCATGACAGAAGACACATCTCTTGGGGTCTACCAAATGTAGGTCTCTAGTTTGAATTGGAACTCTGAAAGAATGCAACTTGCTAAGCTGAGGTGTAATATATACACTGTTCTAGGAGCACATATAACTGCCCATACTGCTGCATTTTGTACCAGCTGAAGCTTCTGGGTACTTTTTAAGGATAGCCCTCCCCCTACATAATAAGCCATTTAATTGATAAATTCATGGTTTCCAGCTTCTCATTTTTATCTGATTTTCTTTTATTTATTATAATCAACTGCACTAGTTATACATATATCATATACAAATTTTTGAATTGGAAACTTTCGCTAACACAAACTGCCTGCAACTCTGACCTAAACTAAATTAATCCTTTCCTGCCCTTTCCCAACTTCTGCTTGAATATTTTTATGCTTATTTGGATTCACAAACTGGATTTATGAACAGATTCTCAGAACATAGCCCCTTTGTAAGTAGGGCATTGTCCTTATAGTTAATTTATACATAAGGGTTTTGATTTAACCACATTGATTTTCCTCTTAGATTCTTTTAAATTGGTACGTTTCTGGTGAGTATATAGAGTTGATTGATGAAGGAGTTGAGAATCGTAGGAAATGGCGTAACTTGATGTATGACTTGTATTGAAATTGGAAATTACTGAAGCTCATTTAAAATAAAACTATATTTAAAAAAAGAAAATCAAACATTGTTACATATACATTGTGGCTTAGATGAAGTAATATCCATGTGATTGCAGTGACAGTTTGTTCAGGGATGATAGCACAAGGTAACAGAAGAAAAATTCTCAGTAGCTGAGAGAATTGCTAATATCAGGATGTTTAATCTCAGAATGACATGGAATATTTACACCTTTTGGGGGTGAGATTTTCTTTTTCTGTACATTGTCATCTTCTGGTTAAAGAAGGCTTTATTCTAGAAATGTGGCTCAAAATTCTTTTTGAATATATTTATTTACACCTTACATCTACAAGTGAACACACAAAACATTTTTGTCTTTGGTCAAGGCTTAGATTTCTGTGCCATGAATTCTAGAGACACCTAAGAAGTAGAGGAGATGCCTTGCCTTCACCATATTTGGGCACATCTATGGAAGGATGCTATATTCAAATTTCTAGTTCAACAAATAATGAAGAAAAGAGGATAGATGCATAGCTACTGTAATGTAAGAGGGATGTAAATTTCTTGCAGACTTCATACCCAGTTGCTGAAACAACTTAATTGCAATGTATATAAGAGCTGTATTTAATCAAAACACAAAGAAGCTGTTTACTATTCTCTTCTCATACTATCCAAATAGATGCTGACGAGGAAGCCATAACAAGATGCAATATCATATCTCCTTGCTTATTACTTTCTTAGCATTGTTATTTAGACCAGGGGTGTAATGTGGTTGGATCTGGTCCACAGGGCTGTCCTGGTCTACCCAATGCGAATAGGAAAGATCGGGCCAGCATAGCTTTGGCCTGGTCTACCCAATGTGAAGAGGAAAGATCAGGCCAGCATAGCTTGGCCTGGTCTACCCAATGAAGAGGAAAGATCGGGCCAGCATAGCTTTGGCCTGGTCTACCCAATGCGAAGAGGAAAGATCAGGCCAGCCTGGCTTCGGCCCGGTCTACCCAATGCAAAGAGGAAAGATCGGGCCAGCATAGCTTTGGCCTGGTCTACCCAATGCGAAGAGGAAAGATCGGGCCAGCATAGCTTTGGCCTGGTCTACCCAATGCGAAGAGGAAAGATCGGGCCAGCATAGCTTTGGCCTGGTCTACCCAATGCGAAGAGGAAAGATCAGGCCAGCCTGGCTTCGGCCCGGTCTACCCAATGCAAAGAGGAAAGATCGGGCCGGCATAGCTTCATTAGCTGTAGCTTCATAGCTTCATTAGCTGTAGTCCTCCTTTTTTAGAGTCTTTATAATTGGCTTAGTACCAACATGGATTTCCTTTGTGTAACAGTCTATATATCAATTACGCTTATTTATCCAAAACATGGAGAATCGACTTTGTGCAATACTTATAGCAAAGATCATTTCAGTTTTAAAGGTGATGGTAAAATGACACTTTGACTTTGTCTACACTTTCATTTGTGAATCTTGTAGTAGATGTTTTTAAGGTGCTTCCCCCCTCCCTCCATTTTTATTCTTTGTACCTCTTCGTACCTCTATGCTTAGTTTGATTCTGTTGTTAAAAGTTGACTTTTAGAAAATATACTTTTTCCCTTACTGCTTTTCATGAATGAAATCAGATGAATCAGATTTGTGTTTTTACATTCCCCTATGAAACATTTTTAAAAGGACTAAGAACCCACTTTTTAGTCAAAGAAATAGGTGTGATGAACATATGTAACACTAAACATAAGAGACAATAAAAAGTTGTGCTGCTGAAACTCAAGAATATATATCAAACTCTTTCAGAAGAAACAGGCCATGACTTTTCACAAAGGAAAAAGACATTTCAGGAGTGTCATAGGGAATGAATTTATTAGATTTCATTGTCTAAATACTAATACTCAGTATGAGAAATAAGACAGGCTTCAACTTGTAGTATAAAAGCCCTTTAAGTGCGTGCACACACACACACACACACACACACCAAACCAAACCACAAAAAAACAGGCAAGATGTTGCCAAAACACATGAGGCATCCTTGAGCATCAAAACAAAAGCAAAAAACTCCAGTTTTTTTTAAAAAATTCACATTTATATGCCGCCCTTCTCCAGAGACTTGGGGCGGCTTACAATTTTTTGGAGCACAACCCAGTGTGCTCAGCAATAGCCTTCATTCCATTGTATATGCCTGCTTATTACTAAGCGGCATTTTTACAAAGTCAGCTTATTGCCCCCAACAATCTTGGGTCCTCAATTTACCTACCCCAAGAGGATGGAAGGCTGAGTCAACCTTGAGCCTGGTGGGATTCGCGCCTGCACTAATTGCAGGCAGCTGGAACTAAGTGCTAGGCGTTTAACAGCCTGCACCACTAAGGCTCTTCAGTTGAAGTGCAATGGAGCCCAGCGGTCTTGGAAAAGGTGCAAACAAGAGAGGGGAGACGCAGCGATTAAGGTGAAAGGTAGCTTCTCCCTGCCCCTATTTGTACTCCGTGAAAAAGACATCCCCCACACTCATACCTTGGGAGGATCCCACTCCAACGGAACTTTGGGAAAGCCCCAGTTTCAAGTTCAGCTGCTGCGTACTTGTTGGAGAGGATCACGAAGGGAACACAAGCCCAGTTGGGGTGCCAGGAGAGGGAGCGGAGGAAAGTGGGGAAGAAGAGGAGGAGAAAGAAGAAGAGGTAGCAGGAAGAAGAGGAAGCAGGACCAGAAAGAGGGGGAGGAGGCAGAAGTAGACATAGCACAAGTAGGAGGAAGGATGTGCAACTCCGCTGTTGCAAGCCAGTTGCAAGCACACCTGCTGGAGGACCTTTGCACTGGGCAAAAGGGCTTCGCATGTGCTAGTTTTAGTGTTTGAGGGAATGAACAAAACCTTCAAGTGAACAAAGCCTTCACACCCATGTCCAGCCTGCCAGAGCGTGCTGCGCCAGGTGAGGAATGAGACCCCATTGTCCAGTGGAGCCTGCCTGCCTGCAAGTGGGGCATTTTGCATGCAAATGGGGCACTTGGAAATGGAGCAATCTTTGAGGGCAATCTGACTGCTGTGCCTCCGCTTTCTTCAGCTTGGATAGAGCTGGGCACCCAAGTGCTGGTGTCAGTAGCAGCATGAGCCATCTGAGCAGCCATGATCCCCCCTCCCCAGCCAGCCCCACCCGACCTACTCCCCGCTTGCCTGGCCGGCTGGCACACACACTCACCACTCTTCTCCATGGGACAATGGGTCTCATTCCTCCCCTGGTGTGGTGAGCTCTGGTGGGCTGGACATGGGGTGTGAGGGCTTTGCTCAGTTGAAGGCTTTGTTCCTGCCCTGAAATGGTAAGGCAGGCATGTGCAAGCGAGCAGCCCACCTAGGCCATGGATGGGATTGGTTCCTGTGCTGAGGTCTTAGATCCAACCCCATGGCTGCCCTGGAGCCAGTGAGAGACTGTCCTGCTGCCTCTCCTCCAGCTCCTAGGTGTGTGCCCAGGAGGCACTGAGGGTGTGAGCGCTGGCATCCTGGGTAAAAGAGAAGCACTCAGAACTTAGCCTGCAGGGCAAGATTGTCCCCAGGGATGCCAGGTCCCATGCATGCTCACCACCTCCTGGGCATGAGCAAGGGGGCGTGTCTGGGGCAGCCTTCTGCCGGTTCCGGAGCGGCTCCACAGATCTAAAGCTTGGCTGCATACCAATTTTGATGGCCACCACCATTTTGCAGATAAGTGCCTGGTCTGCCTGGGCCAGGCCGGGCTGCTGTGGACCAGCCCTTTGCTATTTCTGGGGCAGCCCCACAGGCTGTATCTAACCACCATGCAGGCCAGATCCGGCCTGCAGGCTTTGAGTTGGACACCCCTGATTTAAAGTGACAATAAAGTTTTTATTCTATTCTAACACTGGAAGTTTTTAACCAACATTGGAAGTTTTTAAGAAGAGATTGGATAACCATTTGTCTGAAATGATATAGGGTTTTTCTGCCTAAGCAAAAGTTGGACTAGAAGACCTCCAAGGTCTCTTCCATCTATTGAGAAGATATTTAAAATAACATTGTTAATAAATTACAGAGAAGTAATATTACCTCCTGCAATTTGAGATAGTTGGTAATATCAGCCGGTTTATTTTGATAGGAATTTGCCAAGTATTGGCAGAGAGCTTTTTTTTTTAAGGTGAATGAAAAATGATAAGGTAGCTTTAAATATTCTCATTTGTTATTTTTTTCTAATTTCAAATTACAACAATAATAGTAATAGATTTAAAAAATAACAATTGTGTATAACTAAAAGTAGTAAATTTAAAATTACATTTTGGGGAAATATTAATTCATGCATACATTTGATAGAAACATAGGTAACTTCAGCAAAACTTACTCATAAGTTCAGTAAAAAGATAACACTTCTAATTTGCTAGAGATAGATTTGGAAGGAGTCATTAGTGAGAAATATTGATGATAGGAAGGAAAATATTGTTCCCTTTGTGGCAAAATCTCTTGTAAACCAGAGGTCTGGAGCTGACATGAGTAATAGAAAGCAAACACTGGACTATCGAAAGATAAAATAAGCCCACTGTCGTTTATTCTCCCCAAACCTTAAGCATTCAGGGTCAGGAACTAAAAACAAAATCTGACTATTTGGATATCTGCAGTTCAAACCAATTCAAACGTAATTTTATTTAAAAAGAATCAAACCAAGAAAGAAAATAGATCAAGCTGCAACAATTTTTTTTATTTTTTTATTCATATTTATATGCCGCCCTTCTCCGAAGACTCAGGGCGGCTTACAATTTTTGGAGTGCAACCCAATGCGCTCAGCAATAGCCTTCATTCCACTGTATATGCCTGCTTATTACTAAGGGGCATTTTTACAAAGTCAGCTTATTGCCCCCAACAATCTTGGGTCCTCAATTTACCTACCCCGAGAGGATGGAAGGCTGAGTCAACCTTGAGCCTGGTGGGATTCGAGCCTGCACTAATTGCAGGCAGCTGGAGCTAAGTGCTAGGCTATTAACAGCCTGCACCACCAAGGCTTATTTGAGGCTTATTATCCAACTTTTCACCAATAGGCTCAATAGCATTATACAATTCTGTACTTTGGAAGTCTGTGGCCCCTTCCTTTTTTCTAAGCTAGTTTTTTAATTTGAGAAACCAACTCTGTACCATGTCTGAAAAATGAGCTGGGTCCCAGCCAGACAGCATAGAAGGCTATACAAGCCTTGATAAGGTTAATTCCAAGTGGTGCTTCCTCCACAGGCTTGGGGCTTTTTTCCTTTTCCTCTGTAGCTTGATTGCAACCCCCACACCTTTCAACAGAGTAACCTTTAAGCTTATCTAGTTTGAATTAATGAATGTTCTGAACAATAATCAAATTCAAGCTACTTTGGAGCAGTTGGTTTCAAAAAGACAATGGGTAAATTGTAGTAATTTACTTTTGGAGTACATACATTTCATTATGCACAACTGATGACCTCCCTATCTGTATCAATGATTTGGGAGATTTGGGGGAGAATTCCAAGGAATTGAAAAGACAAATTCTGGGGCTGCAAGGAGTATGATATGCAGATATTTTAAAAGGTTAATTTTAAAAAATAATGTTCAGTATTGCTGGTTATTGGGCTCCATGACTAGGTGAAAAGTAAAATGTTGGAATATTTACCTATGGGACTTGTAGACAGCTTCATGTAAGGAATTATTTCTAGGAGGAAATAACCAAACTGTACAATAAAAAGTATAAATTTTAATAACAGTCATATATTAGTCAAAATTAACGATTTGAAAACAATAATGCATGATATCAAAATGCAGTATGCACTAGATACCAGTCTTCAGAGGCCTTCTAGAATAATTTAGTCTTGCCAATTTTTTGGAAGTCATCAGGAAAGGAAACACTCTTCCCTTTGGAAATAACTATTCTTGGACTTCCGGTGGTGAGGTCACAGTAGAGCGATGTCTGCAATCCTGTATCCAAATTTTCGTGCTTGGAAGCTCTCAGAGGCATCGTGAAGCTTGGAGAGACACACGAATCAGAAGGGGAAACCTAGGAGCAGAGTGGAGGAAAGCAACCTCCTGCTGCGATGAGGGGAAGCCCTTTGAATCCGGCATGAAAGAAACCCAGCATCAATGGCGGGTCTGAAGCCATGACAGCCAGCTGCAATCGGGAAGCAGGAAAGTGGATCAACACAAGACATCAGAAGAAGAACGGCAGACTGGGACAGCTTTTGAGAGGTGAGAGAAGAGAGTCCTGTGAAAGATTCTTGACAGAGGGAGTCTCCGGGGAGAATGAATGCAGCGGCGAATTGGTGGGGGATAGCAGAGTGAAAGGGAGAGGAAGAAACAATTGGAAAAGAACAGTTTGACAGCTGAGAGAGAGCGCTGCAGAAGAAAAGATCGAGACTATGTGAATAAAAACTTAAAATTTCTACGATTTGGACTGATCACTAGCAGAGCAGAAAAGAGACATTAGAGAGAACAATTGGAACTTTAATGGAGAACTGTAGTTGAATGGAGAGTGGAACCATTTTGATAGAAATGGTTATTTATTGTTGTATTTTTAGTTGTGAGCCTCCCCGAGTCCTTTTGGAGATGGGGCGGCATACAAGTCAAATTAATAAATAATAAATAAATAAATAGAAAGCAGTGACTGTTCAATTTGAGAGTGAAAGTGACTAAGTAGTTAAAGACGGCTGATGAAACAGGAAATGAGGAAAGTAATTTGATGGTGTGCAGAAGAAAGGGAAAAGAAGGAAGAAAGAAGAAGAAAGCTGAATAATTTCTAAGTATTAAATTCAAATTTGTATATTGAAAAAAAACTAATAAATATGCACACATATATATATAGCTGATTGTAAGAAGAATTAATTTATGTATCCTATTTTATAGATTGCTACACTTTTTATAACTGCTGTATCCTATATACCCTTTATATCTTTCCACAATTTGGTACTTTGGATAACAACTAATTAATCAATGGATGTATAACTAATTAATTGCTATATATTGATTCATAGACTTAATTGAGCTATAAGAAAGTTATAAGATATGGTATATAAGAAAAGAAAATAACCAAACACATATTTATCTATACTTATTGAATTATATATGTTTAATACATAAGCTATATTATATTTAGGATTATAATCAACTAATTTATTAAAAGGACTAAATAAGATTAGAAAATTAAGAGGGTTACAGACTATTATAGATTATAAACAATAACAATATTTATCTTTACATTGTTGTATAAATACATATATATATAAAAGGTGTACATAAAATTAAGGAGAGACATTATTAAGCATATTAGACCTTGTAGTGATAAACTGAAGGGATTAGAATAAGATAAAAGTGAAGAGATAAACACAGAAAACACAGAAGGGAGTTGATACAACAGATGATAATATTGAAAGTCTTCCTTAAGAAAATAGGTAGATTTGGGAAGCCTAAGATGTCCACCATGACAACCATTGCTAAAATTGGAAAGAAAAGAACATCCAACCCAACATCAACGATAGCATCACCAGCAGGACAACGTTTGATAGAGGGCATGCTGAATCCTGAGAAGACGAGTCAGGTATCAAATATGCAAGCAGTCCAAATGGCATTAACAACAATACAAGAAACAATGGTGAGAAACCACACAGACTTTAAAACTGAAATGGGGGAAATGAAAAGTGAAATACGGAAACTAGATGATAAGATAGATACAATCCAACAAACAGTAGCAAAGACGGAACATAAGATGAAAGCAGTGGAGGCAAAGGTCGAACAAACAGATAAGAAAGTAGAATTGATAGAACAGAAATTAATGGGAGAGAACAGGAAATTAGAAGAGGCAATTGCATATTTGGAGATGGAAAAGGCTGATTTCTTCCTCAGATTTCAGAATGTAACAGAAGAAAGAGGGGAGGATTTGCCCAAATTAATGGCAGATCTCATAGCAGAATGGTTACAAAAAGAGAGCCAAGAGGTTGGAAGGGAAATGGACTAGGTATATAGAATATATACCAACTACACAAGAGGTTTTAAACTTCCAAGAGAGGTTCATATACGATTCTCAAAGAAACAACTGAGAGATGAGATAAACAAAGTGACGAGAGACGAACTGCTGATATTTAAGAGGACAGAAATTGCAACATTGAAACAAATTCCAAGAAGAATAAGGGAACACAGAAAGAAATATAGATTCCTGGCCGCCCAACTGAATAAGAATAACATCCTATTCAGATGGCTCGTCTCAGAGGGAATGTTAATATCATGGCAGGATAAAAAATTTAAAATAGACAGTATAGAAAAAAAGCGAGGGAATTTTTTGAACTGTATATGGTATCAGGAGAAGACCAGAACAGCAAAGAGGAAGTGGAAAGCAGGAGCCAAGAATAAGATCGGGTGGAGGAAAGAGAAACAGAACAAGAGGAAAGAGAACAGGAAGAAGTGGAAAGAGAAGGCATAAGAACGAGACACCAAACAAGAGCAAACAAGCTTCAACAAGTAACAACTATAGAGTAAGATGGCGGAAAAAATCAAATTGATTTCTATTAACATCAATGGTTTAAATTCACCAATCAAGAGGAAAAAAACGATAACTAAACTACAGAAATTGAACTTAGATACTATATGATTTCAAGAAACACATATCCAGAAACATCAAAGTAAACTGTTAGAAGCAACAAAGTTAGGAGATTTATATGTATCTCTAGCCCAACAAAAAAATGAGGAATAGCAATATATATTAGGAAACATTTACAAGCAAAACAGGTATATACAGACGAGGAGGGTAGGATTCTGATGATAGAAGTTTATATAAACTATAAGAAAATGTTATTGACAGTGATATATGCGCCGAACGAGAAACAGAAAAATTTTATACTAAACTATACAGAAAATTAGTAGAACAGGAATATGAGAACATATGCCTGCTAGGTGATTTCAATACAATAGCAAGTTTAGGAAAAGATTATAATAATGAAAATCCAGGGGGAAAAAGGAAAAGGAAAACATTACCAAAAGTATTCTATCAAATGGCGGAAGAATAAGGATTAAAAGATATATATAGAGAAAGAAATCCAGATAAAAAACAATATACTTATTATTCAACACCACACCAACACCACACACATCATGGTCAAGATTGGATATGTTATGGACAAATGTGGAAATTGATCGTAATATAAAAGAAATAGAAATTGAAACTAACACATGGGTGGACCATAATCCTATTAAAATAATTTGGAACAAGCCGGGAAGGTGGCTAGCCTATAGACTTAAGAAAGAAAAGGAAGAAAGATCAATCCAACAATTGAAGGATGCTGATGGTACATTACAACATCAAACTAAAAAGAAAAAACATATTCTTAAAAGGTTTTTTGAGGAACTATATAGTAGGGAAGATGTACCAGAGGAAAATATCCAACATTATTTAGAAGGGAAAGGGCTACTCGCGATCCCGGAAGAGAATAAAGAAGAGATAAACAGGGAAATAACTCTAAAAGAACTGCAAGAAGCAATCCTGAAACAGAAAAACAATAAGACACCAGGACTGGATGGTCTCCCAGGGGAACTGTATAAAACGCTCCAAGAAAAATTAGAAATGCAATTATTAGAACTCTACAATGAGGTACTGATGGCAGCGAAATTACCCAAGTCATGCGAGGAGACATATATAACATTGATCCCAAAAGAAGATTTGGACCATCAATTAATTCAAAATTATAGGCCTATATATATCCCTTTTAAATGTTGACTACAAAATATTTATGTCCATAATGGCAGAAAGATTGAAAAAAACCCTTAACCAGATCATTCATAGCAACCAAAACAGATTCCTACTGAATAGACAAATCAAAAATAATACCAGAATGGTAATGAATATAATAGAATATTATGAAGCAAACCCAGGAAAACAATTGGCAATGGTCTTCCTCGATGCGCAAAAGGCATTAGACAGTGTTAATTGGCAGTTCATAATATAACAAAAAGCATGCAATTTGGAAATAAATTTATCAAACTGATTTCGACAATTTATACGACACAGACGGCCAGTGTAATACTGAATGGTGACAGAACAGAAACATTTAAGATCAACAAGGGAGTAAGACAGGGATGCCCACTGTCACCCCTCCTCTTCATCCTTACCATAGAAAACTTATTGGAAAACATTAGGAAAAATGAAGAAATCAAAGGGGCTCTAATAAGGAACATTATAAGGTACAGGCATTTGCCGATGATATAGTATTTTTTCTGGAAGATCCAGAGGATACAGGAGTAAAATTAATAAAGGAAATAGAGGAATTCGGCAAGGTCACAGGCCTTAAGATAAATAAAAACAAAACAAAATTATTGACTAAAAATTTAAAAGATAAGCAAAAAAAAAAAAATTAAAAGGAAAATTGAGAATGCAAAGTGTGGTGGCTCAGGCTGTTAAATGCCTGCTCTTAAGATCCAGCTGTCTACAATTACTGTAGGCTCGAATCCCACCAGGCTCAAGGTTGACTCAGCCTTCCATCCTCTCGGGGTAGGAAATTGAGGACCCAAGATTGTTGGGGGCAATTAGCTGACCTTGTAAAAATGCCGCTTAGTAATAAGCAGGCATATACAATGGAATGAAGGCTATTGCTGAGCACACTGGGTTGTATCCCAAAAATTGTAAGCCGCCCTGAGTCTTTGGAGAAGGGCGGCATATAAATGTAATTTTAAAAAAATATTTAGGCATTTGGTTAACAGCAAGATGCTCTTCAATCAAAAAAGATAATTATGACAAATTAATAATAGAAATTAAAAAAGAATTGGAAATGTGGGGGAAATTACAGCTATCATTACTGGGGAAAATTGTGGCAATTAAAATGTTTACCAAAAATATTATATCTTTTTCAAACTGTACCAATAAGATTGGATAAAACCTTTTTTAGAGAATTAGAACGAATAATAAGTAAAGTTGTTTGGGAGGGGAAAAAAGCCAGGATAAAAAATGAAACTATTACAGGACAAAAGAGAAAGGGGTGGCTTTGGACTCCTTGACTGGGAAATGTATTACCAGGCTGCGGCTATGGTATGGATTAAAGATTGGATCAACCTGGAAAATAGAAGAGTATTGTCGATAGAGGGTCATGACTTGCAGAGGGGGGTGGCATAGTTTTCTATAGGATGGGAAATGTAAACAGCATGCATATTTTCAGAGACACATGATTAGAGATTCATTAATTCAGATATGGAACAAGGTTAAAAAGAATCATTATACTAAAATACCGAACTGGTTGTCAACTATGGAAGCACAAATCTACCCAAACACAATGGATCTGGGGGGGAAAGGAATTATAAAGACTTATTAGACACACAAGGAAGATTAAAAATGAGACAAGAACTACAGCAACAAAATATAAAGATAGATTGGTGGCCATACATGCAAATTCAGGCAAGATACAAAAAGGACAAAGAACAATTTGGTTTCTGCATCAATTACATAAAATTCTACAAGAAATGGAAAAGAAAATTATCTCAAGAATATATAATTTTCTACTAGATTTTAAAATGGAAGAGGAGGTGGTCAAAGAGACGATGGTGGTATGGGCAAAAAATGTTGGCCATAATATAGACCTGGAAAATTGGGAGAGAATGTGGGGATTAAATTACAAACTAATTACATCTACAGCGTACAGGGAAAATCAATACAAAATGTTCTGCAGATGGCACCTTCCCCCCACTAGACTGGCAAAAATGTTTAACTCAGACCCAAATTGTTGGAAATGTGGAAAAGAAAAAGGCACTTATTTCCATACCTGGTGGACATGCCAGGAAGTGAAAAAATATTGGAATACAATTAGACAATGGATAGAAGAAATCATGAATCAGAAAATTGAACTTAATCCAGAAACTTTTTTATTAGGTATAATGACACAAAAATGCAATAAAACAGATAGATATATCATGTTACACATATTAACAGCTGCAAGGATTTTGTACGCACAACTCTGGAAAGAAAAAAAGGTTCCACCAGAAGGCATGGTTATTAAAAAAAAAATAGATTGTATAGAGATGGACAGGCTAACGATGAAAATAAAAGACAGAGAAGAGTCAATTTATTATAGGGCCTGGGATGCCTGGTATGAGTGGTTTAGAAATAAAAAGAAAATAAAATGGCAATTAGGAAAAGAATGAGGGAATATGTAAATATACCATGGAGAAGATTGATGTGTAAGGATAAAAGATATTGATTTATAGCAAGAGTGAGATGCAATGGTAAAGGAATAAGTGAATACATATACTGAAAAATGTAAGGAGATGCAAAAGATTTCTTGATGTTGATAACAATGTATAAAGTTTTTATGTTTTTAAAATTTGAAAACTTAATAAAAATTTTAAAAAAGGAAATAACTATTCTTAGGGAGGACACCAACTCAAACTGGGACAAGAAAATTGTGTACAGAAAAGGCAGTCTCCAATAATTTCAGATTTCAGTTTATATAGGGCATGGCTGTCAAACTCCTGGCCCGTGGCTGGATGTGTCACATGCTGGCCATGCCCCCGCCCAGTTTAGCAGAGGAGGGAAAAGTCCCAATACACCATGTGATGCGGCTGTGACAACTTGATTTTGACACCCCTGATGTAGGGCTTCATAGTACCACCCAGCATTTTGAAGCGAGTGCAGCTCTTATAACAGCAATGTAATGTAGTAAAAATAGGGCCAATCCATAGACACACATATAGCTGCATTCTGCAAAGTTGAAGTTTCTAGGTAGTCTTCAAGGACAGCCACTGTAGGATAAATTACAATTGTCCAAGCAGGATGACAGGTGACAAGGATATGAGTGAGTACTATCCTCAGTAGATCCCAGGAAAGGCTACAATTGGCAATCAGCTAAAGCTGGTCAAAGAGCTAGCTTGACTATATGTTTCTAGTTCTACATTTAGATCATGTCTAGATTCACACAACATGCAGAGAGAGACTCGTTTGATCTTGCATGTTGTAGAAATGCAGCTGAAGTTAAACAGAAATTTTATACCCTCAAATCAAGGCACAGGGCAGTAGTTTATGTTAGTGTCTGCTCACTGAGGCTTCCTGCTATACTTCTCTACAACTAACTCCTGCCCTATGCCCCATGTCAGTCCATCGTTCATGCTATATAATAATAATAATAATAATAATAATAATAATAATAATAATAATAATAATAATATATTCGACTTGTATGCCGCCCTTCTCCCTAAGGACTCAGGGCAGCTAACAATAAAACAGCACATATTTACATATAATTTACATAAAAACAAAT
This sequence comes from Naja naja, assembly GCA_009733165.1. Classification (NCBI taxonomy): domain Eukaryota; kingdom Metazoa; phylum Chordata; class Lepidosauria; order Squamata; family Elapidae; genus Naja; species Naja naja. The sequence goes on from CM019152.1 coordinate 2,954,574, forward strand.
TAAATCTAACAATCTATATCTTAGGCAAATGCCTCAAAATTTCATATGGACATGTATGTTTGCTGATGGATAGGAGGGGAATGAGTTATATTAGGTACCTGGGTGACTGCAACACTTGTAACTGGGCAAAAAACCGATATCAAATCTGTTACAGGTTTCTGCCCAAAGAGAAATGTAAGATTCTCTTATCCCCACTCTTTATAGTATGCAAACTAGTTAAGAAAGCGTTGAATGTTAATCAAATGTAGTTCATTATTTATTTTTGCCATTATTTAAATATTAAAACAAATAGAAGTAGGTAAATATTAAAACAAATAGAAGTAGGATGGATAAGTTTATTGCAAACTAAAAATATTAATTAGAATAAGTTATTAAGATTTAGAGTGAATTACTAAGTATAGCAGATTTAGGTATTCCCGTTAAGGCTTTCATTATAATTTCTAATATTAAATATTTGTCTTCCTTACCCTTTAGAGAAGAAAAGGAATTAACTGGAAAAGGGACTTGCAACTTTGCTCACTTTGAAACAATAACTTACAAAAATTAAAGTACCTTACATTAAATAGAGCATTCTTGGTAGTGCCATTGGTGGAAAAAAAAGTACAATTTGTTTTGTTGCTAGTATTTTGCTGTATATTTATTTCAATAGGGTTTTATAAACGTGTTAAATTGTCCTGAATTTCTTCCCAGATTTATTGGTATACTAGCTTGATATCTGTGCTTTGCTACAAAACTATGCGGTTGGGCCAGTGGTGGGAATCAAATTTTTTTACTACCGGTTCTGTGGGCATGGCAGGGGAAGGATATTATAAAATCTCCAGTCAGAGGTGGTATTTGCCAGTTCTCCAAACTACTCAAAATTTCCGCTACCGGTTCTCCAGAACTGGTCAGAACCTGCTGAATACCACCTCTGGGTCTGACTTAGTTTTTGGGGAGGAAAATAAGGGGGATCTATTGGTATTCATCTGGCTAGCGTCTTGTCAGCGTGTGAGAGTTGAGGGCTGTTTGGAAACTGAAGCAGTATTTGCTGTGTGAGCAAGAAGGAGACAGCAAGGAGCCTGGGTGTGGCTTAGTTCAACTGTTCTGTACTAAAGCTGCTTGGTGCTGTGAAACTAAAACTGAAACTCCTCTGCTTGTGTTTTGCATTTGGAAGAGATTTATTTTCAGGTGGGGAGGGGGAGTAGAACTCCTTAGCGTCAGAGCGTGTTAATAATAATATACAAAATACTAATGCTCTGATGGTCATTTTAAAAAATCCTTTCTTAATGAGTACCTAGAAGCCAAGAGGAATATACGTGCCAAATTTCTAGTTTGGAGGCTTTACGGTTCTGGAGATTTTGTGATGATGCATGAGTGGTATTTTGCATATATATATGTTGTGGCCCCGCCTCCTGAGCCTGTGCTAACAGGAAGAGGACTTGGATGATGAAGGGGAGGAATGGGCAATGCCTTCCTCCCCAGGACCTTTCTCCCCAGGACCTTCCTCCCTGACAATGCCTTCCTCCCCAGGACCTTCCTCCTGGCAGTGCCTCGGGTTTCATCGGAAAGCCGAGAGGGACAGCCTGAGATACGCCAGGAGGGAAGTATATTGGCTCAGCCACAGCTGGGGAGTGAGGAGGAGGATTCCTGGCTTGATCCCAGGCAGCGTCAGAGGGAGAAACGCCAGCAGCAACGTGAGGAGGCGTGGGAGGGCTAGAGAGTGAGCTGGACCACACCCCACAAGGTATAAAAGTGGGTGTGCCTACGTTGTGAACTCTGTGTGACAAAGTTCAACAAACCAAGACTCCTGTTTGTGTTGTGGCTGGACTGTATCTGGAGAAGCTTTTGTTCATGGACTTTGAGAATAAAAAGCCCATTCTGACTCAGTGAGTAATCCGATACTTGACAAATCTGAACTTGGCAGTCGGAACGTGTGTGATTGCCAAGAGCCTTATCAGCTGTAGCAGATTGGCTTTTGGAGACAAGCCAGCGTGACTCTCTGTGCGGGTGTTGGTGCCAAGTTCCTTACCTTCTGGGAGAAGGGAAGGGGAGACAGAACACGTGTGTGTGTGTGTGTGCATGTTATTTATTTTGAGAGCTTCCTTTGACATACCACCAGATGGGTGGTACAAAAATTAATAAACAAATAGTTTTGAAAGTTACTACTTGTGACTAATAAAAGTTGTCTTTAACAGGTAGATGATTTCCACTATAAATCCAGATAGCTAAGCCTTTTAATGCTTTCCACAGTTTTTGAATTTGAGCTATAATAACCATCATTTGTCTTATGCTGTTCTGAGACTGGGCTTCTATGTTATAGTTTATTTTATGATGCTGCTACAGCTCTTTTGCAGAGATTTGGAAGTTTGAGCAATGAGGTAAGACCTTCCGATGCTTTCTTTTCAAAATAGGCTTTTGAAATTCATGTTTTCAAACTGCGAGTTGAAAATATTGAGAGCTATCGGAAAAACCAATGTTGGGAAAATATGGAAGTTACATCTGATTCCTAAGCCGTAAAATATATGTTCAGGTATTTAAATAAAATCGTCTTTCTTTTCTCTAGGGGCTTCAAAAAAGTCAGAGTTCACATTTGGCAGGTCCTAATAGTGAACGACCTCTCTCTTCCACTGGGCCTTCCCAGCATCTCCAGGCAGCTGGCACTGGTATTCAAAATCAAAATGGACATCCTACCACGCCTACCAATTCAGTAACACAGGGGGCTGCTCTCAATCACCTCCCCTCTCACACTGCTACCTCAGGTGGACAACAAGGCATTACCTTAACCAAAGAGAGCAAGCCTTCAGGAAATACATCAGCAGTGCCTGACATGAACAGGCATTCTGGAGAGACACTTAACAGCACTGCCAGTGTAGAAGGACTTCCTAATCATGTCCATCAGGTGACGGCAGATGCTGTTTCTAGCCCTAGCCATGGAGATTCAAAGTCACCAGGTTTACTTAGTTCAGACAATCCTCAGCTCTCTGCCTTGTTGATGGGAAAAGCCAATAACAATGTGGGTACTGGAACCTGTGACAAAGTCAATAACATCCATCCAACTGTTCATACAAAGACTGAGAATTCTGTTGCCTCCTCACCATCTTCAGCCATTTCCACAGCAACACCTTCTCCAAAATCTACTGAACAGACTACCACAAACAGTGTTACCAGCCTTAACAGCCCTCATAGTGGACATGCAGTTAATGGAGAGGCATTGGAGGACTCTCAGAGCCCCATAAAAATAAATCCTCCTCTTACTGGACATAAACCTAATTCCCCAATCATACCATCTATGTCGGTATCTATATATCCAAGTTCTGCAGAGGTTCTGAAAGCATGCAGGTAAGTGCACAAATTCCTTTAATTGCAAGTAACAATTTTATATTATATATTCTGTATGTCTCCAATATTTTTAATTCTATTGAAATAAAAATCACTAAATTGTACAATGATAGGTACTTGTTTTTATAGATATTTGTTTTTAATTATTGTTATCTCATTGAAAATGAATGTGTTTTGACTTTTGAGTTCTTTTAAAAACAAAACAATAATTGCGTTTGAATATGTATTGGCCATATAATTGAAGAGCAATCTTAGCCCTAACCAATGTTACAGCAAATTCTGGCAGAAGAAATGGAGTAGCCACCGTGAGTCAGAATGAAACTGCCAGAATATACTGTGGATATAAAAAGTCTATACAACTATTAAAATGTCAGCTTTTTGAGTTGTAAAAAAAAATCAGACCAATATAAATCACTTCAATTTTTTTTCCACCTGTAATATAACCTATAGGCTGTAGAATTCAGTTGAAAAAACAAATTGAAATCTTTTAGGGGAAAAAATGAAAATAAAAAACGTATAATAACGTGGCTGCATAAGTGTGCACACCCTTAAACTAATACTTTGCTGAAACACCTTTTGATTTCTTGAGAGTATGCAGTCTGTTGGGGTAGGAGCCTATCAGCATGGCACATCTTGCCTTGGGGATCTTTGTCCCCTCTTCTTTGCCCAAGCACTCCAAATCTGTCCGATTGCAAGAACATCTTCTGTATACAGCCCTCTTCAGGTCACCCCACAAATTGTCAATTGGATTCAGGTCCGGGTCTACCTGGTCCATTCAAAAACATTTGATCTCCTCCTGGTGAAGCCATTGTTCTGTTAATTTGGAGGTATGCTTTGGGTCATTGTCATATTGAAAGGTGACATTCCTTTTCATCTTCAGCATTTTATGCCTTGGAATTTCTTCTTCTTCTTCTGACTCTTTGTAAGCTCTTTGCAGACCATGGCTTTTGGCACAAGAGGCAACTGAGTAAATCTCAGGAAAATCCTACCAGAACAGCTGAACTTTATATGGGCTTGAACAGAGTCACTTTAATTGGTGGCAGATGGGCCTTGACTACAATTTACCATCATTGTTTGTTTGTTTATTTGTTTATTTGTTTATTTAGACTTGTATGCCGCCCTTCTTCCTAAGGACTCAGGGCAGCGAACATTTAAAAACCCTACAAATTACAATAAAAGTGAATTAAACAACTACAAGTCTATAAAGTCAATTAAAATTAAAAATTAAATTAAAACAACTAAAATAACCCACGCCCGGATCAATCCAGGCTGGCCTGCTGAAACAGCCAGGTCTTCAGGTCTCGGTGAAAGGAGCGGAGATCAGGGGCCAAACGGAGATCCACAGGGAGCTGATTCCATAGGGCGGGCGCTCCCACAGAAAAGGCCCTGGCCCTGGGAACCACCAGCTGACAATGTCTAACCGACGGAATCCCAAGGAGGCCCCTCCTGTGGGAGCGCATGGGGCAATCGGAGTGTTATGCTGGCAGGAGGCGTTCCCGCAAGTACCCTGGACCCAAGCCATTTAGGGCTTTATAAGTTGTTACTAGGTTGAATGTGATTGGTTAATTCTGAACACAGCCACAACCTTACTTATAAGAGAGTGTGCAGACTTGTGCAACCAGCTTATTGTGCTTTTTGATTGTTATCTCCCACCCCCCGAAAGATTTCAGTTTGTTCTTCAATTGAATTGTATACCTTTATATGTCAGAGGCCAGCACATATATGGCTGGCAGGCCGGATGCGTCACACACTGGCCACCCCACCCCAGGGTTACTGAAGGGGGAAAAAGTCACAATAGGTCACATGACGATAATGTGACACCACGAGTTTGACACCCCTGTTATATGTTATATTAAAGGTACAAAAATTCAGAGGTGATTTATCTTGGTTTTATTTTTTCCGCATCTCAAAAACCTGGCATTTGAACAAGGGTGTATGTAGACTTTTTATATCCACTTTAATTATGGTAAATGTTCATATTCTCCTCTGCCCCACTGAAATCCTTGGGAAAGGATTGGTTTTATTTAACTTGAAGGAGTCTCCTCTCCCAGCATGCCTTCCCTACATAGAGCTAGGCACAAAGTACACTTTTGGCTCCTGTTCTTCTTGTCCTGGGCCACACTTCGGGGTTTATGGTTCACTTTTACAGAGATTGTTTTTTTTTCTGCCTTATTGGCATCTAAAGGATGGGTTAGTGGTGTTGAACAGCAATAAATTTAACTGCTGTAGAGATTACATTAGAAACAAGGAATTGATTGCCTTGCTTATTCAGGAGAACAGAGCAACTTAAAAGAATTGGAGTTGAAAATAACTTCTTGTAGCTATGTGAGCCTCCTCTTTTGTTCCCTGAAAGAACAGAATTGCATGGCCAAAAGGTTGAAGAAAAAAAGCACTTGTAATTCTTTATGGAAAAATAGAAGTTTTACATTCTGTATATTAAACTCCGTTTTAACCATGTATATTTTCACAATTCTTTCTAATTTAATAGTTTGGGACAAAATATTACTAAACATCATTTTTAATTGCAGACACTGATCTTAATTTTAATATTGAAATTTAGCATTATCACTAAAGATTTAAAACTTTCTGTTTTTGAAGTAAGAATTTTTTAAAAATAATTGAACAGATATTATAAAAAATTTTAAATTTCTGTTTTCCCCACATCCACCACTCTGGAGTAGGAAATATTTTATTCAGTTTTATATTTTGGTAACACCAACATTTCTCAAATTTTAAAATTTCTAATCATGTGGGGAGTTTTCCTTCTATGAATACAATAGAAAAAATGAAAAATGACAGAAAAAAGAAATCTAAAAAAGAAAAATACAGAGCATGTATTCACACACACACACACACACAAAGTTCTGTATAAGATTTCAATGAACAGTAGCAATAGTTCATTATACTTTTCCATAGATAATCTATTTCAGTTTTGGTTTGTAAATTGCTAAAACATTTGTGCAAAAATAGGGTTTGTTCAGATCTGGATTTCCATGTAATAGGAATATATTTTTAAAAATGATTCATAATACTGCATCTTGATCTGAAAGTTAGCTAATGTATTTAATAGTTTCCTCCCAAGATGATAATTTCTCCTTTTTTGACAAAATCTGACAAGAAGACTCTATTGAAGTTTCTACTAGTGTAGGGATAAGGTTTAAAGTTGGAGGTGTACTTCTGCCTTTCTTTAAACCAATTCTAGGCTTTAGGGACATCTTTCTGTGGATTATAGGATTTGCAGCATTTTCAGCTTTTAATAATTGTCATGATTGGTCTGTAAGATTTTATTATAAAAATTAATTCTTGGAACTATAGCATTGTGGAATTATTTTCATAAACCCAAAGAGTCTTTGGGTTGATTTTTTCAAAGAGCAGCCAATCATAACATATCCTGCCTTTAACAACATAAAGATGTTTCTAAATTGTTACAAATAAAGATAGGAAAAAAGAGTCCCTCTGAGGCAGTTCAGAAGTGTAAAATATAAATAATAAAATAAATAAGAAACATTCCATTCTTTCAAAAGAAACAATCAGTGCATGCAAATATTGGAGTTTTTTAGATTTGACATTATGTATTCATGGTCAAAATTTAAATATCTCCAGTAACTATAATGTTGCGTTCTTACTACTGCATAGCTCATACTGCAAACTATAGGGCATACTAGAGCTTTCTCTAACTCTTAGATCAAGCTCAACTTGCACCTTCTCTGCATATATTTTAATAGGCAGTCTCAGTTTTCTGTCTATTTTATTCTAAACATCTTCATGACAGTGAGGGAATATGGCAGTGAGGATTACTATAGAAGCTCAGTTGTGAATCAGGGAAAGGAATGAACTCTTGAATATAAATGTGGGTGAATAATGTAGTGGTTGAAAATACAAAAGATGTTTGAAAATTAGTAGCAGTCCCAAGAAATATTGACCATATTTCATTCTTGTGAATCTTTGAATAGGATCTTATATGTCAGCACTCTATCACTGCCTTTGTTGCTTAGCAACAAAAATTCTAATAGTCCGGATTGGCATCATAACCCAAGGACCATGCGAGTCATTGAGCAAGGACCTTCCGTGACTATGACTTCTGACTTCCTGTCAGCTTCCCCACTGACTTAACTTGTGGGAAGTTGGTATACAACATCAAAAGTTGCAGTCACATGACCATGGTTTACTGTGATGTAATCATGAGCTAGGGGCTGAGTGTCTAGATCATGATTGTGGGGACATTGCATTGGCCAGAAATGTGAGAACTGGTTATAAGTTCCATTCATTCAGCACCATCGTAACTTTGAATGGTTTCTGAATGATATGTCATAACCCACAGATTATCTGTAAAGGATTATTCTGGGATTTTGCTCTGATATTTTATCCTCCTACGGTTTTTATTTTTGTATTAAAAAGAACTGTCAGTGTTTTATAAATTCTTCACAATTGAATCTTATTTTATTTCATTTCTCTTCACTAGCTATTTAAGTTTATTTTAGATTTTACTGTACAATTAGTTATAAAGTTCCATTGTATAAAATGTCCATCTGTGGAGAAGTATAGAAATATAGCAAATAAATATAGAAATGTTCATATATTTATATGAATATATTTCTTCAGAACAATTATATTAAAGAGCACAGCTCAGTAGAGTACACAGTAGAGTGCTATATATTAAAATAATTTACTGTAAACATATATTGCAAGTGATAAACCATGTAGGAGTAAGAAATATAATAGAAAATTATTGAAGCATAAATTATAAATTACTGATAAATTATTGAAGCATGTTAAATAAGAAATTGTTGAAATTGAGCATACAACTTGTTATACAATTGTATTATGTTGCTGAGTTCTGTTATAAGCTAGAGAAATCTACTAACAAAACCACAATATAAACTTCCCAGAAACACTATTGTAAGATCTGGGAACAGTTGAGGAGAGTGGGCATCACATGTATCTCTGAGGTGAAGCTGTGCCAGAGGGTAGGGGTAGCAACAGGGAAGGGATGTTTCCTCAGTCATACAAGGTGACAAAGTTTAATTGAGGGTACCTGGAACACACCCAATCTGCCTGAACATGCCAGGTGAACAGAACTCTGGAAGCAGGTGGTCCATCAGATAACTAGGCCTTATACCATGAAGGGTTTTATAGGTAACAACCAGCACCTTCAATTGCACTCATAAGTGAATTTGCAGCCAATGCAAGTTGTGAAGCAATGATGACATATAGACATAATGAGAAGTGCCCATTACTGAGAGCCAGTTTAGTCTAGTGGTTTAGGCAGCAAGGTAGAAACCGGGAGACTATGAGTTCTAGTCCCACCTTACGCATGAAAGTCAGCCAGGTGACTTTGGGCCAGTCACTCTCTCAACTCACAGTGCCAGATGACAAGCTGGTCAGTCAATTTCTGCCACAACCAATGGATCAACATCTGGTTGATCCAAAAATTTGACCCTACACATGGGAAAATTAAGGGGAAAGTGCCATTACTCATGCTGCTGCATTTTATGCCAACTACAACTTCCAGATGGTCTGCAAGGACAGTCTCATGTATAACGTATTGCAATAATCCAGAGGCTCTCCTGGTCACACTGTTCTTGCCCATCTAAAACAGTAGCATATTAGTCTCTAATAGGGAAGTTACATCCCATGAAAGATCTGTGCTCAAACAAGAAACCCTATATCATTTCAGAAAAACAATTGTACAATCTCTTCTTAAAAGATTAAAAGAGGAGAGAAGAGAGAGTTGGGTGCAGAATTTTCCCCACAGTAAGGGATCACAGATGGAGTCACTCCCTTCCCTCAACACAAACTGGAAACCACTCCAGCACAATTCTTCCCACTCTCAGCCCTTGTAGTTGGTACAAGACAATATTGTGGTCAACAGCATTGAAAGGATGGATGCACCATCTCCTCACCCCAGGATGGCCAAAGATAATTGACAAGCATGTCTCCATAATATACCCCAGTCTGAAACCCAACAAAAATGTTTTGGGATAATTAATTTCCCTTAAGATCCTGTGTAACTGCCATCTGGGCACCTTTTCCACAACCTGAACCTGGCAGGCATTTTTTAAATTATGTGTAACAGGAAAGCTCAATTAACTTGCAATCAAATTATTACTTATGAAAATATACTATTCCTTAAGATATTTCAAAACATTTTTCAAGTTTCATAAAGTATTTTAAAAATAAAATTGAATAATTTAAAGTTGACAGTTGTTCCTGTTTCATTAAGTGTTGTTCTTATGTATTGCAAAATATTGCATCTTTTTAAATTATAATAATAGTGCTTCTTAAGATGAGATTATTGACTTAGACATAACGGATCTATGACAATTCGCCACAGCCAGCTCATCATGTCCAACCTGCCACAGCCAACTCAACATGGCCAACTTGCCATGGCCAACTTGCTGCAGGACAACTTGCCACAGCCATCTCGCCACAGTACAACTCATTGCGGGGACAGGAGTTACACTAATATCAAAGATATGGTAGAATAGAATCATTAAAGAAAGAATGCAAAAGGAGGATCGAATGAAATTTGAATGGCAAAAATGAAAATAATTTTTATTTTATTTTAAATAATTAAATAGAATTGTTAAATTATCTTGTAACGAGTTTGTCTTGTGGTGAGTTGGCCAGAGCAAGTTGGCCGCAGCAAGTTGGCTGTGGCAAGGTATCCCATTCCTGGACATGACATCCTTTATTCACAAGTGTAAATCTGTGTCTGAGTACTATTCATGGTATTTGTACCTTTTCACACGTGTGGATAAAAAGGGTGTTCTCCATAAATGATCACCCAATTTATTTTCTTGTTAAGTCTTTTTTCTGCTTTGTAGCTCTCAGTTTTTATGTGTTAATTATCTTGAGGTTGCAAACTGAGGAGGGAATAAAGAATGCCTTTCAAACATTGAAGCCCTTCTTAAATATATGAAGGATACATTTTTCCAAACTTAATAATGATTTCTACAATTTGTGTGCAGATACATGGTCTTTATTTTTGTGTGTTTATCAGGTTTTAACTATTTTGTTTCTTAGGAATTTGGGGAAAAATGGCCTATCAAACAGTAGCATTTTATTGGATAAATGTCCTCCACCAAAACCACCACCACCTCCATATCCTCCCTTGCCAAAGGATAAGCTGAATCCACCTACACCTAGTATTTATGTACGTATTGTCTAGAGGTAGTTGTGAAAAGTATGACAATGCTTATTAAAAGCAAAATCTAGTTTAAGGTATTGGATATATTTTCAATTATCTGTGATTCTTGCAGCTTATTAGTATATATAGTACAGAGACCTACTCCATTTCAGGTTTTCCAAAACAATAAGACTTCCACTGTCATCCTAGTATTTCATTTCAAATACCGTGTTTCCCCGAAAATAAGACCTATCCCCAAAAATAAGACCTACCCTGAAAATAAGACCTACCCCGAAAATAAGACCTAGTGTGTTTTTGGGAGCCAAAAAATATAAGACAGTGTCTTATGTTAGGGAAACACGTATGGAGACATGAATAAATGTACATTGTTCTACATGAATATGGTAAGTGTTTATATATATATATATATATATATATATATATATATATATATATATATATGAAAAAGACCTACCCCCAAAATAAGACCTAGTGTGTTTTTGGGAGCCAAAAAAAATATAAGACAGTGTCTTATTTTCGGGGAAACATGGTAGATTTCAAAAGTGGTTTATTCAGTAACCAGACTGCTATTAAAAAAGAGAAAACATTCTATACAGAAACCAATTTACCACACTTCTTTCAGGAAAGCTTACATACTTGTATCATTTTGGGGGCGGGATGTTTTAATAGCATTGTTTTATCATCGTAATTTTAATTGTTTTAATGTTTCTTGTAATTTAGACTTGTCTTTATTTAATATCTTTTTATTGTATATATGTTCTTTTTATATGTTGGCCGCCCTGAGTCCTTCGGGAGAAGGGCGGCATACAAGTCTAATAAAATAAAATAAAAATAAAATTTTAAGGCGTTCATTAGGAAAATAGAGTTACAGTAAAAATGAATATTATGCTTGTAAATATTATACATAGATATTCCGTATAAAAGTTATCATATAGACCTATTTATTTCTATACGCTTCCAAGTATAATAATGTTTATTATTTCTTAGACACTTTAAAAACTCCAGCTACATTTGTTGTATTATTATGCAATTTTTATAAGCACTCTGAACATCTAGCTGATTATACCTTTCTTTGAAGATTATTGTTGCACTGTTTTTTAATGCATTAAATGACCATTTTTATGATTTGAATATTAATATCGTGAAATCATTCTTATAATATAATCAAAAGACTAAATTTATATTTTGAAATAACAATGATATTTAAATTACAGTGTTAGTTTCTATTTTTGTAGCTGGAAAATAAGCGTGATGCTTTCTTCCCACCTTTACACCAATTTTGTACAAATCCAAACAATCCTGTTACTGTAATACGCGGCCTTGCTGGAGCTCTTAAATTAGGTATGTTTGATATATTAAAAATTAAATTTGAGGCAGAGACAGATTTTATTTGTATGCATATTTGCTAAAGAGACATATCCAAATGTTGTTATATTTTAAAACAGCGTTTGCTTTGGTTGTGAATAATGCAATATTTTTTTGTAATCTCTGTTGGTAATGTCTATAACTTTTTCTGCTATTGTGTTATGAAAACTTTTCCTTTCGTTAAACACATTTCCTATTTCTTAGATCTGGGACTCTTCTCTACCAAAACTTTGGTAGAAGCTAATAATGAACACTTGGTTGAAGTAAGGACACAATTATTGCAACCATTAGATGAAAACTGGGATCCTACTGGAACAAAAAAAATATGGCATTGTGAAAGCAGTAAATCTCAGTTTACAATTGCTAAATATGCACAATACCAGGCCTCCTCATTCCAGGAATCCTTAAGGGTAGGTACACCATTTTTGTATTGACTGAAGGTTATTAATTTTTTGTGGTGAAGATTTGGAAAAATACTAGAATACAGAAATGTATAATAATATTTAAGCAAAATGAAGAATACACACATATGTTGTATTTGTTAAGTTATAAACACAAGCATAAATAATTTTTAAGCTTAAATTAAAAATGAACTTAGTTTAAATATATTTTTCTGTATTTTCATGGTTGCTTTTATTTAAAATACAGATTTTCACATTTTGTATTGATATTTATTATATTATTCACTGCATTCTGTTTGCTTTCATGCATTTAGAGGAATACTTGAAATTTTCCAAAAACATTTAGCGTATTTGAAGAAGTGGCCTCATATTTAAATTTTAATTATTTTTAAAAAGGAACAAATTAATGTTTGTATTAAAAGAAAATAAAATGTTTAAATCAGGAAAATAAACCCTCTTGAAATATGAGAATTGATATTGTGGGTAATGACATTTTTCAATTATGTAGTGGTAGCAACTATTTCAGATGAGGGAATGTAGATTAATAATTGCTGGTTAGCTACTGTGTCATGTTCAGGCCTTGGTTTTTAATATGCGCAGCCCTAAATAGATCTGATAAATCATTGAGATCACTAGAGGAGTGATCTACTGCAAAGATATCCAACCTTTCTGGCTTTGCGGACCCTCTTGGGGGGAGAAAGGAATGGTTCCATGCAAGCTCATCACTTGCACAAATGGGCTGCGCACGCTCGCCTGCCTGCTCACGTGGGCTCGCCCATCACGTCTATGGCCTGGTTCTGAATGGACCACAGGCTGGTAGTGGACTGTGGCTGGGCCTGGGGGTTGTGGACCCCTGATCTATGGTATTTGCTAAGATTGATTGCCATATTTACAGAAATTCCATGATTTACAACCATGCATTTAGTGACCATTCAAAGTTAAAACAGCACTGAAAAAAGTGACTTATGACTGGTCCTTGGACATATGACCGTTGCAACATTTGCTTAACAATCATGGAGGATTGCTTTTATATCATTTTTGACCTATGCTTTTGTTTAGGAAGTGATATAGAAATATAATAAATAAAATAGTAAAGAATGTAAAGAGATCTAGTATATTGTGGGCTATATAAAAGATGCTGTTAAAAATAATGTCATGGATTGTTCCTACTTAGGTGCATAAACCTTCCACTTATGCTAGGCATGAGGATGGGGCGCTGGGGAGCTGGGGTTGTGATGGCTAAGTTAAGGAGAACTGGAGCAACGCAGCATCCTCAGATAAGCCCTCAGAAGGATCAGGGAGGCAGAGCTACCTGGCAATTTGGAGGAGATCGGGAGTTGGCTGGATTTGTAGGCTCAGAGCTGCTGTTTTTGTCTAACATGGTAATTGGCTAAAGTGGTAGTGGAAATGTCAGATGAGCTGGTTCTCCAGCACATTGCATACCAACTTTTAGCAGTGGCCTTGGCTCAGCTACTCAGCTCTTGATGATTCTGGAGAAAATGCAAACTCTGGTGTGCTACTTCCAAGCAGCAGTAGCAGCAAAGACTGATCTATGATCAGACTTGTGGGCTGTTGGATTATATTCGCAGCCAGATGAGGCTGTGTCTGTATTTTCTGGTAATGCTGGTCTCTGGGTTTGACACAGAATGGCAGCAGGAGCAGGCAGGAGGCTTTTAAGGGACCTGGCCTGTGTTGTAACTGTTCAGACTAGGCAGTTAGAACTGCAGCCATTTTTTTGCTTCATCTTTTCTGCCAGTTGCATACAACTTGCCAGCCAGCTGAAGCAATTACATAACTGGAGTCCTGTTTCATCTGATGTTTTGATCTGTCTCTCCAGTGCCATTTGGAGAGTTTCTGGTTTTGACAATGTTATCGGTTAGGGGTGTTCTTTGGGCTACTATTACTGTTTTTCCCTGCGTAACAGAAGGCTTGCAAAAATGTGCCTGTGTTAACCTTGCCTTGTAGGCTATGGTTCTTCTGTCCCAGATGACAGCAGGGCAGGTTGTGTGGAGTAATTTATTGCTTGATGTATAAGAGATGGAAAGAGAGATGTGATAGACACAGGAGAAGGCAGAAGGCTTCCCATTCCAATACTGGTCAGTCCTTAAAGGTGGATTAGAATGTTGGGATCCTGTGGCTTGTGGGTGGAGCATTTTGGGCTGAGGGAGTCTCGGGGGGGCAGATGCAGGCCAAGGGTGGTAACAGGCAAAAGACAGATGGTAGAAAATGCAGGGTGGGCAAGTTTCACGAAGCTGGCCTCAAGCTATAGTGTTGGTATTGCCTTCCAATTCACTATGCTCTGATCCAAAGCCTGGTAATCATCCAGCTGCCACTACTTAATATAGGCTCAGCCTATAGTAAGACTTTTCCTCATCCACAATTAAATTGCGGGTGAGAGAGCTGACTTTGTTCGCATTATTCAAACCTGTTGGCTGGGCCTGGTGGAGGAGGTTCCCCTCTTTGAGATTTGCCCAGCTGGGTTTCTGGATTTGCCCAGCTGGTGTGGCATTTCCCACAAATTCAGGGTTTGATCACCTGTGTTTTAAATCCCCATTCTTTCTGGTTGGTTAAGGTCTGTTTGGAAGATAGCAGGTGGTGAGCCTATGATGTGGTGGGAAATGGTTCTCTATGAGAGAGAGCCGTTTTATCTGCCTTGAAGGAGGCAATTGTCCACCCCCTGCTTAAGAGATCGTCACTGACTTTGAACATGATATCGTTCTGGGCCAGCTCAGGATTAGGAATGGGAGGCACTGGATTTGGAAATTGCTCAAAATAGGTTTTTTTATTGCTGTTTGCATATAGATAGGAATCTTGTCAGATTAAAGTACACTCTGCATATCTATCAGACAAATGCTGTGAAGAATTACAGAAGAACTTTCCTTCCTGCGTACCAAGAACTCAATGCTGATTTTTCGCTTCATTCCTCCTCCCTGCAACACAGTTCACGATTCCACCACAGGCAAACATGTTTCCTCCCCTTGACTCTGGGTCCACTCATTGTTGATCAGAAGAGAGAGATTGAGCCTGAAGCCTTTGCTTGGTACAGTCTCCCCAATTCTATTTAACATCTACATGGAGCTGTTGGGCAGTGTCATACTTGGAAAAAGCTAAACGACCAAAAGTGCCTGAAGACATTAAAAATAGAATAATGATGATGGAGCTGATGAAGGCAATCAAAAGACAAAAGACAAAAGAACAATAAGTTCCCAGGACCAGATGGATTACCTGCAGAAGTTTAAAAATATTTACAAGACACGTTGTTGTTAGTTGCAAAGTCATGTCTGACCCATAGCGACCCCATGGACAATGTTCCTCCAGGCCTTCCTGTCTACCATCTCCTGGAGTGCATTTAAGCTCACGCCAACTGCTTCAGCCACCTTATTCTCTGTCATCCTCTTCTTCTTTTGCCCTCAACAGGACATGCTAAGTTTGTCAATGCTAGAAGTTTATAATGAGGTACTGCTAGAAGCTAGGATACCAAATACCTGGACAGAAGCAAACATAACTCTAATTCCAAAAGAAGATTCAGATTTGACATAGATAAAGAACTACAGGCCTATATCACTATTAAATGTACATTATAAAATATTCGCATCAATAATGGCAGAAAGGCTAAAAAGATTCTTGAATGAATTTATTCACCCAGACCAAAATGGATTTTTACCAAAACGACAAAAACAGTATAAGATTCATCCTAGATACATTGGAGTATTATGAAGTCCACTCTGAAAAACAAATGATGCTGATCTTTTTGGATGTGCAGAAAGCCTTCAACAACATAAATTGGCAATTTATGTTACAACAACTATATTGTATGGATTTTGGCGAGAAGTTCATAAACATGATTAAGACAATTTATCATAAACAAATGGTGAAGGTAATAGTTAATGGGGACTACATGGAGAATTTTAATAGAAAAAAGGCACAAGACAAGGACGTTCATTGTCCCCATTACTATTTATATTAACATTGGAAGTGCTCAACAGAAACATCAGACAAGATCTGGAAATAAAAGGCATAGAAATAAGAAGAGAAAAAAATATAAATTACAAGCATTTGCAGATGACCTGGTATTTATTTTAGAAGAACCATTGAAAACAAGCTCCAAGTTAATGGAAAGAGTAGAAGAATATGGAGAAGTGGCAGAACTGAATATAAATAAGGAAAAAACTCAAGTAATAGTTAAAAATCTCACAGAGAAACAGAAAAGTGAATTGACCCCCCCCAAAAAAAAGATCTGCAGGTAGTAAAGAAAATAAAGTACTTGGGAATATACTTAACAGCAAGATGTGTAACAATCAAAGAAGACCAAGGTTAATACAAAAATTTAAATTAGATTTGGACAAACGAAAGAATTTGCTGTTGTCAATGGTAGGAAGAATTGCAACGATAAAAATGAATAACTTACCAAAGTTACTTTTCTTGTTACAAACAATTCCAATGAAACTAGAGGAAAAAATAATTTGATGAGTTAAATATAATAATTTTGAAATATATCTGACAAGGTAAAAAAGCAAGAATAAGATTGAAAATGCTGCAAGAAGCTAAAAGCCACTGGGTTTGTGGACTGTCAGATTGAGAGCATTATTACCAAGCATCTTTACTAACAGGACAAAGAATGGATAATGCTCAGACACAGAACATTATTATTCTTAGAAGGCCACAACCTTCAATTGGGATGGCACGCTTTCTTGTGGTACAACAAGAATAAAATACATAGATACTTTCAAAGATGCTATGTAAGGAATGCCTTACTTGTAATGTGGGAAAAAGTTAAAGCAAAAATCTATATGAAAATGCCAGTTTAGCTATCAACAATGGAAGCATTTATCCATCCAAACATAGTAAATCTGGAAAAAAATGTAATATAAAAAGACATTTTGAATGTAGAAGGGGAACTTAAAACTGAACAAGAACTGCAAAAACAAGGTGTAGACTTAGATTGGTGGCTACGTATGCAAATACAATCAAGGTATGAGAAAGACAGTAAGGTTTTTATGGTTTTTATAAGGAATGAACAGCATTTGATCAAATAATTAGTGACGGATGAAAGGTTAATAAAGAAAATATATAGCTTTTTATTAAGTTTAAAAATGGAAGATGAACAGGTGAAAAAAAATGATAGTATGGGCAAAAAACTTTGGATATATTATAGAATTAGATAAATGGCAAAAACTTTCGAATAGAAACTATAAATTGACAATGGCAGCTGCATATAAAGAAAACTTACATAAAATGTTTTATAGGTGGCATTTACCACCAGGAAGACTGGCAAAGATGTTTAAAAACATGTGTGCCAAATGTTGGAAATGTAACCAGAGACTGGGCACATATTATCATACATGGTGGACATGTGCAGAGGCAAAAAAATACTGGATGAAAATACATAGATGGTTCAAAAAAATGTAAAAGCAATACATAGATTATAACCCAGAAATATTTTTGTTAGGCATAGTACCAGAAAAATATGAAAAAAGAGAATATATACTTCATATTACATATCTTGATGGCAGCAAGAATTGTATATGCACAGCATTGGAAAAATGAGGAATCACCCATAGAAGAAGATGTAATTAAAAAAAAACTAGATTGTGCAAAAATGGATAGGTTGACATTAAAAATAAAAGATAAAAAAGATACAGAATACTTTCAAACATGGGATTTATTTTATCAATGGTTGGACAATAGAAGTAGAAATTAGAAATTGGAAAAATACTATTATGTATGTTGTATGTTTAATATAATTATATTATATACTATTATGTAAGCAAACGGACCCAGACAATTCGCTGTTCATAAAGTACTGATGTATGTTAAAGAAAATATATAAATAAATTGTTTTTTTAAAAAAAGATTCCACCACAGACATCATGTTTCCTCTCCTTGACTCTGGGTCCACTCATTATTGATCAGAAGAGAGAGGCTGAGCCTGAAGCCTTTGCTTGGTACAGTCTCCCCAGTTCTATTTAATGTCTACATGAAGCTGTTGGGCAAAGTCATCCACTGGCATGGAGTACAGTGTCATCAGTATGCCAATGATAATCAATTGTACATCTCTATCCTGGGCTGACCACGTGACACTTCCCAATGCCTGGAGGCAATGAGGGTTTGGATGAGTTTATCTTAGAAATATTTATAGGCAGTTTACATTGTACATATACTGTATATTTGTGGTAACTATAAAAATTGTATTAAATTATGTGACATTTGCAGGAGGAAAACGAAAAAAAGAGTCATCATAAGGACCATTCAGATAGTGAGTCAACATCTTCTGATAAGTGAGTATATAGAATGTTTCACTCTGTTTAATTTCTTTCTCCTATCATACTAATTGCCTTTGTATATTCTGCTCCTTCTGTATGTGATTATGTTGCTACAACTTACTACAAGTGCACTCAAGTATATAAAATAGTTTTCATATTGCTGAAGTCATGTCAAAAGAAAGATACCAATGAAACTGCTTGGGCAGGCAGTGCCTCATAAATGTTTTAAATGGGCCACATCTAAGGCTGACTTTCTGGCCCGAATGGCCATCACAAAGGGAAGGAAGGAAGGAAGGAAGGAAGGAAGGAAGGAAGGAAGGAAGGAAGGAAGGAAGGAAGGAAGGAAGGAAGGAAGGAAGGAAGGAAGGAAGGAAGGAAGGAGATGGAAGGAGATGGAATGAGAAGCAGGGAGGCAAGGAAGGGAAGGAGATAGGATTGAGAAGGAGGGAAGCAGGGAAGGAAGGAGATGGGAATGAAAAGCGGGAGGGAGGAAGAGGAAGGAAGGAGAGAGAGATTGGAATGAGATGGAGAGAGGATCTGAGGGAAGTCCTACCTTAGCACTTGGCTACCAGCAACCCTGCTGCCCTTTCGCTATCCCCTTCCCCCCTCCTCCTGGCCTCTCCTGGTGGTCTCCTATCTATCACTGGGGATGTTTTGGTTACAAAGCCGAGTCTCCTTGCATGGAGAGGTAGTGGGACTCCCTCTGACCTCTGCACTTGGCTCTCCTGCACCTATCATGAGCAACCTGGCCAAGGAGAGCGAGCACAGCAGCAGCAGCACCCTTGAGGAGGTTCCTCCGAGTCCAACTTTGGCCTTGACAGATCTCTGGAGAGGAGGAAGGGGTGGTGAGGAGCTTTGTGAGAGGAGCCAGCATCCTTACCACACACGATTGGAAACGGGGATTCCCTTTTGAGAAGGGCCAGCCTGACTTGTGCAGGACCAGGGAACAACGCTGCTGCCCTGCCCTCTTCCTCTTGTTCTCCAGTGATCTGTCAAGGCAGAAATCGGACGGTTTCCTGCAGACTTTCTTGTCTGTGCTTCCACATGCAGCAGGGTCACCCTCCACCTCCTGCTCTGTTGGGAGAGGGCACAGACAGGGAAACGCCAACAATGTTGGAAGAAGAACATTTCCTTTCACATGCTGTGTACACACACACACACCAGTCCAAGCTCGGAGACTTCTACCCACATCTGAGCTTACAAACTGCCAATCATGCCCAGACTTGGGGAGAAGGTCCTCTCCTTCCTCTGCGGATAAAAGTCCTCAAACTTGGAATGTGGGGGCGTGGGGGCGTGTGCATGTGCTTGGCTGCCAGCAGTTTGGGGAGGCGCAGAGCTTGTGGGGCACCGAGTTGTCCCCATGTTGAGTTAGCCAGTGCGATTTGTTTTGTCTCAACTCAGTCATCCCAAGTCAGCCACGCCCAGTGAGTGGCGTTAAGCCAGCCATGCCCACCTGTTCACGGTGACGGCAACCATAATGCTGATCTGGCCCTCAATAACATTGAATTTGACACCCCTGCATTAAACCAAACTGCACCTACTAGACCAAATACATATAATTTTTAAGTTTGCAGATCATTGGAGTGTAAATAAATGCTTCATAACAATATAGCTGCTGATCTGGTAGTGGTATGAGTATATATTTATTTCACTTAACAGAACCAAGATCTATTAATTATCAATAGCTTGGTGAACATTTAAGCCAATTTAAATTTATGTGTTGCTAAAAATATATAATCTCTGTTTTAATGCATTGCCTCATTGCATTCTTTGTCTGATTCAGTGCCCTAAATAAATTATTAAAACCTGTCTGACTTTTCAAATATATGTATACTATAAGCTAGTACTCAAAGATTTTAAAATAATTTCTTTAAAATATTTTAAAATAAAAAACTAAATATATTTATTGGTGTCTTATTTTGTCTTTTAATTTACAGTTCTGGGAAGAGGAAAAGGGGACCTTTTAAAACTATCAAATTTGGGACCAACGTTGATTTATCAGATGACAAGAAGTAAGTAAAGCCACCTATACAATATTAAATTCATTCCTTTTATTACCATTTTTTCCTAGATTGTATTCCCAAGTATTTTTGGCTTCATTAATTTAAGCATTATGATTACCATGGTGGTTATTAGCATATTTTTTAAAATAAAAAATATCTAATTAATTCAACAACAGCCCATTTGGTACATCATTTGTTTCTAATATTGTGTTGCAAATTCTGCTACAATTACAATTACTCAGTGTAAGACAGTTTAGTTCAGACATGTCAAACACAAGGCCCTCGGGCCAGATCCAGCCAGCAATGTGGTTAAATCTGGCCCATGGGGCCACCCTGGAGACAGCAAAGGACCAGTGCCCAGCTGGCGGGCACTGATCTACGGCTTGGTGGCGGCCATCCAGGCTGGAATGCAATGAGCCTCAGATCTGCAGGGCCACCGTGGAGCCAGTGAGGAGACATCCCACCCCCTGGGTGCGCACACAGAAGGTGGTGAGCATGTGGGGTCTAATGTACCTGGTAACTGTCTTGCCCCGCCGGATGACTGCATTCTGAGCACTTTCACCCAGGATGCTAGCCCCCACATGCTTGCCACCTCCTGTCTGAGGCGGCGGGAGTGGCCCCTCGCTGGCTTCAGGGTGGCCCTGCAGGTCATATCTAAGCTAACCATGTTCCGCTCAGATGGCTGCTACCAAGTTGTAGATCAGCACCACGCCCACACCAGCGCCTCCAGGGGCCACTTGCTAGCATGGCCTCGCAGCCTGTGAGGCTTCCCTTTCACCGGGACCGCCCCTGCCTCCACTCAGGAAAGCCACAACAGTCAGAGGCACAGCCACTGGCAACTCTGCCAATCTCCCCTCCCTTGTCCCTTCCTGAGTGGGAAGGGAAGGAAGGAAGGAAGGAAGGAAGGAAGGAAGGAAGGAAGGAAGGAAGGAAGGAAGGAAGGAAGGAAGGAAGGAAGGAAGGAAGGAAGGAAGATGGGAATGAGAAGGAGGAAGGCAGGGAAGAAGGAAGGAAAGCAATTGGAATGAGAGAGGGTGGTCTGAGGGAACTCCTGCCTTAGCGCTTAGCCATCAGCAGCTCTGCTGTCCTTTCGCCATCCCCTTGCCCCTCCTCCTGGCCTCTCCTGGTGGTCTCCCATCCTATTGCTGATGATGCTTTGGTTATAAAGTCAGGTCTCCTTGCATGGAGAGGGAAAAGGCCTCCCTCTGACCCATGCCCTTTGCCCTCCTGCACCCACCATGAGCAACCTGGTTAAAGAGAGCAAGCAGCAGCCTTGAGGAGGAAGTAAGCGCAGCTGTGCACTCCCTCGGGGAAGTGGGGCTGGGCTGCAGGGTCCCAGTGCCCCGGGATCTCAAGGGCTGGGCTGGGTGCTTGCCCTCTGCTGCCCACTGTCTTGAGGTCCTCTGTGTGGCCTGAGAGAGACAGCAAGGCTCCACTGGTGGACTAGGCTTTGGCACTCACCCCGGTCTTGCCTTCCTCTGCTGGAGACCTCTGGATCCCCCCTTCCAGCCTTGCCTGGCCCCTCGCAGGAAGTGTTCTGACCCTAACCCTTTTCCAATAAAACAAACCCAAACCAAAGGGAACAGAAACCTTTTAATGATTCTTACGAATCCCCGGTTAAAAGGCTGCTGCAAACTAATTAACTTTGATAAACATGAGCCTTGCCAAAACTGTGCGAGGCTTCCAAGAATAACAGATAAGAAATATTTTATAACACAAGAGTCTTCAAATGCCAACTTAAGATACTGCAATGTCCACGAGGCTGAGTTTCAAAACATTTTTGCTTCCTGCAAAGAACATCTGATTCACAGCTGGCTTTTATCTTCTTGAAGGAGGGGCCATTACCTTGCAGCCTTACTCCCGAGTCGCCTGTGCTGCTGCAGCTGCTCTTTCCTACGAGCAACCCTGCGCACACGCGCACTTGGCACAGGCTCCTCAGGAACCTCTTCATCACTGCTGCCAGCCCCCACAGTCTCTGAAGGCAGCAGTCCGCTCCCTAATGGTCCTGGCCCCTCATCTGAGTCCTCACTCCTCAGCCGTCCACACCTGCTGCTGGCTAACCACAACAGGAAGTGAAGGACAACGGATGCTGCATGTGGAAATGTGGAGGAGAAAGTTTAAAGGAAGCCGTTTCCTCCGAGTCTAACTTCTGTCTTGACAGATCCCTGGAGAGAAGCGTGAGGTGGCGGGGGAGCTGCATGAGGGAAGGCTGCCCCAACAAGCCAATATTCTTATCACACACAATTATAAATGGGGATTTGCTTTCGAGAAGTGCCAGCCTCCCTTGTGCAGGATCAGTGAGTGCTGCTGCCCTGCCTCCTCTTGCTCACCCAATTCCAAGTTTGGAGACTTTTATCCACATCTGAGCTTACAAACTGCCAATCATGCCTGGGCTTAGAGATAAAATTATCTTTCCCTTGTGGGTAAAAGTCCCCAAGCTTGGAATGTGCTCATGTGTGTGAGCATGTGCAGTCGCCAGCAGTTTCGGGAGGTGAGAGTTTGTGGGACACCAAATTGTCCCCACATCGAGTTAGCTGGTGTAACTTGTTCTGTCCCTGACCCAGCTGCCCCGAGTCAGTCGTGCCCTGAGCGGTGTTGAGCCGGCTATGCCCATCTAGTAACAGCGATGCAGCTACTGCCCCTTTGAGGGCAACCATAATGCTGATGTGGTCCTCAATGAAATTGAGTTTGACACCCCTGGTTTAGTTTTTAAAAGTTGGATGTTTTTGCTTTTATATGTACAGAATCTAGAACAAAAGAGATACGTTCTTTTTTAAAGAGAAATTCAATTCAAATATTTTTCTCGATCAATGTATAAATGAGATTATTGATTTTACTTTAAAATAATGCTTTTATTCACTCAAATCATTTTTAAATCATTGACAATTATTTATTTAAAATTATATTCCACCTAAAATAACTGGAGTAAGTTTTCCAGAGCATTCAGGAAATTTTTTTTCAGAGAACACCAAGCTGCCAGCCACATCCATTAATATCTCAAATTCTCATCTGATTATCCAATATTTATTAAATATATCAGGACAGTTTACATACTCCATCAGTATCTGACAGTCATACCTGGAATTAAACTAATGGTTAAGATTAAAATGGTGGAAGGTCTAAATATTATACCCCAACTGAGAGACTGAAGAGACATTGATGCTTATTTTTTTAGAGTTGATATAGGTAGATGATGACCTAAGAGAAGGAATAATTATTAATTAAATTGGATTTATATGTGTCTGAATTGTATGCTCATTTTGAATATCTGTTTCGGACAAGTTGCTTTAATACATTGTGACAATAATTTTCTCTTTCACTCACCTATATCATTCTCCCTTTCAAATGTCATTATTGCACTTGGTTGCTGTTAGTTTTCTCATGGGTTTCAATTGGTATGCTTAAGGTGCCTTTAGATTTTTACTGTAATTATATACAGTTATTAAAAACTTTTCAAGGAATAAAAATGCTTTGTGTTCCCCAAACTATTATATAACCAATTCATTTGCTGTTTTGTAACAGATGGAAGCTACAGCTACATGAACTTACAAAGCTTCCTGCTTTTGTAAGAGTAGTATCAGCAGGGAACCTTCTTAGTCATGTTGGTCATACAGTCTTGGGAATGAATACAGTTCAGTTGTATATGAAAGTCCCAGGCAGCAGAACATCAGGTAGGTTATACAAAGTACATACATTTCAGTGATTGGAGGAGAAAACATTAGTAGAATGAATTTTGGCGTCACTTCAGAGAAATGTTGGGTTGCATTGACACTAGAAGGGGATTCTGGTAGCTATGGACAATGTCTTCATGACCAGACTTCATGATATAAGCAGTGCCCTGCTGGATTTGACTCTTAGCCTATATAGTCCAACAGGCTGTTCTCACAGAAACTAATCATTAATCTCCTAATTAATATATGTCCATCAGAGGCAGTCACACTGCCATTAAGGCTACTAACCATTGATTCCCCATAATTGCCATGAATTGGTCCAACATTTTTTAAAGTCAGCCAACTTGGTAGCATCTTGTAGATCTGACTTCAAAGTTGAATTTTGTGTTGTGTTAAAAAAAAAGAAAAGTCCTTTTTCTGTCTAAGTCTTCCAAGTTTCTTTTTCATTCCTCTTTTTCTAGTATTTTGGGGAAAGTAGCTTCTCCTTGTTTGCTTTACCTACACCCACAATAGTCAAACTGGGTTCCCACATGATAGATTCTGTTTGCATAATATAAAGGTATTTTATAAATGTATTACTGCAACATTAATTGTAATATTTTGTCCAAATAAAGGTATTCCATGAAATCTATTCATTAATGACTTCTATATGATTTGAAATGGTTCCTCAGGTACCTCAAATTTAAAGATTGCTAAATTACACTATGCATCATTTTATACTTCAATTACGTCCCCCATTCATTCGTAAAGGACCGCTGTGGCGCAGTGGTTAGAATGCAGTATTTCAGGCAACTTCTGCTGATCACCTGCTGCTAGCAGTTTGGCAGTTCGAGTCTCACCGGCTCAAGGTTGACTCAGCCTTCCATCCTTCCAAGGTCGGTAGAATGAGGACCCAGATTGTTGGAGGCACTGTGCTGGCTCCGTAAACTGCTTAGAAAAGGCTGTAAAGCACTGTGAAGCGGTATATAAGTCTAAGTGCTGTTGCTATTTGCCCCATTTTTAGACCAAATAGGTCCACATGTTGTCACCTGCCTAACAGCAAAGTTGTTCCAATGCCTTGATCTTCTTAGATCCACTCTGAACCTTCTTTATCTCCCCTCTATCCTTTCAGAACTATGCAGCATTCCAAGTCCCATAGAACTATTAATTTTTCAGTACCATTTCTTATTATCTCTAATATGCCTTTGGCCTTTTCTACAGCCGATGCACGCCATTTTGGCATCTTCCTTGGACAGTTTACTATTCTGCAAGGTTTCTTTCCTCATCCATCATTGTAGCTCTGATCCCATTAGTTTGTATGAGTAAGTCTTGGCACCAAACGTAGAGGTATTGTTCTCTATCCAACCCCATTAAAAAAAAACTTGGGGAGAGTGATTATGCATGACACGATGTGGACAAGAAATCTTCCCCCTTCTGGCTGGATGTTCTTGAGAAGAGGCATACATTAGAGGCTACCTTTTCCAATATCATGCTATTTTCTGAGAATGCATGCAGAGGGCCAGCTTAAGATTCCGCCACTATAAGAGGGCAAGGCATGTATCAAATGGGAGGCCTTCCCTGTGGTTCTACACTATAGAATAAACTGTTCCCCCTTCATTCTTGGGATTCAAGAAGGCATTAAAATGTTTTTAAATAGCTTTGGGGTGGGGTGGGGTACCATGCCATTGCCCCTGCACGTCCCCACCCCTCACCTGGTTGTTTGATGGCAGCACTGCAGCAATTTGTCACATGGGTTGGTGTATAGAACCGCCCCTACCCATGCCTCGCCTGATCATTCAGTGGCAGCACTGCAGTAATTCGCTGCCTGGAATGGATTCAGCACACTCTCCTGAAACCATGTGCAGAAAAATTAATCCCCTCTTGTTGAGTTGGAGTTTTGGTACAGCAATGGGCAGAGCCTTGGAGCCTCAAGTGGGTTTCTTGCCTCTTTCCCATTGCAGGAGTAGTGGGGCCATGCCAGGCACCGAAGCGCCACCACCACAGTGCAGTCTGCCTGCCACCCACTCACCCCACGTCAGCCATGTTCTCCAGGGCACACTGCAGCTGATCTAAGGCACACAGGCTGATTGATGTCTTTATGGCGCCTCCTTCCCTCTATCTCCTGCTACAGCCTGGTGGGGGACTGACCCCTGCCTTGCCACCTGCCCCTCTCCCCGGTTCTCCAGTCATGGCCATGCCAGTTTTCCTCTTCTAAAGATGAAGCAATCCGGCACACTGGGGGGGGGGGGTATGCGATCCGAACATGCCGTGTGGCCGCCTGCCTCATCGTGACCATGCCCATGGACAAACAAAAACAGATGATGAGACAGAGTGGATGGACTCTTAACTAGGGCTTATTTGGGGGGTAAGGCTTATGTTAGACGTATGCTTAAAATCAGGCTGGGGCTTATTTTTGGATAGGTCTTATTTTTGGGAAACACATTATGTATCAAAATAATAGTATAAAGTTACACTTTTATCCCTTCTTTATTTATTTTTTTTTTATTTGCTGAGGACTTTGCTTCTCCTTCATTCTTTATACTGCTTTGAACAAACATATCATCCCAAACAAGAATAGTCTTGCTATGAAAACTTACACTGATGTAGTTCTTAAAATCTTTAAGATTGTGTTGTTTTTCTACGTGTATTTTGCTCCATATTGTAAATATAATTTGTCCCTTTCCTTGTTTTAATTGTAGGTCATCAGGAAAATAACAACTTTTGCTCAGTCAATATAAATATAGGCCCAGGTGATTGTGAATGGTTTGTTGTTCCAGAAAATTACTGGGGTGTCATGAATGACTTCTGTGAAAAGTAAGTGTTGAATTCTCTCTGTGTATCTTTCTCTAAAACAGAGATGACAAAATGATAAGTTCCCCTGAAGTGAGTTCCCCTGATGGGGGAAGAGAGGCGGGATATAAATCTAATAAATAATAATAAATAATAATACTCCAGGTCAGAGGTGGTATTCATCAGGTTCTGACCAGTTGTGGAGAACCGGTAGCAGAAATTTTGAGTAGTTTGGAGAACAGCAAATACCGCCTCTGACTGGCCCTGCCCCCATCTATTCTCTGCCTTCCGAGTCCCAGCTGATCAGCTGCGTCTTCTTTTGTTGCCCTGCACAGGAGAACGGAGCTGGAAAGCAGGTTAGTGGGGTGGGGAGGGAATGGGATTTTGCAGTAATCTTCCCCAGGAGTGGGGCGGGAATGGAGAGTTTACAGTATCCTTCCCCTGCCACACCCACCAAGCCACGCACCAAGCCACGCCCACCAAGCTACGCCTACAGAACCAGTAGTTGAATCCCACCACTGCTCCAGGTACAGCCAGACTATAATTCTCAGAAACCCCAAATAAACCCCCTAGAGAGCCCCCTCTCCTTCAGCCAGTGATTTTATCACATCCAGCCACATAAATCAATTTAAATACATACCGGTAAATATTAAGACCTTTGATTAAAAACATAAAAGAATATTAAAATATAGAAACATAGAAAATAGATAGCAGAAAAAGTCCTAGTGATTCATTGAGTCTGCCCTTGGAATTGATTAATCTTCCCTACAACAGTTCTGTTTTTAATTATATTTATTATGTTTTTGTCATTGTGTCCTATATTTTTTCTTCTATCACCTTTATGCAACTTCTAAGATAATAACAGTATTGGTATACAAGTAAAGATAAAAGTTATCATCCTAGCTAGAATCTATTTAATCTATTTAACCAGCATAAAATACTCTTATGCCATAATCCTTGTAAGTTCTTAGAAAGCAGCTTATTTATACCTTGCTGCAAGTATTTAGATTAGATGGATCACATGTGATGAAGGAAAGGTTCCTAGTCTAATATTCTTTCGAGCATAAAAAAGCATTTGTCTATAAGTAAACTTTTCCAAATATTCATTCTTCTTTTACAGAAACAATATGAATTTTCTAATGGGTTCTTGGTGGCCTAATCTGGAAGATTTGTATGAATCCAATGTTCCGGTTTACAGGTTTATTCAACGTCCTGGAGATCTAGTGTGGATAAATGCTGGGACTATTCATTGGGTTCAGGCTATTGGATGGTGTAATAATATTGCCTGGAATGTTGGCCCTCTTACAGGTAGGATATTGATATATCTTACAATTGGAAAATGATTTAGAAATATTTCTGAACTTTCAACTTCTAACAGATATGTAATACGTTTACAGGGCACAAAATTAGACTGATCTATAGCACTAGAAATTATAGTAATAGATAAGATAATTTGATACCTTAACAACTATTTTAAAAAACATCCAGAAGAACCCAAACTTATTGTAAGAGAATTAATTATCAAAATGATATTAAAATATGTTTTCAAAGTAATACATTTTAAATAGAAAATAGGTGGAACTGTTATGCAGAGATTGAGCAAGTAGTGAACAGAGTATCATAAACTATATTCAGCACCGTGTCCTTCTAAATTATGATTTCAATTATCAGAAATGTTGTTTCATCCTTCACTTGTACATGTTTTTCCATTGACCCAGATGAATATTTTCTGGTTTATCAGACTATGATTTGCCCTTGATATCAATAGCAACTTTTATAAACTTCAATTGAATGATATTTGTCAATCCTAATTCAAAGGAAACTTTCAGCCATTATTTCTCAGGGCAGCTTTTCAAGTCTTATTAAGCAGGTGCAGGAGGACTAGTGGAGGCACATTGTGATTGGGGTCACATATCTTACTAAGGTATGGCTGGTTAATTGTGATTTCTTGAATAAATAATGCTTGGGATACACGAAGCATAAAAACACATGTGCCGTAATTTGTATACAACAGTAGTTAAATTCCCAAACATGCTAAACTAAAACCAAATCAAACTTCTTACTCATAGCATGATAACGTGAACTTACAGATA
This sequence comes from Naja naja, assembly GCA_009733165.1. Classification (NCBI taxonomy): domain Eukaryota; kingdom Metazoa; phylum Chordata; class Lepidosauria; order Squamata; family Elapidae; genus Naja; species Naja naja. The sequence continues at coordinate 2,983,607 of CM019152.1, forward strand.
TCTTTTCTAATCCCAAGTCATGAGTTCTGTTGCCTGTCACCTGAAAGCATTCATATGGCTTAGGTTAAAATTCTGTGTTAAAATTAAGCACTTTCTGTTCAAAGGAAACAGGCATAAAAAAGAGGAAGTAGAGTTGCCATTATATGTAAGAAATCACGACATCTCTACAGAAATGTATAAAAGCAACGACCAAAGTCTTCTTGAATGCATATGGGTTAATGTAAAAGGAAAAAAGAATCACATTGCTAAAAGTGTATGCTACAGGTCAGCCAACCAACCAGCAGAAATTGATGAACTTTTTGCTAATCAATTTGGTAAGGTGTGTAGGAAGCACCACAGTAGTAATGGGGGACTTTTAAGTACCCTGATATCAACTGCGAGACAAGCTGTGCAGCATGTGGGAGATCAAACAGGTTCTTGACAGCCTAGTTGACAACTTAGTCATCCGAAAGGTAGAGCAGGGGGCTAGTGGGTCAACTGTACTGGATTTAATATTTACTAACAGAAATGAAATGATGGAGCAGATTGAAGTTGGGAGAACTTTGGAAAGGAGTGACCATCTCATACCGGAATTCAACATAATGCAGGCACAGCTAATTGAACTACGTCAAACTACTTACTGTCTTAGACTTTAGGAAAGCTGACTTCAACAAACTAAGACTTTAGGAAGAATTCCATGATGGAAATTCTAAAGGGACAGAGAAAATGAGCTGCTTGGGAAATTCTGGAAAATGAAATTATAAAAGCCCAATATAACATAATACCGCAGAGAAAGAAAAGATAGACCCCAGACGAAGCCAGCATGGTTACATAAAGAGCTCTTTGACAAACGGAAAGAAAAAAAAAGTGTTAGAAATTGAAAGAGGGACATAAAACCAAAACAGAATGCCAATAAATAGCCTAAAGGATGAATCAGGAAAACTGAGGCTCAGAATGAACTAAGACTTGCAACAAATATCTACAATAATTTTAAAAGTTTCTTTCAATATGTAAAAAAAAACAAGAAAAAAAAATCAAACAAAAATCAAAAATTAGATCCTAGAAAGAGTGCAGAGAACAGCAACAAAGATGATAAGGAGTCTGGAATTTATGAATTAATGATTAAGGCAACTAGGTAGAGTAGGGGTAATATGATAGCAATCTTCCAGCACTTGAAGATTGTGAGGCGCTGTCAGAGAAGAAGAGGTTGACCTATTCTCCAACTCACCTGAGGGCAGGACAAATAGCAGGCAAAAGATCATTAAAGAGAGGTCCCACCTAAAATGAAAAGAAATTTCCTGACAGTCAGAACAATTAACCAGTGGAACAGCTTGTCTGCAGAAGTTGTGGGTACACCAGCCGTGGGCAACTACGCCGGGGCCAGATCAGCCCGTTCGGCTGTTCTATCCGGCCAGAGCCAAAGAGCAGAGGGTTCTCTTGCTCTCCCAGAAGGCTACGGGAAGTAATCTAACTTTGAATTTATATTAGTTCACACAAACACTCCATCCATGCTTTTGTTCCGGCCCTCCGGTCCAGTTTAAGAACCCATTGTGGCCCTCGAGTCAAAAAGTTTGCCCACCCCTGGGGTACACCATCACTGGACGTTTTCAAGAAGAGATTGGACAGTCATTTGTCCAGAATGGTATAGGATCTCTTGCATCTAGAAGACCCCGCCCAAGATCCCTTCCAACCATATTCTGTATTCTGTGTTATTGGCGCCTCAGCCTAACATATTGTTTTGTCAATGTGGTTTCTTCACAAAAGACCCTGTTTAGAATTTTTCTTTGAACAACTCATTTTCTGAAATTCCGTTCATTTTTATTTGCCTCTAATTTAAAAAAAAAAGGTACGCTTGGTATAAAACATCTCAGTGTAAATGTTCCCTTGTGTCTTTGACATTTTACTTTGGTATATACAATCAAGAATTTTTGGCCAAGTGATTTCATAAAATGTTTAAAATCTCTAATGACTAGATTTCTTTTTCATTGATGGAAGGAACGATCATTATAGCAAAGTGGTCCACATATTTTTCACTTTCATTTTCTTATAGCTTGTCAGTACAAATTAGCTGTGGAACGGTACGAGTGGAATAAATTGCAAAGTGTGAAATCAGTAGTACCCATGGTTCATCTTTCTTGGAACATAGCACGAAATATCAAAGTACCAGATCCAAAGCTTTTTGAAATGATCAAGTAAGTCATTTTAAATCGATATATACTTAGTGAATTTTAGCTGTGAGCCGCCCCGAGTCCTTTAGGAGAGGGGCATATAAGTCATAAATAAATAAATAAATAAACAAACAAACAAATAAATAAATAAATAAATAAATAAATAATTTGTAGAAAGAACTAATGTCTTAAGTGAAACCAATTAGGGGTTCCTAGTGCAGAAATATAAATAATGAAGAAAGCTTATCACTACTGTTCAATGTAGCTGATTTGTAAAGGACAATTTTGGAAATTTATGTCATCCATGGCTTTATAATTAATTAAAACAAGGATAATATAGTACACCTAGTATTCTGACAAAGAGCAGTAAACCATCTGCTGATTATTAGCTTTGTAATATCAATTGTTGAATGCTTCACTTTATATTAAAAGATGAAAATCCCAACAATAATATTTAATAGTTTTGCTCATTTGGATTAAGTATTGTATACGAGTAATTGTAACTAACTTGCTATATAGTAATATGTAATATAGTAATATGCAATATATGGCTCTAAAGTGGGGAAGATGCTTTAAATCTAGCTTGCTACACCTACTGGGAATTTCTTAACACATGCATTTTCTAGGACCACTCAGTATTGATGATTGACTCACTAGCGCTGCTGGTTCCAAGCTTCTACTCCTCTTTCTATGAAATAATACTTTCTAACATTATTTTTGACCTTCACTCCGGTCAGTTTGAGTTATGCCCCCGTTCTTGTTATGTTCTTGATTTTTGCTTAATATTAAAAATAGCGCCTTCTAGAACCTTATTTGCACAAACAATAGATTTAAATATCTCAATCATGTAATCCTTTTTCCTTTCTGTCCTCTAGGCTGTACATATTCATGCCTCCAATCTCTCCTGATACGTTTTGTCCCTTGCACCACTTTTGTTGCCCATCTTTAGACTCATTCAATCTTATCTTATATTTTATCAATATCAATATTATTTATTTATTTATTTAATTGGATTTATATGCCACCCCGTCTCCGGGGGGACTCGGAGCGGCTTACACCAAAATATATATACAATAAATACAAAATTTATCAGATTAACTCTAATCCAATTATAATAAAATCTAATTAAAATACCCTTAAATTAAAATCCCCAACCCTGCTCAGTCCAGGCCGGCCTGTGCAAACAGCCAAGTCTTGAGATCACGGCGGAAGGAGCGCAGGTCTGGGGCCAAACGCAGCTCTAGAGGTAGCTGATTCCAAAGGGTGGGCGCCCCCACAGAGAAGGCCCTCCCCCGGGGGACCGCCAACCAACATTGTCTGGCCGACGGCACCCCCAGGAGGGCCTGCCTGTGGGAGCGTACCGGGGGAATGGACCTCGATGCTGGTACGAGGCGCTCCTGCAAGTACCCCGGACCCGAGCCATGCAGGGCTTTATAGGTTAATACCAGCACCTTGAATATTGAATTTTGTTATGTAATTTGTTAATATCAAAGAAAAATGGGGATATCTTTTTAACAGAAATCAAATTAATATTCCAAATTATGTACCATGGAACTTAATTTTATATCAGATTTCATACTGATCTGTAATGGGATCACCACCCTATTCATTTTTTCTAGTTGTGCTAGAGAAGATGTGGGTAAGGCAGCAGGAAGCTTTCTTCTTTCCTCTGTCAGGATGACATCAAACTTAGAAGACAGGAACTTCTTAGTTCTAATAAATACCTTGAGAGTATAGAGGACCATATCTTCCAAGAATGGCTACACAACTGCAGTGATGCTACTTTAGTGTATTTCTATGCATCTTGAGAGAAGAATTGGAAAAGAGAAGAGAGATTGTTTTCACAGTCCCATCACTAGATAAATAAAGAAGAAAAGTCAAGATGGGTATATGCGGTGGGACGGTTGAAACTATTTCAAACAAGAGATCATCTAACCCAGTAGATTCTTGTAGAGTATTTGTGAATGTCAAAATCAAATTCATATAATCACATTCCATATTTTTAAACAAATTAATTAAATTAATATTTAAGGTACTGCCTGTTGAGAACTCTCAAGCAATGTCAAACTTTGAGGGAAGCTCTGATTGCTGCAGGAAAGGAGATTGTATGGCATGGGAGAACAAACGAAGAACCAGCTCATTATTGTAGCATATGTGAGGTTAGTAAAATATATGCATGCTGTGGTTTAATATTCCTTGAATTTTTTTGAAAACATATTCTTAAAAGCTTTTACTGATGTCTCTTGTATTCTCTGTAGATGGTGGTAATTTTAAACTCTTATTTAACCCACCCATTCTCAAGTATAACATTTTTCTAGGTGTGATGTTAACTATCAAAAGTTTTTATTTAATGCAAGGTATAAAAAGAAGTCAGTAGTAACACATTTTTATGAGTTCCTTTATACAGCTTTTCATTTTTATGAGGTCACAAATGATACCATAGATCAATTTTCTTAGCGTAAATATATATTACAGATCATACAAATACTTTTATTTTTGTAAAAAAAACAAAATCATTGTAGCCTTTAATCAATAAGTTCTCAGACGTTTAACAGAAAATGTATGGACATGAAATAGTTAAGAGGGAAAATAAAATCAATCAGCTTATCTCCGAAAGGAAGAAATGCAGGAGATAAGTGCATATGTTTGTATGTACCTTTTCTACATTTAAGCTTAGATATAGTCAACAGCAAAGAACAAAACGTTTCTTCGTTGCTGAATTATAAATTCCTGTAAAGCAAAAGTAACAAGCAATTTTGCAAAACAAGCCCGGAATACGGCTAAACCATATTGTTGACATTTTACCCCCAAACTAACAGATTTATTTGGTGGTGCAGTTATTCCATTTTTTGAAGGGAGGAAAGAAATCAATATAGGAACCTTTGGCTACCCATTGTTCTTTAACCTCTTCCTGTTACCAAATCTGGATTCAAGTCATCATTCAGGTCCCTGGTTTAAGCAAACATTTCACTATTTTGTATTCACTGGAAAGTGAATTCTATTCACTGGAAAGATCCAATACTTAACTCAGTGAAGTATAAGAAAACATTGCCATTAAATCCCATGTGGCAATTCATTGTTTTAATTATTTTATAAATGTTTGAACTTATAAATTAATTTAATTGTTTTTTAATGTATTTATTGCCTTTGTTTTTAGTTGTAAGCCGCCCCGAGTCTTCGGAGATGGGGCGGCATATAAGTTCAAATAATAAATAAATAAATAAATTATAAGACTAATCTCAGAATTGTGTTTTTTGAACTGTGAAAAGCATGTTTTGATGAACAAATATAGAAACTCATCAGGTAAATCTAAAATGGAATTCAAAAAACTGTTCAGATTGGTCCGTTTGCATAATTGCAGAAAAAGTTATGAACAGCACAAAATTAAAAATACTTTTTAAAAAATGCATGGCCAAATCTCCTTGAGGGACATAGAAATATTGTAAGGTTTGGAACATCTCATTACATTCTGACCATTTTTATTGTATTTATTTAATTTGGGGGGTGGTTGAGGAAGTAATAGTAGACATTACCTAGTGGCATTTGGTGCTGTACTGCTGAATCCTAAGGTAGAAAAATGAAATTTCCAAGATTTTCTCCTTTTAAAAACAGAATTTTTAAAAATAAAGTACCAGATTCTGTTATCTACAAATCATAATGTTTCATATATAAAAGTAACTGTAGTTGATCCATAAACATAAGCATGATAAGTGCATTACTTATCTATTTCCACAAAATATGAGATTAGTAAGAAGACTTCTTTTATTTGTGGAAATAGCAGCACCTCATAGTCCCCAAAGTATTTTGGTGTTGCAGTACAGAAATTTTAATTATACAGCATAGAGAAATCTTTTCTTTTATTGCAATTTTGAAGAACATTTGGGCGGAATAAAAGTTTTTTCATATATTAATATTGTAAATATTTTATTTGTAATTAATAATTTTTATTTCAGTTCTCCAGTTTATTTATTTTTTCATGGTATCTGGTGATGGCCAAAAAAAGTCTTATAACTAAAACTATAAATTTTCAGAAAAACAGTGGAATTTTATTTATTTATTTATTGAATTTATATTGCCGCCTATTTGCCCATGGCGACTCGAGGCGGTTTACAGAATATAAAACCACATATAAAACAATAAAAACTAACAAAAAGAATCAAATAAATTAATAAAGTACAATATAACAAAATCATTCCCCAACTCCCACCCTGCCCCGATGACAGCAGATCACATGAGCCGTTTAATGGGCTCCATCTCACTCTGGGTTCCCCAGGCCCGCTGGCAGAACCATGTCTTCAGCACCTTCCGGAAGAGTATTAGAGTGAGGGCCATTCTAATCTCTGGGGGAATGATGTTCCAGAGAGAGGGAGCCACCACAGAGAAGACCCTTCTTCTGGGTCCCACCAGGTATATCTCCCTCGGGGATTGGACCCGCAACATTTCTTGCCTACCCACTCTGATGGCTCAGGTAGATGTGACCGGCAAGAGACAGTCCCTCAGATAACCTGATCCCAAGACATGAAGAGCTTTAAAGGTGACAACCAGCACATTGAATTGCACCCAGAAGCAAATCGGCAACCAGTGCAGCTCCCGCAGGAGAGGTGATACATGTACCAGGGTCTGCACAAAACCATGTGGGCTGCTGCATTTTGCACCAACTTCCAGATGCTCTTCCAGATGCTCTTCAAGGGCAGCCCCATGTAGAGCACATTGCAATAGTCAAGATGGGATGTGTCTAGGGCATGAGACTGTGAGTAGGGACTGTTGATCCAGGAAAGGGCATAACTGGTGCACAAACCACAGTTGCGCAAAGGCCCTCCTGGCCACGACCACCACATGCTCTTCGAGCAGGAGTCGTGAGTCCAGGAAAACCCCTAGATTACACACAGGGTCTGTTTGGGATAGTGCCATCCCATCCAAGATCAAAGGTGGCAGTTCTCCCTGAGCCAACGAACCCCAAACCCAGAGCCACTCAGTCTTGTAAGGGTTTAGTTTCAACCCATTGCTCCCCACCCAGCTCCTAACAGCCTCCAGGCACTGTGAGAGGGAGGACACAGCAACACTTAACTCACCACGGGCCGAGACATACAGCTGAGTATCATCAGCATATTGGTGATACCTTTGTCCGTGGTGACAGATGATCTCACCTAGCGGCTTCATATGAATGTTGATCAGGAGCAGCGAGAGTACCGAGCCCTGCGGAATCCCATAAAGCAATGGGTGAGGGCTGGATCTCTCCCCTTCTATCAACACTGTCTGAGAACGGCCACAGAGGAAGGAAGTGAACCAGGACAGCACAAAACCTCCCACTCCCATCCCCTGAAGCTGCCCCAGGAGAATCCCTGGATGATGGTATCGAAAGCCACCGAGAGGTCAAGTAGAGAAAGGTTGGATGCACTACCCCCGTCCCGCTCCCACCAGAGATGCTGTTTCTGTCTCAGATCCAGGCCTGAATCCTGACTAGTAGGGATCGAGATAATCTGTTTCATCCAGAAACCTCTGGAGTTGTTGCGCAACCACCTTCTCAACAACCTTCCCCAAAAAGGGAAGATTGGAGACAGGTTGGATATTATCCAACCGGGTGGAGTCCAGCAATGGCTTCTTAAGAAGAGGGCAGACCTTAAAGTGCCAAGGCACCGTCTTCTCCTGTAGGGAAGCATTAATCACTGTCAGAATCCACCCACCTGTCACCTCCTGGGAAGCTTTCACAAGCCAGGAGGGACATGGGTCTAAAACACAGTTGCCTGTGCGCAAATTCCCTAGGATCCTGTCCACTTCCTCGGGAGCAACAGAGTCAAACAGTTCCCAGATAACAGGGCAAGAACCTGCCTCAGGAGCTTCCACCGGACCGGCAACGATGCCGGTCACTGCATGGGCACTGATTACAATTTTTGGAGAAATTGGATCACCAAAGGCTAAAGGAAGAATACTATTAATTCAGAGCATAGGTTTCTGTTCTTATTTCAGCACACCCTTACACACACACACACACACACACACACACACAGAGCCTTTGCAGCTCCTGTTTTTCTAATTAAATGGTAGTATGAGTACTTGAGTTTATTTTCTATGAAAGTGATGCCTTATCTAGGATTAGACTTTGCACGAACATCTTAAATTGTTGTGATTTTCCCTTTAACTTTGTCTACTATTTTAATATTAATTTTATCATCTTTTTGCAATTCAACAGGTAGAAGTCTTCAATTTGCTTTATGTTACAAATGAGAGTAATTCTCAAAAAACCTATGTTGTAAATTGCCTAGACTGTGCACGAAAGATGAGTGGGAACCTGGAAAACTTTGTGGTGCTAGAACAATACAGAATGGAGGATCTAATGCAAATCTATGACCAATTTACATTAGTAAGTGATGAAGATACAAAGTACTTTGAATGCTTTATTGTAAATAAAACTTGTTTGAATAATGCTATTAAATTATTAATGTCAGAAAAGTAGAGGTTATTAATCGCTCCAAATTAACTTATGGCCATCTGTATTCTTTCCATAAAGCAAATTCATTTGTTATGTGCTGAATGATGATAATTTAAGATCACCTGATAGCCATACATTCCATGACATATGACTTTCATTATCCAGGAAATGGCACTATAAGAAGTAGGGCACCTGGGACCAGGTCAGGAAGAGATATTGCAAGGGTATATAGAGCTCAGAGAATATAAATTGCAAAGTTACTTAGTTGTACCTCCAGATATTACCATGTGGTTGAAGAGAATTGAAGTCACCCCAAGTCATCTCCCACTTAATTTTTTCTCTAAATTCCACATATACCAGAATTGCTTTTGTTTGATTTTTAGACAGCCTGGTATTTGCAGTACACTCAATAAATACATAATAAAACACATTACACCTTGTTCATTTAAAAGTTAAGGACAGAGATGACTTCCTGATGAGGCTTATAATCACAGATACTCCTCACCAACCATTGAATCAGCGACTGTTCAAAATTATGATGTTGCTGAAAAAAATAACTTTATGGCCAATTTACAACCTTCACAATGTGCCTTAATCACATGATCAGCATTTCAATCCGTATATGCTTGTCCTGGTTTTTTTTTCCTCCAAAAGGATTGCAACAGAGTAAGTTGTTCTATTCATCAAAAAGAATGCAGTTGTGTCATCTGCCTGAAGCTAGGAGCAGGCAGCTATGCAAGCAGATTATTCTCTTACACTTCTTTCCTCTCCAATCTCTTCACTCTGCAAGGTGGGGAAGAAGCAATATCTGTAGACAATCTTTCCTTTGTCTGACTGTTTCTCACCTTCTCACAGAATGAAGAGATTGGAAGGGATGGAATTACAAGAGAGTAACCTGTTTGTTCAGTACTCCTGTGGCTACCAGTCCTAGACTGTCTGTACAATCACATTTTTTCAGGCATTCAAGAATGCCAAAGGTTAGGAGGCAAACTAAAGCTGAAGATGTAAAACTGAATACAGGAATCTTGTCTTTTTCACTCAGAAAGCACAGTTACAGTCATTTTCCCACTTAGCAACTGCTTTGCTTAGCAGCAAAATTGCAGGTCCAAATTAGATTTGTTAATTGAGGACTACCAGTAATTTCATTCAGCAGTCTTAGAGGCACATTTAACAAGAAATTTCTCTCTCTTTTTCTTTTTATTGCACAAGAAGGTTCTCTCTCTCTTTCTTTTTAATGCAGTATGAAACTGGCCTGACTGCTATCAGCTGAATATTGTCTGTGTTCTCCTTACCACATAGAAAAAATATTTGCCACAATATTATTTCCCATGTCCTAACTCAGCAAATAGCCTTGCTCCCATGGAAGCAATATAACAGAAAATTAGAGAATTAGCATTTGTAAATGTAAGCACTTACATATGATATTGGAGATCTTCTTATCCAAGTTTCTATGTCTTGTAAGAATCCACTACTACAGTATCCCCTTAACAAATGGCTATCCAAATTCTTTCAACATCCCCACCCCATCCTTAAGTGAAATAAGTTTACTACTTCTTGAACAATCCTGTTTATTGTTCAGAAACATTTACTAATGGGATCTTTTTTCCAAGTCCTGCCAAAAGCTACTTATTTGTAATGTAAATACTGTCAGGATTCCGGCAGTTACTCCAATTAAATCATGAGCCACTCCCTAAACTTGAAAGGATTTATTAGAAGTTAACATGCCAGCATTAGCCTGGGCATAGCTGACTCTGAGATACGTAATTCACTGTCACTCTTCATCCTGCTTCCCGCCCCCCCCGGGTGTATCATTCAACGAAACACATCCATAGCCAAGAGTCATCAATCATGCTCTCCAATTAGATTTTTGCACAGCAGAAGCTTCAGTCATCTAATCAGTCTCTGAAGAAAATACGAATGGAATGTACTTTTGATTCCATTCCGCCTGTTCTTTGAAGCTCCCCCCTCTTCTTTCTGTTGACAACTATAAAATGTGTATACAGAATGTTTTATGAGTTGACAAATACATTGTTTCTTATCTGTCTTTCAAAAGAATTGCCCCATGTCTCCTATGTCCCATGTCTCTCATCTCCAGACCAAGTATACCTGGTTCCTCCCAGCTGTTCATTATATATTTTTTCCTTCCAGTCTCCTGATCATCTTGATGGCTTTCCTCTGTATACCCTTCAGTTTTCAATATCTTTCCTTTATGCAGTGTCCAGGGCCATTTGCAATGTTCTGCATGAGGTCTGGTCAATACAAATACATAGTGGTGGGATTCATATAATTTTACTACTGGTTCTGTGGGTGTGGCTTGTTTGGTGGGCATGGCTTGGTGGGCATGTGAGTGGGTGGGCGTAGCCAACTCGGCAAGGTGGTGCGGCACCTTGCTGTGAGTGACATCAAAGGGCCTTGGTGGCTCAGGCTGTTAAATGCCTGCACTTAAGATCCAGCTGCCTGCAATTACTGTAGGCTCGAATCCCACCAGGCTCAAGGTTGACTCAGCCTTCCATCCTCTTGGGGTAGGTAAAGTGAGGACCCAAGATTGTTGGGGGCAATAAGCTGACTTTGTAAAAATGCCGCTTAGTAATAAGCAGGCATATACAATGGAAGGAAGGCTATTGCTGAGCACATTGGGTTGTGTCCCAAAAAATTGTAAGCCGCCCTGAGTCTTCGGAGAAGGGCGGCATATAAATGTAATTAAAAAAAACAAAAGTTGGCCACACTCACTCAGTCACACGACCGATGCTGCAGAGACAGGGTGATTTCCTATGTACCTTCCCCCCCACTCCACCCTTGGGCTGACAAAAAAAAAGCCCAACTAAAGATCGCGACTGCCTGCCGAGTCTGCCTGCCGAATAGGTTTTGTTTTGGGGTGGTTTTTGTTTTTTTTTTTTTGCCAGAAGCCCCTCCGAGATAAATTTCCACCGCCAAATCTTACTGTACCTCATTGGTGCAGTGCTGCCTGTTGCTGCAGGCGCTGCTGCGGCCGTCTGGCTGCTGAAGTAAAGAACTGCACCAGCTCAGGGCGACTGTGAGGAGCAAGAGGGGAAGCCAAGGTGCTCACCCCATAGCAGCCAACTTTGCTCTCTCTCGCTCCAGTTAGGCGCCCCTAGCGTGCACAAGGAGCATGAAGGGAGGCAGACACTGTGCAGATGTGTTTTAAAAGTCAGAGAACTTTGCCCAAGACTTCTTGTATATTCAGGGGCTACACCTCTCCCAACGATGAGTTGGCGGTGCTCTAATGAAACATCTTCCAGCTCTTAAAGAGCAACTTGAAGAGCGCCCCCATGGAAGAAGGTGAGAACCGAGAGCAAATGTAGGGGCAACAGGGGCGTGTGATGTGTCCCTCTGCAGTCCCCTCCTGGGTGACAGCCAGGGCTTTGGCACCTCCTCTTTTCCTCAGAGGCAGTGTCTGCCTCCCTTCACACTCCTTGTGGGGGACACACAGGTTCCTGTCGCTCCCGCCGCAACTACTTTTGCTTTCAATTCTCGCCTTCTTCCACAGGGGTGCTGTTAAAGTCGATCTTTAAATGGTCCAGGGACATCCGCCCGCCTGCCCGGTGCTCACCGTCCCGGAGCACGCTTCCTTCTCCCAGCAGCGTGCCTCTTCTGGCCTGGCCAGCCAGCAGGTGGCCACACCTGCTGGGGCTTCTCGCCTCCCTTGCCGCAAGATGCTTTCAGCCGCTGCGTGCTTTTTTTCGGGTGCAGCTGGAGTCCAGCCCCACTGAAAAAAGCACGCCCTGTTCTATGTGCTGGGCCTGGCAAGTCTGAGCAGCCGGCGCATAGAACAGGGTGGTGCCGGACCATTGGAGAAGCGGAGCAAAGCCGGGCATCAGGAATTTTCGCTGCAAGGAGTCTGCAACTGCTGCATGTTCTCCAGCCCCACCAAAAAAAAGCACAACATCCGCCGGCCCATTGGAGAAGCGGAGCGGCAGCTACGGGGTTTTCACACCAAAAAAGGGGCAGCTGGAGGAGACTTCTTGCACTGAAAAAGAGGCGGCTGAAGGTGACTGTTTTTTGGTCTCCAGCCACCTCGGTGGCTGGAGCAACCTGCCGGCTGCTTTCCTCCTTGGCCATACAGAACAAACAGGCAAAGAAGGAGACCAGTCGTCAGGTTAGGGGAGAAGCCCCGGGACATCCGCCCACCCACCTGCTGGCTGGCCGGGCCGGGATGGAAGAGGCATGTCTGCTGGGAGAAGAAAGAAAGCGTGCTCCAAGAGGGCGGGTAGGCGGGTGGATGTCCTGGAGCTGCTGCACATGCGCACACTGCATGTGTGGCAGCTGCACACGCAGCGCGCATGTGCAGCAGCCGCGGGACATCCGCCCAAGCTGCCCCGTGGCCGCCACGTGGTAGGAAGAACTAGGAGAGTGACCGGGGCAAGTGGGCGACCAGATCGCGGGTGTGGCCAGCCAGGGGTCGCCACCGGTTTGGTGACCCATGCCAAATCACCGCTACTGGTTCTTCTGAACCAGTGCGAACTGGTTGAATACCACCTCTGCAAATACAAAGGATTGACCACCACATTCCATAGTAATTTTCACTCTGTGAAAAGGAAATCAGGTGGATTAGGTACAATCTATTTACTATTAAAAAGCTCTGGTTCCTAAATCTTTTAACTGAGCAAAATGGTAGACCATAGGGCAAAACCTTTTGAACTAAGGTTTCCCAAATGGACTAACTTACAGAATGTGTCCAAAACCAGGAATCCATGACTCCTGTGGAATTGAAATTTGGCAAATTGTATGAAATATTTTATGACATAAACATCATGAAGCAGTTTATGACAAAATACAACAGAAGTTCTGGCATTGTTGAAGTCATTGAGGAATCTGGTAAGGAAATATCTTTGAAGCAACTCAACGGGGCACGGATTGTTTAGTTTATTGATAAACTCATGGTAGCTGTCTATGCACTGCATTCTTTTCTAAATGTTGATAGATCAACTGCTAAATAATCCAAAGTTATTGCTCAGTTTTAACATCAAGTTGATTGGTCCATAGTTATTACTTATTAAGCTCTTGTTTCCCCTTGTTAAAAGTGTAAACATCATGCCTCACCTCCAGTATTTCTCATAAAGCATAGAAATCATAGCTCCAAGGTGAAACCTGCAAGTTCCTGTAATGTAATTGGTTTGATCCTGGAGCCTCAAATTCTTTCATGTTGGTCATGTGCTCCATCTCTTGATGACTTGGGTTGTGCCCCCCACATTTGTCCAATTAGCGAACCCAAAACAAGGACACACTCTCAGAAGAATTGAGATTTCCCAAAAGTAAAACTTTATAAGATGCACCATGTTGGTACTGAAGAAATGAAGCCAGCTCTGCTTTCCTGCGCAAATGCTTGCCCAGTTAAAACAATCCTTTCTCCTTCTCCCCACCTCTGGTTGATCACATTGTCCAATTATGAGACAGTCTTTTATTATGAGAATGGTCCCTCTCTTTCTCAAGTACCTTCTGTGGTGACCTTGCTGGTTCTAAGCTCTCACGATCTCTGCATACATTCTCCACATTCCATCTCCCCCCGACCAGTTCATTGGCAAGTTGAAAAGCATTAGGTTTGAAAAGCGAATCCTGACACCTTCGTTTTGTTAATTGCTTTGCTTAGGTTTATTTCAATATAGTTAAAATAGGTGAGCAGATCTGTTTATCTTCTTCAACATTCCAGAAAATTAGCAAAACAATAGAATAACAGAGTTGGAATAGAAACTTCGGAGCAAATTCTTCTTGACTGACCTAGGCCTTTCCTCCATTTCTTAGTCCATCCATTGGTTTTCTGTACAATCTCATGGGAAATTTCTTTAAATGCTGTTGCACTTCTTCAAGTAATATTTTTGTATAATTTAATATGTTCCCACCTTTCTTGATAAGCTGGAGAGTGTCCCATTTTGTCAAAAGAAAATCAAAGCAAATTCTGCATCCCCTCAGTTTCAAGCACCTGGCTTTAAATCTACCTTATTCTAATGTACTTAGGTGTTAGTTTCAGTGGTTTCCACAATCCCTTTTACTTGCAATTCAGGTAGTTTCTGAACTTTTAAGAATAAAGTTTCAAAAAGGCAGAGAACGAGAAAGCGGAGAGCTTTATGCACATGAGAAGTTAGGAAGATTATGTAAGTTTGAAGCATATGTGTCTCTAAATGAACTGAAGAAAATGAGTAAAATGTTAAAATATCCTCTGATTATGTTGATAAAAATGAGCTTTTAAATTTTGCATTAATGCATAATCTGCATATTTTCACCTACAATGTGATCTGAGCTTCATCAAAGTCATATTAATATATACATTTTGGTTTTTAAAAAAAACCCACAACATATAGATTTGGTTAAAAATATAACATTCGCCTGTAATTCACTGCTTGTTTAGGGGAAAGCAGGGGAAACTTTTAATTTAGTAAAAATTAGAATTAGTAATGGTGATACTCCATGTAATAGATTTCAAACTAATATTTCCTTACCTGTCAATGGACCCCACATATGGTCCATTGGAGGCACTATGGAGGCACTATGGTCCATTATTCTTTGCAAAACTGCTTAAATTGATTGGTATTTTTGAACTTCCATAAACTGGTCTTTCCAGTATCTTGAATTAAAATCAAAGTGTGGACTCAGTCATCCTAAAATGCTCTAGGATTTTTGTCATGCTGTATGAACCACATTATTTGAAGCTTTGACTCACAGATACCATGACATTATCTTATGGAAATTTCTCGTACAGTTTTCTCAGTGATGATAACTCGTTCAAGTCCTGAGGCTACAAACAGCACTATCATGATAGCTACACTATCATGCTTCACAGGATGAGTTTTTTTTTTCCATTGGAATGGAAGGTATTATTTTCTTCAAAATAATTCATGTCAAAAAATATCATTTTTTTTATTTTTTTTTTTTTTTGTTTATATCCCGCCCTTCTCCGGAGACTCAGGGTGGCTTACAGTTTTGGGATACAACCCATTGCGCTCAGCAGTAGCCTTCCTTCCATTGTATATGCCTGCTTATTACTAAGCGGCATTTTTTACAAAGTCAGCTTATTGCCCCCAACAATCTTGGGTCCTCACTTTACCTACCCCGAGAGGATGGAAGGCTGAGTCAACCTTGAGCCTGGTGGGATTCGAGCCTGCACTAATTGCAGGCAGCTGGAGCTAAGTGCTAGGCTATTAACAGCCTGCACCACCATCTCTTTTCCACAGAACATTGTCTCAAAACATTGTCCATGCAGCAGGGGTTTTCTTCCTGGTATCATCCCATGTGTGTGCATCACTGTGATAGCTTTCAGATCTTTTACTCTGGAGTTTTCTTTTACATCCTGGTACATTGTACATCTTACTCTTGGAATGATTTTTGTTGAAGAACCTTTTTTGAAGGTTCTGGGAAAATATGAGTGGAATTGCATTTTGTCCACTTGTACAATGTCATCCAAACCACATTGGCAGAGATAATAGTCGTTGGCTATTGTCTTGTATCTCTTTCCACTCTAGTGAACATTGACAATGTGTTTTTAGGTATATAGATTTCTTGTCTATAAAACTGTCCAGAAGAGTCTACTTTGATGGCGATAACCAAAACATGTGTCTTACATAATACAGTGCCTCATACTTGGATTCCTTGGTCATTTCCTAAATTAAAATATCTGACTCAACTTACCTTTGGGAGCTGATTATCCTTTCTCCAACAAAGATAATGAACATACTCAGTAAAATCATACCACAGTCCAGTACATTGTTTTATATGTTGTTTATTTAATTTGAGTCCGTTAATAGTTTTTAAATGAAGCTTTAATTGCATTATAGATGTGTAGTGCAGGATTGCAGATGGTTCTAAAACCATCTGCTTACTTACTACCACTGAAATTGCAAAGTTTTTGTAAAAGCTGCAATGGAATAGCATTTAGAATAGATTTTTTAAAAAAACACTATACTGTAGGTCAAGTCAATATTCTGTATGTACTGGACACTTGACCTATAGTACATGGGGAAAAATTAAAAGGTAAATCTGATGTGCTTTCTCTTTTCAGGCACCTCCATTGCCATCATCTTCATCTTGACATATTTCCAAGGACATTTATATAAAATCTTTTCTGATATTCAGGAAGTGACCCAGTTCTGCACCACGGATTTTTGTAGCGATCCCATAAGGCTGCTGGCTGAAAACTGTGTCTATGCAACCTTCCAAGTGTGGAGTGTCAACCACCTGGACAGGAGAGAGCACAGCTCCTACTCCAGAATTTTAAAAAATAGAAAGCTCATTCAACTGAATTGAAAAAAAAAAAATCCCACGGTTTGTATATATCTGACAAAACTGGCAACATTACACAGACTACTGACTTGAAGACCACCTTTTTCTATTTCTCTGTTTCTGGGCTGATGAATTGGTTTCATCAAATTCTGTATCCCACTCCCTTCAAAGTTTTTTCTCCTTCTTCTTGGAAAAGTATCAGCATAGCTGGTCCTTTCTGTGCAAGGTAGTTAGAATTTTATGTCTTTGTTTGGGCTACTTTTTAAATGTGAAACTTAGGTGATACTTTTTTCTACTGCTTTTATCTTATTCTCTCTTGTTTTGAAACCACGATGGTTACTTTTTCTTTCCTAAATAAAATATTAAAAAATTAACAGCCAAGTCACAAAGATAAATGGGTTGCACATAGACTAAAGAATAAACTTCAGATTTGTGATTTTGTTTCTAATCTTGATGTAAATTTACACTATTTATAAATACATATTTATTGCTTGAAAATATTTGTGAATGGAATGCTGTTATTTTTTCCAGATTACCTGCCATTGAAATTTTAAGGAGTTCTGTAATTTCAAACATTACTCCTATTACATTTTCTATATGTAAATAAAACTGCTTAGCATTGTACAGAAACTTTTATTAAAATTGTTTAATGTTTAAAGTTTTGTATTGTTTGAATTTTAAACAATTATGTACATGGCCCCATTATTGTTGATTTTTTTAAAATCTGATTTTATATATTTTTATATATACTCTTGTGTGTGTATATATGTGTGTGTGTGTGGGTGTGTGTATATAAAACTGAATATAAATATATGTATAAAGATTAGAGCCTAACATTTTCTTGTTTTTAAGTTTTAGATATATATGATAGAATGTAAATATTGCTTACAAAAGTGTGCGTGTGTGCGTGCTTGTGTGCATATATATATATATATCTTGTGTGCATATATATATATATATATATATATATATATATCCATCCTCAAGATATATGTCGAGATTGATTTATTGTTAAATTGCACTTCCTGCAATGACAGACTAATAGCTGATGCCAAATTGTAGAAGTAATAAATGAAATAAACTAGTTAGCAGCTCCAATGAAATATAACTTAATGGGATTTCGAAGATTCAATTTAGGCACCTTGGAATTTAGTAAGGAGTTATACAGGAAATAGTTTGACAATGATATCTTTACCTAACCAAAATAAGAAATGTACATTCCAGTTGTTTTTAGCAGCCATATGGCTATATTATCTTAAGTACAAATCATGCTATATTTTTGCTTATTATGTAACTCAATCACTGATAAATTTTTAAAGCATTAGTGTCCTGTAGGGCATGTTCTTTGTTTAAAATTACTGATAATATCTCTTTTTATCCAGTTGCTCCCATATGCTTCACCTGCCATATGAAAACCCATTAAATTGAAATCCAAGTTCTTTGTTCATCCCAATGGATTAGTTTACTGATTCATAAACTTCTGCATTGAACTGATAATTGTTAAGTTCCGTAAATATCTTACTAAATTTGATGTTGTTGAAAGAAATAATCAAAGTTTGTTGAAATAATGGTTCTTACATTATCTTCTTACAGCAGATCATGCCTCCAGCAGGATAAGAGGAAAATAAGAAATTACTGTGACCAAAACCAGTTTCAAAACAGAGTTACCTTATTACAGTACTTCAGATAATAATTTCAGAATACATAGCACTTTCAACTTTGGCGCTGAAGAGAATTGGTACTTAATCTTAGCCCCACAGATATAGTTTGTATTGTTCAATAAGTAAACTGAAATTTGCATTGTCTGCTTATACAAACAAAGGTCGTTTATTTGAAATGTCCCCAAACTAGACAACCTGGCAAGAGACCATTCTTATTGTCTTATATTTTGGTATGTTTCATTTGATGGGATAACAGTTTACAGATTGAGCAAAGGACTAATGTGGTGCTAAATAAGTGTTGCTGGGTTTCTCCACTGTGTCAGGATTCCAGCAGTTACTCCAATTAAATTGCTTTAAATTGTTCTAGTAGTTTACCTACTTCACTCTAGGAAGGAGCAGCGTATTTTCATGTTCTTAATAATTTATATAGGTTTTGTCCACAGACCATGCCAGACCAATGTGTATATCATCTATCTATCTGTTATCTATCTATCTATCTATCTATCTATCTATCTATCTATCTATCTATCATCTCTGTGTGTCTGTCTATACATCTATACCATGTCTATCTGTCATCTATATCATCTGTGTGTGTCTATCATCTATCTATCTTATCTATCTGTCTATCATCTACCAATCTAATCTGTCTGTCTATCTATCATCTATCTATCATCTATCTAACATAGATAGATAGGGCCTTGGTGGTGCAGGCTGTTAAACACCTAGCACTTAGCTCCAGCTGCCTGCAATTAGTGCAGGCTCGAATCCCACCAGGCTCAAGGTTGACTCAGCCTTCCATCCTCTCGGGGTAGGTAAATTGAGGACCCAAGATTGTTGGGGGCAATAAGCTGACTTTGTAAAAATGCCGCTTAGTAATAAGCTGGCATATACAATGGAATGAAGGCTATTGCTGAGCGCATTGGGTTGTATCCCAAAAATTGTAAGCCGCCCTGAGTCTCTGGAGAAGGGTGGGATATAAATATGAATTTTTAAAAAAAAGAGAGAGAAAAGGGGTGGTTAAGCCTTTGTATTTATTAAAATCAACTTATATAGCTACACATATCACAAATGTGACTCTGTGTTTTGGAGTTAGTCACAAATATTAATGAATATAAAGCAGTGATGAGGAAGATAAAAGTTCAAGTAGGATAAGAATTCTTAAAGAGAGATTAATGACAAATAATCCCATTGAGGGGAAATGGACAATAGAAGAAAATGATGGGGCCGCACAAAAACCTCAAACGAAGATTTGAGATCAAAGTCATACATGAAGAAGTTGACCAGGCCAGACCTGAAGAGTTCGTTTCAAGAAAGCAAAAGGTCAATAAAAGCTAAAATATGAAAAGGATGCTAAGTTTATTTAAAAAATTGCAGCTGATTCATAAAAAAAGTGTTATGCATTACTGTTGCAGCTATGCCATCAATGAATTTACAGTGCTCAAAACTTGAATCACTCAACTATTTTGCGAGGGTTGCCTAATCAACACTTGGGTATTATGTTGTGCTTTGCAAAATATAAGCCACAAAGTGTCTTCCTGCTTATGTTCAACCTTATTGCAAGTAACCTTTATCAAAAACCCAAGAATATTTGATTATTTTCTTATAATGAGTTGGATCCATTCTAAGTAGAAATTTCTTGAATATTTGCACTTATACAGGTGCAGACATGGAAAAGTTTCCACTTCTTTCACTTATGGCATAGTTGCAACCAAAGATATTAATAGAAATCAAGACTTGGAACTATTGAATCTTTCCAAAATGGCAAGCAAGCATTTGGTATATAACTTGTTACTCTAAATCTCAAGTCACAGGTGAGAAAAAAAGCCTTTGTATCTAATGTAGAAGTGAGCTACCAAGATTTCAGGATGTAGGATCAAGCAGGGTGGTCATCATTTATTAATTCCCAGCAAGTGCAGAAAAAATGTGGGATGCATGGCTGCACATGTGAATAGAGTACCAGCAAGGCTGAAGTGCCCTACAGATTCTAGTTTGGGCTTGCTTGGGTCACCTTGAGAGAAGAGGAATTGCCTTGGGCTACATATAAATATATATGATATAGTATAATGTAGATAAATAACAAGCTTCCTTTTGAAAATATTTTAATTATTATGATATTGTTGGGCCATTTTATTAGCTTTCCAGGGTTGCATGCAGCCAGCAGCCACCCCATTGTCTTAATATTAAAAGTCAGTAAACAGTATTCAAAATTTCTATGATCACCCTTAGAAATAAGGAGCAAAGATTCAGAGGAAAAACATGGCTTTAGGTGCTTGTGGATTGCAAGGATTGGAGCCAGTGGAACACTGGCACAAGGCTGTTCCAAAGGGTAGGAGGACCACTGAGAAGGCCGGCCATCTGCTTCACACCCAACCTACCACTCAAGGAATGAGGACTCTCAACAGACCTGTTATCATTCGGGACAAATTCAATCCTAACAAGGCATTGCTTCTTGTGTCCTAGTGCTGTGCTGTAAAGAGCTTTCTTTTCTTTGTTTCCCCCAAATATTTTTATTGCACTTTTTTCAAGGTTACAAATCTCTTTTACATTCTTTACAACACTGTGACATCAATGTTACTATTACGTCTATATACATATATACTTTTAATCCTTATTTCTATTATCTAGCCAACTATACCATTTGTCCCAGGCGGCCTAATATTCCGATTCCTCTCTGTCTTTCAATTCTAAAGTAAATTTATCAATCTCTGCACAATCCAACACAATCCATTTTCACAATCCAGCACAATCCATTCCCTTGGAAGGGGTGCTGTCCAATGTCCAACTTGGTGCAACTTTGTGTAAAGAGCTTTCAAGGTAATGGTCAGCACTTTGAATTGGGCCTACTGTAATCAGTGCAGCAGCCTGAAAAGTGTTTTTTTTATGCTGGTGGGATTGTGCCAGCAGCAATCTATCCCCATGTTTTGCATTTGCAGCATCTGCAAAGCAACCCCCAGTAAAGCACAGTGCAATAGTCCAACCAACTGGCAATTAGATGTTATTTGTCATCTTCAGTAACATAAATCCTACTTGAATGAGGAAAGAACAAAAGCAAACGTTCTGTATTTTTGGAGAAAGAATGATTCCATTCTGCAGTGACCTACACAGGTTCCTTTGTAAATGAAACCTGTACCAGAAACAAACCAAACAATCTACATTAATAGGATTAGAAAAAGTATTAAATGTTGTGCTCCATTAAAGGAACCAACAAAAATAAAATTGGCTAGAATTTGGTTGAGACATTATTAGGGACATTTGAGTGATACAAAACATTTGAGTGGTGTAAAATCCTCTTTTTTCCAATATAGAAACAGAGAGTGTATATGAAAAGGAAAAGTGCTATCTTTTGATCCAATCCCTACTACCACTCACACGAAATGCACAAGGTCTCAGAAGATCTGTCAAGCCCTTCCAGGTGGGTTGTAGTTTAGCAGAACCAAAACCTAGAACATTTTTCATCTTTCAATTTTCAGGCGAGAAAATCCAACTGTCTTGAGAATGGAGTGATGCTACCATTCACCTGGGTCTTGTTTGGCTTGGACTTTAAATGGTTGATGGTATATCATCCTAATTCTTCAAATGC
Organism: Naja naja; assembly: GCA_009733165.1. Classification (NCBI taxonomy): domain Eukaryota; kingdom Metazoa; phylum Chordata; class Lepidosauria; order Squamata; family Elapidae; genus Naja; species Naja naja. The sequence goes on from CM019152.1 coordinate 3,005,657, forward strand.
TACCATAAATTTCCCAGCTACCTCATTAAATGTTAATCCTTGTGCAGCTGCTGCTATATTGTTTGCATAAATGAATAGGCATATTAGGTTTTTAGCTAATGATAACTTTAACCTTAACGTTCTTTTAAAAAGGCTACTTGAATTATCTGTAGCACAAGAAAATGTATTTAGTTGGAGCTAAAGAGGCCATTAAAATGAAAACTGTATTATATGTGTTTAAACATGTCCATTTGCATGCCTGATCTTTAACATGGTCCCTACTTCCTTCTATTAATAATATGCCAGCAAAAATGATAAGAGATTTCACACCGTGTGCACAGTTATTAGGCAAGTGGGTATTTTGACCATATCATTTTTATGCATATTTTCCACCTCTAAGCGGTATAAACTTGTATGCTTAGTTAGCATAAGCATCTCGGGTGATGTGTATTTGTGTAATGAGGGAGGATGTGGCCTAAGGAGATCGACACCCTATATCCTTGTGAGCATAATTATTAGGCAACTTCTTTTGCTCAGGCGAAATGGGCTAAAAAAGATTTAACTGACTCTGAAAAGTCAAAAAATGCACTGATTGGAATGTTTTGAAGATACCTCTGCAGACTTGGATGAACTCACAGATACTATAACACCATATATCAGTTTTTGTGAAGATCTATGTGTGCCGACCAGAAACTTGAGAATATACAGTAACAATAAACCTTGGTTCACAGCTAGTGGTTGTTTGTTCATTTTAATTAGCTTATTGGGATGGTTATTTAATACTTTTTAAAATTTTGTGTTGTATGTTTTTATTGTTGTGAGCCGCCCTGAGTCCTTTGGGAGATAGGGCGGCATAGAAATCCCAATAATAAACAATAAATAAATAAATAAATTTAAGCAGCTACGTCATACCAGAGAGGAAGCCTACAGAAAAGGTGATAGAACACTGTTCTGTCTCACCTTCACTTCCCCAGAAGCTAAGGTACGTGAACCAACACAGAAAAGTCACGCTGGCCTGTTTCGTTTCACCTTCCCTTCCCTTGCAGGCAAGGAGCGTTAGCTCACGCAGAGGAGTCACGCTGGCCTGACGCCAAAATCCCTGTTATCTCTCCGACAAGAGCGTTGGCAGTCACCCAAGTTCTCACTGCCAAATTCAAGAATGAATATAGTACTCACAGAAGAATTGCTTTCCTTTCAGAGTCCAAAAATCAAGCACACAGACGGAAGCTTCCGATGCAGATGACACTTTGTCACGAACAGAGTCTGCAGCGTAGCCACACCCACTTTTACACCTGGTGGGGTGTGGTCCAGCTCAATCTCTGGCCCTCCCACACCCCCTACATTGCTGCTGACGTTTCTCCCTCCGACGTTGCCTGGGATCAAGCCATGCACCTTCCTCCTCTTTCTCTCGTCGTGGCTTTACTGATACACGTCTCTCAGGCAGTTCCTCTTGGCTTTCCGAGGAAACCTGAGGCATTGCCAGAGAGGAAGGTCCTGGGGAGGGGGGCCTTGCCAGGGAGGAGGAAGGTCCTGGGGAGGGAGACCTTGCCAAGGAGGAGGAAGGTCCTGGGGAGGGAGACCTTGCCAAGGAGGGAGATCCTGGGGAGGAAGGCCCTGGTGAGGGAGGCCTTGCTCGTTCCTCCTCTCCTTCTTCATCATCATCCAGGTCCTCTTCCTCTGTCAGCACAGGCTCACGAGGCGGGGCCACAACAGAACACTATACAATCAGGCCAGAACGTATTAATAAGGGAGATCAGAGCAGCAAAAAGAAGTTACTCTGAATAGATAAGGAATCAATTCTCAGTAAATGAACCAGCAAACATGTGGAAAACTCTAAAAAATATCACTGGTTACAGCAAACCTCCTTCCCATGCTGAAGGAAATCAACAACTGGCAGGTGACCTAAATGTGTTTTACTGTAGGTTTGAGAGAAAACTACTGCCACCCATCTCCACAATCCTCATCTCAGACACACCAACAACAGCCAAGCCTCCTACAACCTACCCCATCCCATTGGGCCCACCACCTCTGGTGATTACAGAGAATGAAGTGCAAAGTCTATTTCACAGACAAAAGCCAGGAAAAGCACCAGGGCCAGACAAGATAACTCCTTGCTTAAAAGCTTGTGCTGACCAACTGGCCCCCATCTTCACCCGGATCTTTAATAGATCACTAGAGATGTGCTATGTTCCTTCTTGCTTCAAATGCTCTATTATCATCCCAGTGTCGAAGAAACATTTCATCAAGGAGCTGAATTATTTCAGAGCAGTTGCTCTAACATCTGTAGTTACGAAGACCTTTGAAAGGCTAGTGCTGGCCCACCTGAAAACCATCACGGATCCGCTGTTAGACTCCTTGCAATTTGCCTACCAAGCAAATAGATCGACAGATGATGCTGTTAATATGCACTACATTCTACAATATCTCGAAACTCCAAAGACCTATGCAAGGATCCTCTTTGTAGACTTTAGTTCAGCATTCAATACCATCATTCCAGATATTCTTCTAATTAAATTAAATCAGCTAGCTGTACCTGACCACACTTGTAAATGGATCATAAGCTTCCTAACAGACAGAAAGCAACAGATGAAGCTAGGCAAAATCACATCAGATACCTGTACAAATAGCACAGGAGCCCCCAGGGCTGTGTGTTCTCTCCACTTCTCTTTATACCAATGACTGCATCTCAAAAGGTGTTAAAGTACTGAAGTTTGCAGATGATACAACTCTGATTAGTCTCATTTGAGACAATGACAAATCCGCATACAGACAGGAGGTTGTACAACTTGCCTCTTGGTGGACAGAACAATCTGGAACTAAATACACTCAAAACCGTAGAAATAGTGGTAGATTTTGGAAAAACCCTCTATGCAACCACCTCTTACAATACTAGACAGTA